>VZTD01001040.1:630428-751755 GCA_013397725.1 Rhagologus leucostigma | reverse complement strand
ATTTCTTTTCTTTATTTATTTTTTTTTTTTTTTTTTTTTTTTTTTTTTTTTTTTTTTTTAATGAGATGTAATTGGAATGGTACAGCTCTCCAACTAGTCCTGTACTAGGTCCTTGACTTGAACAAGCAAGAGAAAACATTCAGCAACACTGAAGACAAAACGTAGTGGTAATTGTTTAGGAGGAAGAGAGTAAGGAAACGTACATTAAGAAGAGCTCTCGAGAACTCAGAGATCACACTGGCTGAAGAACTCCTTCAAGCACAAACAAAAGGGATAAACATTACTGCTAAGAACTTACTCCATACTGATACAGTTCGGAAACAATGTGAAATTTGCAGAGACCAGCCTCTGAAAAAAATGCACCCAACTGCAGCAAGAAACCTGAAGGCCACATTCCTGAGGCTCAAAAATGACATTAAATCCATAAAAGTTAGTGCTCCCATTTATATGTAATGCTCAGAGAGCCATGCACCTTCTGAAATTAATAAGCAGTGTTTCAAACTACTCCAGCTTCCCCAGATTTAATCACCATTAAAATATCTATGATGGTTCCCCCACAAGGGACTTAATATTCTTTGATATTCTTATATATAATTACTCCTTATAATCAGTGCATAGCTATTAAGTGATGTACTGCTAAACCTCCAGGTTTCAAATAGATAAATATTAGCCTAATGTGCTCAATCAATGCATAGAAATAACTTTAAGCACTTTTCCTGCAAGGGAAAATATTTACCATATATCATAGTTAGATTAGCTTGAGGCGCTAAGCAGCTGATAGAGGAGGATTGAAAGCCTGGAAATCACTTTAAAAGTCCTTGCATTTCTGTGAAGGACATCTTCAACAGAGAGGGAGAAAAGAAGAAGCGAGCTCCGTTACCTTGAGCTTCCTATAAAACAGAGTACTTCGCATCAGAACCATGTCAGAATATTTGCTTCATGAGACACAAAATGGTCCTTTCCATACAAGAAAATCACTAGATGACACAAAGGGCTTCTCATCACTTTACTGAATTTTTCAATCTAAACGACTCCAGCAGCTCTGGGTAACAGTTTACACTGTAGCTTAAGTCATGCCTGGCAAGATATACAATTACTATGTTAGAGTAATCCGTACAATTCTTAACCAATACTATTATTATTATTACTTCTAGTACTACTACTACTAATTGAATGAGAACCTTCAGTACTTCTCAGTCTGAAGATGAGGGGCAGGTAGAATAATTTCTATGTAACTTAGAGAAACTGCAAAACTATTCAAACTGTGCTGTTGGATTTTTTTTCTTTATCCTCATGTAACAAAATAAATAAAGAAATGCAAATAGTGTTTTTCAGGCTCTTCCTGTTCAGAGAAAAATTCAAGAATAGTGTTTTAATCTAGATAGCACTAAGTTTTGCTAAAGCTGCAGGTATCTTTGGATACAAAGCTAGAAAACTACACGCTTTCTTTTCCATTGCATAAAGGTAAAGCTTCCTTTAGCAAATACATCACATGTAAATAATAGTCCTAACACTTTTTTGTTACTTTTTTGTTTCATTATCAAATTAAGTCTTATTTCTTCAAATGTACCAAAAGCAAGCTGATTGGTAATTGGATACGTTAAGTAGACTAAAGATATAATTTTCCAAATTACAGGCTGTTCACTATCTGATTTGATTACTGTTCTTCCTTTTGTCATTTTTTATCAAAGCTGAAGATTTTCTTATGTGTGGGAACAAAAATAACGGAATTCACAAATCTTATCTAAATACTCAATAGTTCTGTTACAGTCCTTTTGCCATCGCTGTTTTTAGTCCAAACACTCAAAGCTGCTTCTGCCACATTCAATTTAGCATTCTGAACACTGTTCATTTTGCTCCTCTGTTTGATTTTTACCTGTTATATAACACATAAGTGACCATCTAGAGGTAAAACACTAAAATATGAACTAATTTTAAATAAAATATCCAATTTTTCCCCTCATTTTCAATTAGTTCATGGCTAAACTGAGCAATTATACCTTACAAATTATTAATGTTTCAGTTTCTTTAAAAGAAATTATATTTTTGAAAGGAGTATGTTGTCCTTTCATGAAAGGCGTATCCTTCATGAAAACAAGGTATACTTTCTTGGGAGCTTGATTTAATTCAAATTCAACACTATTCTTCTAATACAAGATAGTTTGTACTGAATAACACTAATAAAACTGAGCAATTACTTAAAAATAGAGTGCAACAGCATAAAGCAAAAATTATCTCAACCATGGTTTTGAAAAGAAAGTTTTCTCAACTTTTGAAAGGTAGCTACACAATGTGAGGACAGAATTATGTTTCTTTTACCTCAAACTCTTGCCTTATATATTATATCTTATTTCTCATACAGTAGAATTTCTGTCACCTCTAGTAAATCAAGATATTTATGGCTTTTCTTTAGCTCTTTTTCAATGCTTTCTTAATGAATTTGATGACAGGATAAAAACCAGCAAATACAGAAATGACATGTTTCCGTCATCTTAGCAAAGATACAAGTCAACCAAAAGCTGCAAGAAAAGCTCCTCCACATTACTATGGATCAGTCTCAGAAATCAGTGGAAGAAGCAGGACAAAATCAGAGTTTTGGTGCCTTAGTTGAAAACAAAATCAACAAATGCCAATTTTCCAGCACAGTTTTTGCCAAATTCAAATGTATCTGAGTATTCTCTTCATTTTTTAGAATAAAAGAGAAGGGTCATTTTAAGCCAGAATTTCAAACACAGATAACAAAATTTCACATCGCTGGATCATGAAAGCTGGAATCACTATTTCCTGAAGGCATTCTTCATCTTTCATTAGCCAAGAAAATCTCTCCAACACTGATGTCTGCCAGCTCCAGTGAAGAAACCAGCCAGTGACTGTAAATAGACTAATTTCTTTTATTGCAGAAGACAGTTCTTGTTCAGAGCTGAAAAACACTGGCTGACTAATGCGGGAAATTATTGGGATTCATGGTCATTACTTTTCCTTTTTGTTAATAGATATAAATCTTTATCCTCCGGGTTTTCTGACCCTGTTTTCTAATGCAAGATGTACATGATAAATATCTAATTTCACCAACTGGCAGCATTGTTGCAAGGTTTTGAAAAGTATATGTACATGCACTGAGCTAAATTGCTTATATCTGTAAAAAAAAAGCAATAAAAATTACTGTGGAACTTGTGCAATTAAAACTTCTTTTAAGAACAGATCCAGCAAAAATCTGCAAAAGCAGAACAGGACAAGAAGCAGCTTCTGGTGAAATAATCAGTTTTTTTCCATTTTCTGTGCTAGGTATACGACAGTTATTTCACCTCCTCCTGCCCAACTCTTACGTTAGTTAATTACTTCTTCAAACAGAAAAGAATCAGGTCCACAGCTGTAATACTTGGAATAATACATCTCTTGGAGTAAGAGGTTTTTAACAGAAAACAACAGAATTGTTTTGGTGAATACAGCTTAAATTCAATTTATATGAACAAGAGGCTAGAGTGTCAAAAATGGTTACTACTCATCAGCTCTCACCCTTCTCAGTGGGAACTGCTGGGTGCTGAGTGCTTTTGAAAATAATTTACCCTGTACTAGATGCCTGACTTGAAGCTGCAGCATTATGAAGCTATTTTTAAAGCCTGACCCAATGTTATTTATTATTTTATTATAAGACAGGGTGATAAGATCCTTTGTTTAGGACTATGTACTCTACAGTTGTACAGTACTATAAAGAATTAGAGGAACAAGTAGCAAAGATAAAATGTGCATTCATGAATGTGGTTAACATAACCAATTAACATTATGCAAGTAAATGAGCTATTTGTTTGTTATTGCATTTCAAAAGAAATAATATTCACAAGCTCAATTTACCTCATACAAAAGGATCTAATCTGCTGATTCCTAAATACATTGTGAAAAGAAACGTGCATGTGAAATCAGTGGCTAATTGCACATGTAAACCCTATACTGTCTTAATTGTAATAGTTCCTTCTTCCCATAAAAGTGCACAAATTCAGGTTATGCATTCAAATATCTAATTTTGCCAGGTGTCTATTAAACTGAATTTGCCATTGCAAGATGCAGTTAAGGACATTAAAAAAACTTGCAAAGTGCAAATCTGTAATACAAAAGTGACTCCATATGAATTTTATATTGCTTCACAACCAACTTACTCAGATTCTACTATCTTTATTAGATTTTAGTTCTTAACTCGTTATTGAAGCACAGTTCAAGGATACCTTATGTTCATTATTTGTACTCAGAATTATTTAATAAAACCCTACTAAAGGTCTACAGTTGTCATAGTCACTAATAAAACAAAGAGTTTTGCAGAGAGTATCATCACTCAATAGTAAGATTATTTACCTATGTGTCCTAGAAATAAAATCTCTGCAGGATCAGCATAATGTACTGGGGAAACGGGGAGTACTATTGAAAATGAACATCCCTTTTCCAGTCTCATAATTTCAAGAGTCTCACTGTGGGTACTTCCTGATTATTCTGCAAATAACACAGAATAAAAAAGAATTCTGTAAGACTACGAATTTAATTTTTCTTGCAATAAGTTGTATAACTCTCATGACCGTGAATCTTTATAGAGAAAAACATGAGGATCAGAAAAGTCTATTAGAGGAATCTCATGGAAGGGCAGGAGGAAAATGGTAAGAGGAAGCTTGTAACAGCAGCAACAATAATCAAAAGGACATCCAATCAACATTTATTTTCATATTGTGGAATAAGTATTGAATTTTCAGGGTTGATAAAGAAAATGTTTGGTTTAGTTGCAGACACAGTATATTTAGTAGTACTCAAAACCACAATAAAGACTGCACAGCAGTGCCATTGTTTTATTCATTATCCAGAGTGCAAACATAACATATAGGGTGCTACACAAAATCCACATCTGTGGTAGCTGTTTCAGGATCACATGGGCTACAAACTCCTTAGTAACTACATGTGAATGAATCATAGAACAGCCTGTGGAATGAGGCAACTATATCAGTAATTCTGCACCTGGCATGACACACAACCTGTGTATCGAGGGAACTGGTAGCTTTGTGATTTGCAAACATGACCTCATTATGCAGTGATGAACTAATAATGGTGTAAGCTGCCACTGCCAGCTCCTTGGACAGATGAAGAGCCAGCAGTATCATTGAATGGACACATTAAAATCCTTGTTCCTGCTGAATGCAGAAGTGCAAAGAGCAATTTGTTTTTCTGAGGCCTGTGTCTAGGACAGAACACATGAAAAAGCCTTTGCAATACCCCATTACATCTCCATCTATTAAGAACCCAAAAACTTAAGAAATATTAGCCTTATTTTAGACCTTTTTCTTGCATCCCTGAAATCAATGTTCTTCTTTATCATTTGGCCAAAATAAAAAGGATCCAAAGCCCATTCAGATCATCACAGGAACCTTTCTCATTTTCACTAGGCCCCTGGGCAACAATGAGCCTCCAGGATTAATGAATAATCTTCTTTCCAACCTAATCAGGACTAAGCTTCTTCTCATCTTCTAGTCTACTCAAACAAATTCACCTCTGCAATGAAAACCTGAGATTCTAGAGGAAGACTCAGAAATCCTTAATTCTCTGTAAACCCAGTAAAATTTAGCATGCTGAAGTACTGAGGAAATGTTTCCAAGGATACCTGAATGAGAAAGAGAACTTCACCTGATTTCCTTTTTATGTCAGATATCAGTTTCAATGAGAATTGTCCCAAGGCTTGCAAACCCTTCTACTGAACTTTGGCCAATTCATGACTTCCAAAAAAACTGCAGCTACAACTGCAAACTAAGTGTCAGACTTCTGTTTGATTGAATGCATGTGTATTCTACTATTTAGAGCACAAGTAAACCTAACAACAGTATTTGGGAGTTAGGTAATTCTGAATGCATGTAAATTAACATTAAAATTAAGCCCAGATCTACCCTTTTGTATGCATATATTTGAACACATTGTTTAGTGATGCTGGCTTCAGTGGCACTGAATTACTTTTGGAAGGTATCACGTATGAATCCAAATTCAAATGAACTGCTAAGAAACAGTTCTGCAAAGGCTTATTACAGGGGTTTTGTAATACATCATATATAACTTTATTAACCAAATTCCATAATGTTCCCTCTTCACTGGCCTAGAGCCTTGATGAGCAATAGCGTCTGGGTAACCAGCCACTGGGTTTTCACTTGCTCTCATAATTTTAAGCAGCTAGCTGCAAGCTTCATTTTAATTTCTTTCCCATATCTATCTTTCTTCATTATCAGCTAGATATTTCAGAACTTAATATGCATTGGAATAAGGTCTAGAATCTCTAAGTCCATCCTCCTGGTCAGACTTAAATTGCTTTTCTAGAGAAAAGGGCTTTCATCTTCTCAGAAGAAAGGTGAAAGTCTCTTTTAAATGAGTTTATGAGGTTCCTTAATGTGCCAGGTAACACAATTCCAACAGTAAGGTATGGTGTCCACACAAATTACACACATAGCTAGCTTTGAAAATCCCATCACGACAAGGAAAGAAGGAAGCAAACCAGGATCTCCAAGAAACCAGAGAATTCAGAATTAATTGACTACAGCATGTCATAATTAGTAGCAATTCCACTGATAATGTTTCACGTGATATTTAGCCTATTAAAGCATGATCTAGATTTCCTGTGGGGAGTGGAAAAGATTAAGAACTAAGAAGAGTGGGCAGGAAGTGCTGTTCTACTCTGTACAAAACTGTCCCCATAGAGGCCAGGTCTGGTTACTTTGATAAAGACTAACTTGAGTAGGATTTCTGTTTTCAGTAAAATAATTGCTTTTGTAAAAATTAAGCCATAGAGATACTAAGGACCTTACAGCAGGCTATAAGTAACACTGGAAAGCAGGGATTTTATGCTGGACACTCCACAAACATTTAACTTGCTTTAAGAGCTTACTTGGCATTCACATAGATGTAGACAGGAAGCTGCCTATGTGCCAAGGACTTCTGTTACTCAAAATGACATTTTGTGATATGGGACACTATTTGGTCTATATTTTTTGTACCCTTACACCCCTCTGAAACTCAGAAAGAGTCCAAACATATATATGTACACACACACACATATATATATATGAATGAATGATTCAGTATGCATTGTTCTTTTCTTCTCTAATCATTCACACCAGTTACAATCACTTTAAAACATATTTCACTAGTCCATTACCTACAAAAACCTCAATTTGACATGACCTTGAAATTGACTAGGCATTTAATTCAAATTGCATATACTCTTTAATTAAATATCAGCTAGGGACAATGATTAAATGAATGTCTGTCATTTTCAAACTGAAATATAGTTTCCCGCTGTAGGGTCTACGTGCTTGTAAACTTTGCTCTATGCCCCTCTGTTTTTACTGTTCAGACAATATTGTTATCAACAATGATAACAAAAACTATATAAACTGCAATAAAATGCTCTAAACCAGCTTAGTAAGAAACATGGTTCCATATTTAGCATCATGACTACAATTTCTTGTCTGAAATAGGAATCTAAGCAGCTAAATGTACTAGAACCTGGCCAATAGGAACGCATGGGTATTTTTTTTTTGAGACTCGCAGAGATTAATAGAGGTAAATAAGAAGCATATTTAAAAACGTTTCATGAAATAATATTCTGTAAAGTATAAGTTTACACAGGCTGGAAAAAACCTGTATAAGTCAGCAATTTGACTGAAATATCAATGTTTTTGTCTTTAGCAGCTAAGTATCTTTCCAGGAACTCTTTGGTGCAAAGGAGAACAGTACCCTTTTCCAACCAGGACTTACTAAGTACATTCTTCACAAATGAAAATGGAGAAATTAATAGACTGGCTCAGAAGGGAAAAAACCCACAGGCTTTATGTGAAAGATATTTATTTGAGAAGAAATACTGCTGTGTGCCAATAATAATTATGTAAAGGATTGGTGAGGAAAACCCCAAGAAAATAGGAACTTCTGTGACAACACAGGCATGGTCTAAGCTTTGAGAAGGCAGCAGAAATTGGGAAATTTCTAAGCATCTTCTAAAACATTATTAATCAAAGTTGGGCACATCTAAAGCCCACTTTAAAATAAGTAACCAGAGAATTTAGAAATTAATCTCTGCATAGACTAAATTTCTATTTATTTGAAACTAGAGGTGTTCAGAAAAAATTTGATAAACTTATGCCTGTCAGGTGAGAAATATAAAGTGCAAAATGATTAACAGGCAGTGGTTTTGCTTTTGTGCAAGCAGTACTTTGAGGGTCATAAAGTCCAAGGAAGTTCTCCAGGAGTGCTATTTTAGTCTGCATGATTACCACTTGTGCCAAAGGTAGCAAGCACTGAGTGGGATCAATAAAGAGTCCTTGGCAGGTAAATACTGTTTCCACAAATTGTGCAGTTTACTTTGTGAAAGGATAAAAGCACAGTTAAAGATTGCCAGCATCTTCCAACAGTATTCCATGGAAAGCCAGCGGATTACGTGAGCAGTACTCCATAAAGCTAGCTTTTTGGCAATGACATGAAGAAATTAAAAAGGCTAGCAAAGGACAGGCACAGAACTCATCAAATGAGAAGTGTGACTATGTCTAACAGTGTAGCTAAAATAAGATAGAATGATCATGCAATTTTCCTTTTACACAGAAGATTTGCTCCCATGAGCTAAATTACTACACCATTCAATAGTACGCAGGGATAAATTCTTGACCAATTTAGAAGGACATCAGTTACAATGAATTCTTGAAATGGTCCATGTGTTTTACCTCTTTATGTTTTTGGTTCTTTTTTTAAATTTCAGTGGTGAAGAAAAGGAAAGGAGAACAAGAGTCTCACTTGTTAATCTTGTCTGTGATTTTCTGCCACTCAATGCATGAAATAGCATGTCTTCATTCAACTTAAGTCTCAAATATGTATACAATGTCCATACAAATAATTCCTCTTCAATCAAAGGTGTTGGCCAAAAAAGCATAAATGCCTAATTCCTCTGAGGAACATGAATTCCTACAAAAAATAATATGACTTGTGATACTTTCGGAACAAGGTGCTGTAGGAAACTAGCCTGGGAATAAGGAGAGCTGTACTTTATCAGGCAAATCATTTCACCTCTCCATGCTTAAATGGAAAGTGAGACTAGAAAACATTATTTACTTCAAGAAGAGAAAAAAAAAAAAGCATTTTATAAATTGTACATAAGATTTTAGAATGATGGGGCTATAAATACACTTCTTGTAGAAAGCCTATGAAGTAATCAGAAATTGTTATGTTTAACTGACTCACATATTCGAAAAGAGAAAGAACCTCTATGTACATGTGGCTTGCTATGCCTTCCAAAAAACTTTACTCAGCTAACTGTGCTTCAAGTCAAACACAATTTTGTCCTCTAGGAAAACATTCAGCTTTTATTTTAAAGATGCCTGTGACAAAGAATCCATCACAACCCTTGACAATGTGAGACAATGCTTAACTTCCTTCACTGTTAAAAACACTGTATTTTCTTGTCTTCAGTGCCACTGCCTGGTACAGTGAAAACCCACTACTATCAAAATTCTGTCTCCCAAATATGTAGCTGTACTCATTAAGTCATGTATTAAGATTTTCACAATTAAACTAAGAAGACTTTGCACTTACTTCTTCGTACTCTATGAAATTATTTTCCTTTATATATTGACATCTACTATCCTTTCTGATGAGATTTATGGGACTCTTCACTGAACCCTACAAAGTATTCAACTTCTTCAAGCACGGAATTCAGAACTACAGAAACTCCTCAGAAGCACTGCAGAAACTCTTACCACACAGCCAAAAAAGAGGGTAAAGGTCCTTTTTTTCTTTATGTGATATCTACCTGATTACATAGGATCACTTTAGCTCCATATACCATAGAATTCCACTGAGATCACTGTCAGACTGATTATTTAATATGACCCATTGAATCTTTTCCAGACTAAGCACTTTTGAGGAATGGATTCCTTGTTTTTATAAATATAATTAATGTCCCTTTTCCAGATGTATTTCCCTAATGAAATACCTACGTTTTCTTTTCTTAATTTGTCAACTTATCAAGGTGGTTCTGCATCACTGATATTTTCTCTCTATTTACAGTTACTTAATCTATAATTTTTCTGCAATTGCTTGTTTCATAAAATTTAAATACAACCAAGAATATATTTCTTTTAAACATCATGTTTCTGTTATAGTCTAGCAGTTTAATTCCTCGTTTGACATATGAGACTGTTTATATAACCAAAAAACCATGCCATGTACTTTGTGCTCTTCTAGTACATTAAGATCTGTTGCCTTACTAAACTATGCCAAAAGGCTTTCATAAGCCTGTTTTTTCCAACATTATTAATTTTCTAACAAAATCTTTAACTTCATAAAATGATAAATATAATACTTAAGATAGATTTTTCACAAATAATTTTTAGTTGTTTTTAACACTACTCTTCTCTAGATTTCCGTTACTTGAGTCTGAAAGCAAAATGACAGACCTTCAGTTACCTAAGTTTTCTGGTTTCTCCTTTCTGAGACATTAGTTAGCTTCCTTCTCCCTTTAAAATAGTTCCCCAAACCTTCTTTTGTACAAACAGTAAGAGTCTGCAAAGCTTCTCAGCTAGTTCCTTTCAAGTAAGGTTGTGACATGAGGGGCTCCAGCTGTACCTCTTGACACCATTCCAAAAGAAAAATATCAAAAGAGGAGAAAAATGCTTTTGTTGTTTTGATAAGTGGAAGATATTAGAAAACTTGAAAGCAAACTTTGCACTAGAAAATGAACCAGAACAAGAACAGAAATGTATTATAAGACTTGCCTAGCACAATCTGGTTAATCTTACTGGGAATCTCCAGAAAAACAGATTCAAAATGCTTGTACAGTGAGTCTTGACAAAAGACCTGCATGTGCCAGGAAGTCTGTTTATTTACAGCCTTGTCACGCCGCTTCCGTCTGGTGTGTCAGCCCGTGGTATCATGAAACGCTATCTCCTCCCCCAGAGTCTCCTTGAGTGTGGAAACTGTAGTGGTTCAAGGAAGAAGGAAAGTCTATTTATGAAGCCAGTAGCCATTCCCTCAAAACGTGTTTCCTGCTCAAAACAAAGGTCTCTCCCAGAGTGGGAGGCCCTCAGGGAAGTGCTGCAGCAGCAGAAGCAGCAGGGAGGTGTCGGGGGCCACCCTAGCACGGGCCAGGGGGTGTCCCCTCTTCCCAGGCACTCCTCCTGTGGGGCCACCTGCCTGTTCCACAGTGCTCTGGGGTGTGGCAGCAGCAGGCTCTGATACACGGTCCTACAAACTTGAGAAACCACTTTTAAACCATTTCATACCACTGAAGCTACATTGCAAGCTGGATGTTATGCGTGATCATATAATTTTTAAAATAGCATATTTTAGGGCTGAATCAGATTTAGCACTGATAAAGCACATTTGGGATAAGCCATAACACAACATTCACCCTGTCCAAACAGAACTTATGCTTCTGTCCCTCTTTTAAAAATGTTTCTACCTGTATTTTCTAAGCTTCAATGCAATTACACTACTGAACCTAGGCCTCTCTTTTTGATTTAAGTATCTTCACTCAAAGTTTCCTCCGTGGAAATTAACTCTATGAATCAGTAGCATCTGTTTTTTTGTCAGCAAATATATTATGACTGTGGTAGTTAACAGGTTTCCTTCTCTAAGCTTTGAGACCTCTTACTGGTACATATCTGTTTTGTTAACACATTCTGAAGTGCAAGTATTAACTACATCTTGACAAAGATTACAAAAAAAGGATATATTTTGGTATGTTGTCCATTTCTCAAAAGTGTGTTTAACTTGGAAACAAAAAAGAAATACTTCTTTTACATTAACAATCAAGGATGTATTATTAATATAGCTTAAGATGACTAAACAGCTTACAAATGACACTTTTTGGTTCATTTTTCTCTACATATTCAAAACTAGTTAAGTAAGAAAAAAGTTCTCTGATGAGAATGACAGATAAGTTAAATCTACAGAAAACATAAGTTTCAGTAGTAAAAAACTAACAATCCCCTGAAAAAACAGATAGAGAAGATTCCTAGATCAATGGAAGATATATTGGCAACAATTATTTTCTAGCTGAAAAGCCTGAGACGGATTTCTTAAAGAATTAATATTTAATAACTTTGCATTTGCACTGGGTTAGACTGCTACTTCCAAATGAAATTGGCTTATAAGTTTTTATAAGAATTGCTGGTCTGACAGACACTTAAAGGTACATTTTCAGCACAGTGCCTAGGAATTAACATTAATGGGATTTATGCAACGAAGTCCTTGAGCAACACTTTAAATATTAATCTGCTGAGTTACTAATTCAGTGTGGTTGCATAAGTGTAAATGGTAGGAGAATTTTGATCTAATAGTTTTACACTATGAGCTAAATAGGTGCAACAGTCTGATTCTCCCCAATATAAAACAAGATAGTTGCATTAAAGCCATGTTTTGAAAAAATTCAATTCTCAATTTGAATATTTATGCTGGAAAACAAATTTCTTTGTATAGCAAATTAAAATTGTCAAATTCACCAAAACAATATACTTACCAGTACAAAAAATTGGACTTCTGGAGCACAGTAGTTCTTAAGGGCTGCTGTGTAAAAGTTAACTGGACACACAGAGTTCAGGTCTTGGACCAAATTTTTTCCTATCTTTTGAACAGTTTGAGTACTTTTTGTTTATCCCATCTCACTGCCATTTTTAACAGAGAAAATATCATTAACTTCATCAAATGCAAGATATAAAAATGATTGAATATTGTATTAATTTGGTACCAGCCTATTAATATTTGAATTACAGATTATAGTTTATTTTTATTTTGATACAGTATTGATATCTTGGTTTATTTAAAGGTGGAACCTTATTTATCAACAAAGGACAAAGTTTTAAAAACAACCTCCAGAAAAACCCAAACATACTGGAAAACCTAGTTCTGTGCCTCTTCTAAAACAGAATTTATAAATCTCAGGATTGCTTTCCCTACAGTTTTATCTCTTTACCCTGTTTGTTTTGACTGCTAGGAAAAAAACCCAGAAAGCAGAGAAAAATAAATAATTAAAACAAATAAATAAAATAAATAAAAACTAAAGTTAAACCACATCACAGAAAAGTACTTCCTAAGTCACCAAGTATGAATATTTACATCTATAGGCAGCTACGTCTTAAAATCTTTATCTGAAATTTGTCATGCTCTACCGTAAAAGTGTTAAGGCTGTTAACACCCACAAAACTTGTTCTAGAACAGCAGCTTTCAATGGTAAGAAGAGTTATATTTTGAATCCTAAACTGATCTTTGGACAGTTTATACCCATTTGGTTTTATGTCAACATAGTTCTTTAGCTCTTTTCATGCTCTAATATTTATCATCTCTGCAACAGTTGTAGGGAGGAGTTATAGTCCCTCTCAGATCTTCATTTTTCTAGGTTAAAGGGACCAAATTCTTTTGGCTTCACTCCCACTCTCCTTTCAACCTCACAATGTGTTGGTTACATCAGATTTCCTGAACCAGCAACCAGAACAATATGTGGTAGGTTGTGAGCACCTGCACAGACTATAACAAAATAAAAGATCGCCCACAAACTTACACAACCTCTTACATTTATTTTTAATTTCTTTAGCATCTGATAGTGTAATTGTTACTGTACAAGGCTTCACATATATCACAAAATTAGTACACGTAGGTGTGATATCATCAGCTGATACTCAGCTGATCAGTGAGAGCAATGCTGTGATAACTGGTGGCCCATCCAGTCTTTGCAAAATGGTACTGCACACACTTGAAAAGGTTCAGCAAAGTGTCTTCACTGCTCTGGGCTAGGAGAACATACAGGACGCAGACCATAGCTCAGGTGATGCACTGCAATTCACAGAAGAAAAAGTAAACCTGAACTCCTTCAAATTTTACCCTGTTTATCCCTTACTGCTAACTTCCACCGAATTATTAAGCCAGACAGTAAAAAAGTCTGATGGAATGGCCAGCCACCAGCAGCAGCTTTATTGCCAACTGCTCAGCTAAAGGCACTAAGAGGTCAGTAAGTCAGCAGAGTCATCAGGCACACAGTGGTGGTTGGTTTTGAATAGTTTGCCTCTGTTACAATTTCTGGTAGATAATAGCACACTGAGACAAAGCCAGCATCTCTAGTCCTGTTCTAAAGTGGTAAATGAGAGTAAGCGATCCCCTAGGAGTTCATGAAATTCTTTTTTCTGCAGTTTGGAACACAGGTATACACTTTCCTAAATTTGTAATCTCACTCAGGCGTAGGAACACACAGGTGGCTAACCAGTGCTCTACAGAAGAATTGTTATTTTCAAATATTGCTTGTAACAAATACATTAAAATGATGTTTCTGAATGTCATGCTTTGAACAATAATAATTTCACTGACATAACAAATTCACTGCTCAAAATAATGTTCCTGAAACCTTAGTAGTAATGGCAAGAAAGACCTCTGACATGCCTTGGATATTCCTTTCTGAAGATTTTTTTATCCTCTAGTCTTGAAGGTATCCTTTGAATTTCATGTATGCAAGCCCATGGCTTCTCTCCTGACCACTCTCTTAGCTATGGCGTTAATTTTCAATTCTGAAACTTTTATATTTGTACTGTATAGTCATGAATTTGCTCTCTTTTTATTCTTACCATGCTCTGATTTGTGCTGATGTGCAAGACCTCGTTGTCTGGAACACAGAGGTTCTTTACATGATACCACATGCACATAAATAATTATCCTTGTAGCAGTTTCTCACTTGTACTTGCTTTAGGAGACTGAGAAACAGAGGACAATGAAAGTGATGCTACACATATTAAGTAATTTTGCTATCCCTTAAACACTTCCTAAAATCAGATCTAATGAACTGCAAATTAGAAAACGAAACATAATTAATTGTATAATCTAACTTGACCCTTTACTTGTGTAAGAAAAAATATTCAGCGTATCAAAACCACTTGAACATGTATATTTTAACACTCTTTGTTACGTGACATATCAGAGAAACATTTACTAGTAACTTGTGTAGTGAAATTGTTGTTTACTCAATACCAGAACTACATTTTATCTATTGCTACCAACACACAGCAAAGATTTTCGCCTTTAATGTCAGAGATGAAGAACTCACTTCCCTTGGAAAAGTGCTTGTTTGGGCTGCTGCTGTTGAAATACGGTAATTTCCCAGCCAAGATATTTTTTAGTAAGTTTGGCTATGCTTTATCTCTCTTTGATGAGATATATGCATTTATTATCTCTTTTCTGTGTATATACTTCATACGCAATGCATGGAAGCAACAAAGGCCAATCCTCAATATACACATAAATGTAACACGTGAAATAGGTTTCAAAGAAAGCCATACATAGGCCTCATAGAAACCGTACTATGACATGCTTGTGGTCTACCTGGTAGCAGCCTTGGAAATGCATAAGTTCTCTATGGTAATTATTTCCAATGGGAAATGAATAATTCAGGGGCCGTTAAATGGTGATTCCAGATTTGGGAATTACAAAAATACTCCTTGGGACATCTACTCATCTGTTAGCTTCCTGTGTGACTTTGGGCTAGACAAAGACTTGATGCTTCAATTTCCCACCAGTAAAGTAGGAATATTGATAGTTCCCTTCTTTATGAGTGCAATTTAAGAGCAGTAATGGAAGCTGTACAAGAACACAAAATAGTAAATACATCTGGAAAAATATGCTATTTCCTTTTATCAATTCATAGGTAGAAGCAACCCTAAACTTGTGGCTTTTTTTTAATCTGTCTTTGTTGGGTCGTGTCTACTAAGTAAGAACTCAAAGTTTACTTGTACTTGCTGTTCAAGGATTTGGCTAGGATAAAGGAACACAGATCTCTCTTTCTGTGAAGTTGCAGGCAAAAATGTAGGTATTTCCCCTAATGTTACTCCAAATGCATGAAATATGGCTGTAAAAGAAAGCAGCAACTTGTGATCAGCCACAGGGCTGATATGAAATGCACCAAACCTGACATTTTGGACAGAATTGTTTCTAGTGGCTATGAGGAGACACAGAATTAGGAAAAAAATACTTTAAAATTACTTGCTGTAAAATCATTAAGGGAATGTAACTGGGATCTAGTTTTTTACTTAGCTTACCTGAACAACTAAGCTTATGTAGCATAATAAAATAATAACTATACCATCTGTGATGTATCCTAGATAATGATAGACTCATGAGCATATAAGCAAATTGAAGAACTTAAGGACAATGTGCTTCCAGCTGCTTTTTCAAGATGTTCTTGTTGTGGCACAGAGTGATACAAGGATCAAAAAAAAAAAAAAATAGAACTGCTGTACTGATCATTTCACCATTTCACCTAACCCTTCCATTTTGAAAAGACAGATATTTCTAATCTCTAATCCTAATCTTAGTCTTCTTCAGCAAACACAATGATATCCACTGCTTGATTTTAGATAAAACTATAGCAACATGTAGTATATTTGTACCTATGTCATAGCCTATAGATGGGACTGCTTTCATAAAAGGTAATGAAGGCAGAATGAATCACTTGATTTTCAGGCAAACACTTCCATTTTATAGAATTTTCCCTCTTTTTAGCCTTCTCCAACAAATAGAGTCATGAGAAACATGTTCAAAAATGCACTTCTGCACACATTGCTGTAGAGAGATAATGGAATGTGCTAAGAAAACCTGGAAGAAAATTACAAGGATCCAAACTTTATGGGACAAAAAAGAAACTCAGTATCTTTATGGTAGGCATGGATCCACCTCATATCTGAGGTGTCTGAACGTCTACAGATCACTGTGAAGTACGTGGAAGTGCTCACATTTAAGGCAGTAAATCCGTGTCCTACTCTCCCTGTCCCAGGAATAACGAATACAAGCCAACATGTGTAAGGACTGATAGCAGCATATTATATTGCAGCACAGTAGAGTCATAGTGCTGCCAAGTCTCTCCTGATGCTGTGAGGAACACAAATACAGAAGTACATAGAATATACATACATAAGACATATACAACTTGCACTAATACCTCATGAAGTGAAGCAGAACAACTATGAGCATGAAAGAATAGTGAAGAGAACCAAAAAACCTCTCTTACATGGAGTCAATAGCTGACGTAAACAGTATTGTAGCCAAGTGAGCAATAATACAGAGCTACACAGGATCTCCAAGTGTAATGTCTCCTCCTGTTCAAGAACAGGGCAGTTTTCACTTTTGTCTAAAAATAATTATTTTAATCATCCAAGCATTTCTTACTGAAACTAAGTAGCATCAACTAGATGGCTCCGTAAGAACCCCCCTTGAAATACACCTTACAACAGCATAAATTTATGCCAATTAACATTTTAACTATTCATTCCAGAATGACTTTAACAGAATAATAATATATACAAAACCAGAATGACAGCTGTGAAGTGCTGGCTGAGAATTCCAGCAAGAATGTAAGCATTGTTTCAACTGTGTGCTGGTTTTGACTGGGGTAGAGCTAATTTTCTTCACAGTAGCTGGTAAGGGGCTGTGATTTGGATTTTGCTGGAATTAGTGCTGATAACGCAGGGATGTTTTTGTTATTGCTGAACAGCACTCACACAGCATCAAGGGCCTTTTCTGCTTGTCATCTCACCACTGAGTGGGCTGGGGGTGCACAAGTAGATGTGAGGTGACATGGCCAGGACAGCTGACCCCTACTGACCAAAGGGATATCCCAGACTATGTGGGTCATGCTCAGTGTATGCAGTTGGGGGAAGCTTGTTGGAGGGGGCTGCTTCTTGAGGACTGCCTGGGCATCGGTTATTTGGTGGTGAACAATCATTTTTATTTGCATCACTTGTCTTTCTTGGGTTATATTTCTCTCTCTTTGTTATTTGCCTTTCATTAAAATTTATTATAATCATTACTATTATTTTATTTTATTTAAATTGTTAAACTGTTCTTATCTGAACCTATGAGTTTACCCACTTTTACCCTGCTAATTCTCTCCCCAATCCCACTGCTGGGAGACAGTGAACAAGCAGCTGTGTGGTACTTATTTGCCATCTGGGGTTAAAGCACAACAAATAGCTTTTAATTTCTGGATACAATACAATAGAACGTGTGCTCATATGATATCAATCTCACCCAAGGACTTCAGAGACATGCCAGCTGAATGCACCTGGCAACATTCCTTGAGCTTTTCTGTTATTCCAGATATTAAATTTACAGAATTTGGCTTCCCACAGAGCTGAGTCTCTGAATGCCAAGACAGAAGCATTTACTTCTTAAAAATAGCAACCTCTGTCTCCCAGAGCAATTTCTACTTTTTCATGAAGCCACCTAATAACTGAGTCTGGGCAGAAACTAGTATTGTTCCCGTAAGCAGTTCTACATCTGCTCACTTTAATGTCAAAGTGTATCAATCACAAACACAAACAAAATTTAGACAGTTTATGGGCTTCAATTTAAGCTTACATGATTTCTCATGAATGATGTAAGGCTTTGTGCTATATCTAGATTCTATACCTGATTTCAACAGCAGGAACCACAGCTGTTTTAACAATATTTGTAATTAGGTGATTTCATGAAATACTACTCTTCCTTTTCTCAAAATAACTGCCACAAAGCATTACTTTGTCGTTTTGATGCTACTGGTCCAGATATTTGATAAATAGCAGAAGTGCAGCCAAGGTATCAAGTACTTAGCAGTATAGACATCAGGTGCCAGGACAACAGAGTGCCAAAGATACCGGCAAGCTCAGTTTTGAAATATTGGCCTGATTTGGGGAAAGTGATAGCAGCAAGCCAAAATGCATCGGTAATACATTCTTTCAAACAAATACTTAATCCAATACTGAAATTGCAAGCATTAAGCATCAAGGATTAGTCTGTTCTGCAAATGAGGGAATAGTGTTAATTTTGTGAACTTTCTGAAAAGTAACTGAAAGGTCCTGGACACAGCAAGCAAATCACCAAGAAAGAAATTGCTCAACAGCAGGTTCAACTAAACTCAGAGCTACATATGATGGTATCTTGATATACTTGGCAATAAGTGGAGACTTTGTTCCATCAAAAAAAGAAATAAAAAAATTACTGAATGCATGTAAAGATATGCTACAATGAAACCAAATTAAACCCCATATCAACGACTGAAATTACAGATATGCCTAAAGATAGAATGCTTAAAAAAAAATTCAGAAGTGAATGGTGGTTAACACTCCAGGTAAGTTGGCTTCTTTTCTCCTGAATTTAAGGATTTGAGATCCTCTCTTTAAAGTGAATATATGGTGCATGTTCCTTGAGCATTATCTTTCTTGATGTCCCTGATGAAGGTGACAACATGCACGCAAAAAAAAGAGTACCAAGTACAAATTCCTGACATTCATGCTAGCATGCAATTTCATGCTAGTAACATGGTACTTTATTACACCGCAGAGAACTTCTGCAACAAATCTGGAATGCAAAACCCATCACAGTCAAGAGGACAGTAAATATACTATGTTCCCCGACAGACTCTAGCACACCAGACCACTAAAAAGTATTTCTGAAGTAGTATATTTTTCATGGCTTTTGAAAAGACTTCTTGTCCCAAAGAGCTTACATTCTGTCCTGGTTTAGGAATGGTATTGCCCAATTTAGTACTCCCACTAAAAAGACCATGAGCCGCTCCCCTCCCCCCTCACCACAGTGGGAGGCACAAAAGGCAGATCATGGGTTGAAACAAGAACAAATTACTGGAAACAGCAATGAAAGAAGGAAACAGTAACAGCAACAATAGTAATAACAAAAGTATATAAGAGAGACAGTGATCCATATACAAAAACGCTCAACATGGACCCTGAGACAATGAACAATGTCTGAAAATGCCCCACGTTTTTAGGACCAGAAGCCACGCCCTTCTTCTTGGAAGCCAGAAAGTCCCTTTCTCCTCATCCCTGGCAATGATGTGAGGTGGCACAGAGTAACCTCCAAGTTCTGGCCAAAACTAGGAAACATTCCCATTGTAATATGTCAACATGGAAACAAAGAAAGGAAATGAGAAGGTAAAGCAAGGATCATGCTAAAATGAATGAAAAGAAGAGGCTTACATCACAGGTAAAGAGTAAAGATGTAAATGTTAACAAGCAATTCATCACAGTACCTTAAAAGTAACGGGCATCATAGGAGAGGGACCAGAAGGAAGAGTGAATCAACAGGCATGACACTTAGTGTGGAAACATAAAAAGGCAGTGGATATACAGGGACAAGAGAAGAGGTAAGAACAAACAGGAAGATCTGTTTGGGAGGATGCAGAAGTTCCCATGAAGTAGAGTTCAACAGTGCAGATGTAGGAGGCTAGGACTCATGAAGTCTGACAGCAAGATCTGATGTCTCAGAACAACAGTATGCTGACACCAGACTAATATTGTTTGACTGCACCTGTACACATGTGGTGAAGTCTAAATGGCACTACCTTCTGCTTTGTGGTCTTAAAAAAACTCTACAACACTGTCCAGAAGCACATCTCAGTTGCATTCTAATGTATTGGCTGACTCCAACATCCTGCCCTGTGGCCTCAGAAGCACTGTATGCTGTAAGCGTTGTCAAAAGGTTTGGTTTTATGTAAGATAAGAAAATATCTTGACTTTGTTTAAGGAAAGGCTTGCTTCCTTTACTGGTGCATTTTTCATTACTACATGGCATCTAGGACAGGCATGCTCCTGAGTATAAATAAGTCAGTGAATAAATACACTGTGCCACAGCTGTACGTTTTGTCACTATACCTCAGCCCAGTGAAGTCATAGAACAGGACCTGCTTGTGACAGACATTTCAGACCCCTTGGTTGCAAATGCAGGGCACTGTGGTCAGGATTCTTCCATGACCCAGTTTCTTTCAAAAAAACTGGAAATTTCCACCTGGGTGCTCAGAAGGTAGGATTCACAGAAATGCCAGTAGCCTTTCAGTAGAGAAGGCAAATGTTGTTCAGATTGAAAGGCTGATATAGAAAAGTCTGATGATATAAATAAGAGATTTATATCTTATAAATAAGATATAAAGAAGAGATAACTTTCAGAACTCTAAACACATGCTAAAAGAGGAGACGTGCTCGTTCACTCTTTGAGAGGACTGGTTTTTATTACAGCTTCTCTAATACAGTAAACTCCCTACCTTTAAGAAAATTGGGATCTGGGAAGACTGTATTCAGGTCAAGCTGCACCATGTTCTCTTTGGTGTACTTTGCTTTGTACTTTTAAAATTATGTCTTTATTTTCAGGAGAACATAAATTTTCTCTAAATCAAATAAATTAGAAGTTTGTGCAATGGACTCCTCCTTCCTGCAATTTTAGAAATAGTTATTCCCTCTCTTTCAAGAATAAATAATACATATTTCTTTTCAGCCTTCTAATTTAAACTAAAAAAGCCAAATTTTTGCAGTATCTCCCACACAAGGTTTATGGATCCCAAATTCTCCCACAGGTGTTGAAAAGGCACAGGAAAAAGCTTGCGTTCCTTCCTTAGATAAGCACATGCTATCTGGAAGTTGAGAAAAATAACCTAATCTTTTGTCATCAGAGAATCCTTCAGAAAAGATTAATGTTGCAATAGCAGGACATTCTGTCTTCTGTTTTTTTGGCTGATGCTAAATTTGCAGCAAGAGGAAGGAGCTCTAGGCACATAAGGACATGTGGACAGGGACAAATGTCCATCTGCTATTGACATAGCCAATTAACAAACCAAACACACTTTGAGAACCTTTGTTTATTTATCCTTGTTGTATCTGTGCTCCTACCATAAATTCAGGACATTCACAAAAGAATTTAAGTGAAGACAGCAACAATTTTATCTAAAATGGAAAAATATCAATAACTCAGAGAGCATTTCCCCTAAGGAAAGCAAAATTTCTTAACATTCCTATGAGAAATGATCATATTCAGCTCTCTACAAAGTTCAAACGCTAATTTTGGATCCATATGCCACCTGTGCAATTTCTCTCTGATATCTCAGAAACAATTATAGTATTAAAAATTGCTGTTGTGGATACAGTTTAAATCCATTCCAACCCAAAAGGATACCAAATTTAGTAGACCACATTTTAAGCACAGCAAACACAAAAACAGTGTTACTTAATTTGTAGCTGATGCTTGAGGGTCTCTGGAGCCCATTCCCAGTGTCTTGTGTACCTGGGAGATTGCCTCCTTAGACATGCCAGAGCTGGTGTTTGTGATGGTGCTTCAAGTCAGTAGAGATTAATGACATCAAAATTTTGGCAGAAAACAGAAATGAAATTCTGTTCCAAATCAATTTATGGCAGCAGTAAAAGTCATTTCAAACCTGATTCAAGAAGGGCTGGCAACGTCTATTCCAAAGAGGTTCATTCTGTTTTGCAGAAAGAATAAACAAAATGCTATAGGAGCTTGTGGAGGCAGAAAGCTCTATACCAAACCGGCCAGCAACAACTATTTCCAGATCCAACAGAATTTTTCTCTATCTCAAAATATGATGCTCATAGAAATATTTGAATCACCTGCAAAAAACCCCCATGCCTTACTGTACAAGGGAAAATCAGACTGGACAACCAGCTAAAGCAGATTAATACTACATTGTTCAGAGAAGCCCACTTCAAGCTTTTGTTTCATTTTAAAGCTATATTCATTTGATTCCCAAAGGCATGCATTTGGAAGACAACTACATTCTCTTGAGATATATCTCATTCTTAGTGAAAGCTAGGAACTACTTGAGAAACCAGTGACCATGAAAGGAACAATCACAGTCTGTGACACCTGTCAATAACCTGGGTACCTAACATCTGGGGACATGGTTTAGATATCCCCAGTGACAGCGGTGCTCATCATCTATAAGGAAAAAAAAGTGAGAAGAACACATATGACAAAAAGCAAGGAAAGCAGGAAAACCTGGCACATATATTTGAAAGAAAATTATTTTCAGTTCAGGTTTGGGATTTATGCATGCAGAGCACTGGTTTGCACTCTGGATTCAATATGTGCTGGATGGAACTTAGTGTTCCAAGTCAGTGAAGGATGCTCAGCATCAGAGCACTTCAAAAAAGGACAGGTCTCTCTATATACGAGTTTCCAAATTTTGCTGTAAAACCAAGAGGGTTACCCCTTGCTCTCCAGGGAAAGGCCTACTGAACAGAGATGGAGTGGGAGATTAAATGTGTTGGCTTTCATCATAAATCTGTCAGAGTTTTAATAACTGAAGATCACACAGCATCATCCACTGCAAAGCTAGGGAGAGGCCTTAATTTGATCTCTAGAATTTGCTCGAATCTCAGCTGGAGGGTAGGGTCATTGGTTTTATAATAAGACATTCCAAATTTCCAGGTTCCTCCTCTCTTTCCCCTTTAGTCTTGAACACACACATAGATACACATACATTTCCTGAACAGGCTTATTCCAAAAACTATTAGTTATACGTGAGCACTGATATTGTGCAGTATATCTGAACAAAGAGAAAAAAACTACGAACCAAGAAAAGCCCACATTTTGATGCTCAGTTCACTGAGGTCTATATCAACGTGTTAGTAACACTATATTATTAAATTATAGAGTGAGGGACCACAAAAGCAAACTACTGCAGTTCTGTGATTGTCTGTAACATTTCATGAACAATTTTCCATATCTTTTACTTAATATGAACCCATGTGTAGTAGCAATAAAGAGAATAAAGGAGACCATGCTAGCACATGTACTTCTAACAGAGGGGCTGAAGCAAACAGCGAAGTGACCAAACCTAGAGAGAAATGATCCCATATATACCATACTATAACGTTACTAAATGGGACTATCAAACACAGTCATAAATAAACCCCATTTCTTTCCAGCTTGAAAAAAATAGACTGGTATTCTGTTCTAAATGGTGCATTACAATGCGTGTTCTTTGTTCAGCCCTTCATGGAACAGTGTGGTGTGTAAAATCTGTCTAAAAAAGCAGTCCCTCTCTCTCTTTTTGTCTCTCTGCTACCATGGATATGACATCATTTTTGCCAACCGTTGCTAAGTCATGAACAGAAGGAGCATTTCCTTTTCTCACATGGAGGGCAGGGTATGAGCCAGAGCTACCAAGAGACACAATGTTCTCTTTATGCAGCCAGGGAAAACAGTAAGAGAGGGCTGCCGATGGTCTGGGAAATGGCGGGCAGCCATCGAGCACACAAAGCTCACAGCGCTGCCTGGCCAGACTCAGTTCCCACTAAATTGGTGGCCTATTTTCTCATTTCAAAGAAGGGAAAGGGAGGGAGAGAGGAGAGCAAAGAAAAAAGCCCTCTATCTTTGCCATTCAATCCTTGCTGAGGCAACCACTGGTCCCTTGCTCTTCCCCATAAGGGCTGCATCCACTGTTGGAGAACAGGAGAGGGAGCATTTATGGCCCAGGAGCTGCTTCCCCTAACTGCACTGCATGCTGCACCTGTTAAATGTTTGTATTATGGCTGGGGGAAAAGAGAAGTTTCCAAAATGAAAATATATTTGATCCAAAAAGGATCCAGAACTCAATTACGGTCAAATTAAGAACCGCTATAAGACATTTATTTTCTGGATGCTTGCAGACTTAGATGCAGGTCCTGAAGTCCTAAGCTTTTTTTCTAGCAGGTAAAACTACTGTTACGATCAATGCAAATATCATATGAGAAAGGATATTCAGTATCTGAGCTCTGATTATTTCACACACTCGCACAGTGACAGTGACGTAGATTATAGTGTTACAGTTTACAAAGTTCAACACATTAAGCATTTTGGTAATTGAAAAAAGCTCTACATGTTTACTTTTCAGAAAATAAATCAATGAAGCCTATTTCCTGCAACACTTAGGAAAATCTTAGAACTGAAAGCATAGCTAAGTTTCTTCCAGGTCTGAAAACTTTCATAGGTCACATTGTGTGACTCAAGAGTGAGGAAAGGCAAATGTTCACATTTTCTTTAACAGAAGATATGATTTTTTTTTCCTTATTGAAGCTATTCATCACTTACTAATTTAACTTACAGACTACAGTTACTTTCACTTAGCTCTGTCCTAGACAAAAAATAGAATTTCCTGCATCTCAGATAATGGCATCAACCAGGGAAATCAATTGTCTTTTGCTTTTTGAAGAATCTGAGTGCAAAGGAAAAAGGATGACATTACTAAAAGAAAGTGGGGATGGTGGGGGAGAAGAAGAAAAAAAGATGCTGCTTCCATAAGACAGAGGATGTATTTAGATTCAATCTAAAGTACTCCCTTTCCAGTCCTCCCTATCTAAGGTTTCCATAGGCTGCCATCTTCCCTTGTGATAAAAATGTACTTGAGCTAAGTTACCTCAGGAATAGGTAAAGATTTAAAATACATGTTCCCATTTTCTCATAATTCCTAATTTGTGCAAGAAAACAAGAAAACACAAATATGCATTGATTTAAACCCTGATCCCAGCTGGCTGTTCCTGTAAAATTCACCAGAAGGGGATACTAAATGAAAGATTTTTGTACTTATTTACAGACATGTGAGGTTGCTCTTAACATGGATAATGGTAGCAAGCTCATACATTATGAAGCAAAGCTCTCGCCAAAGTGAAGCCTACTTTCAATACTTCCAATATTTTGGCTTTCCTGCAGAAATAATTTTAAATAATTGAATTTCATCAACACTGGCACCTATCTGACACAGGCACATTTTGCTGACACATGAAAGAGCTGATATGTGGTGCAGTACTGTATTGGTTAAAAGATACTCAGTGTATGTTTGCACTTCTGAACAGAGAGGCGTGTGTAAGTAGTGAAAAGAAGTTTTAAGTGTGAACTTTTCCAAACAACTGTCATCAATTCATTAAAAAATGGACTCAAGTAGTTTGACAGGATGGGATTAGCATATAGGACACAGTCTGTGGCATAAGACACTAAACTTCTAACTCCTGTTCACACTTAGATACAGCACCATGAATAAGCAGTGAGCTTCTGTCCTCAGTCATCAGGGAAGGGCTTGATCCTGCCCTCAAATATGAAGGTAGATGTCTTGTAAAATCAGCTACTCTACTAGGACTGCATCTGATATTACAAGACACGGAGTGATGCGTGCTGGCTTTCAAAGTGCATGGAATAACCCTTCTCCAATAAGTCTTTCTGCAAGAACAAAACAACAAAAGAGATGAGAGCTGAAAACAGGCATATGGAAAATAACCCTGTGCCCCCATCTTCAGTGAAAGTAGGAAAAAAAATGGCAGCAGAATATACATATAAATTCCCAGAGTTCAACTGAATCACAGCATCAGAAGCAAGGAATTTATATTAAGCCTTTTAGAACACTTTGGACTCGACTGATGGCATTTGTTTTGAGTTCACTCGCGCCTGAATGACCAGGAAGGAAGTGAAGTGAATGTGCAATGTAGAGCTTGCAGGATATGTTGCTTGATAGGGTGCTGGCATCAGCAGGGTTCATTTTCTTCTCAGACCCCAGAGCTGCACAAGTGTATTATTGTGTGCTTTTGTGCAACACCAGGGAAGCTGGAACAATTCCACAAACTATATGGATGAAAAGATGGAATGCATCATCCCACAAAAATGCACTCTTTTTTCCTCCTCCCCTCCCAAGGGATTGCTTAAAAAGGGGAAAACGTGATGTCTTTTGTAAATCTTTCACAGTCCTTTATTTTGTGTTTGCACTGAGTTTCCTTTAAGCAAACATGAAGTTGGAACTCAAATATTACAGTAATGTAAGGAAACTGTTCTTGCTGTGAGAATTCCCAGCACTGCAGATTCATGTTCTATTACACATGCAAACACAATGCCTTAGAGCTTTGCAGAAGAGTTTTAACTCAATCTACCTTTCTGTTGTATTTTATTGGCATTCATTTGTTCAAAAACTTAAATTTTGTGTTCCCCTCCTCCTCAACAGACTAAGATCAGATTTACATGAATCAACACAAAAACCTGTGGATTAGCAGGGAATTGAATTCCAGGGATCTAAATCAAATAATTCATCTTTGAGAGTAACTTCTCATCAAAATTCACAACCCTGGAAGTCTATTTGAATTAATTATTTAGGACAGTTTACTAAGGAGAATATTAATAACCTGTCTGCTTCTTTTTTTACCAGATGAACAACTTTTTGTTAATTAGATACAGAATAACTAGCATCATCAGGACAGAAACGTGCCACCAGGGAAAAGAATGCTACTAATGTAATGAAACATTAAAAGAGATAATGAACCCAGTCAATAAATAATCATGGGGGTTTTCATCAACAAAAAGTATGATTTTTCATATTTGATGAGGCTGAAGCTCATGGACTCTTTGAGAAATTGCCATAAACCATTAAACAAAAGTTCCATAATGGACAAAGACCAAACTGGTTTATAAATGGATTTAAAATAATGCAAACAGGAATTGAGGTGCTTCCTCTCTGTTTCAACTGACATATATGGTGGCAGGGTAAAAAATGAGCAGAAAGAGTTTGATGTATTTGTAGCATGATTATATCGTATCCATGGAATAGAAAAAGTTAAAACTAATGAATCTTTTCAAGTGAATTAAATGAGCTCTATTAAATACTCAATCATTTTCTAAAATCAGTACTTTGCAATATCTGGAACACCTCAAAAGTGTTAGCGACTTTTGAAAGGAAAGGGAAAAACGACTAGCTCTGTGCAGAAGAAATCTCTACTCCATGCAAGTACTAGTAACTTTACTAATTCTATTAACAAGCAAAAAGTTATTATTAATTTTATAATACATGTAGAAAATTTGATCTTTAGACTCTTAAATGTGGCAAAAATATATCCTTATATCCATGCTGGAAACTTCCAGTCTCTCATTTTAAACAACCATCGACACCTAGTTAGGTGCTGGATAATTCAAAGAAAATTCATAAAATATAAATGAATCTTAAAGGATTGTTTGAGGCTGTACCTTTTAAATACCACAGTAATTTCAAGTAGTTTTGTATGTAGAAACTGTTTCAGTATTCATCTAGGCCTTTAAAAAGCAGTGAATTGTACATGCCTTACCAGACCTTTCTAGGACAGTGACCAATTCCCCCAAATTGAACAAGATGCAACAAGATTTGTTATATATATGGCCTAGAAGATTTTTTTTTCACAAGGATTTACTTCTCTTTTATTAAGCCATGTTGAAGCTGCTCTGACTGGCTCAATTTCTTATGCCAAATAAACTGAGTTTCAGACATCCATTCATGTCCCTTCCAAACAGCAGGGGCTGCTGTGTAGTCAGCTACCTCGCCTAAAGGGTAAATAAAAGGAAATGGAAATCACCTGCAGAATAAATAAATTAAATCTTGTAGTATGGCCCATGTATTAAAAAAGGGCTGAGCATAATGAGACATCTCATCAGCGTAAGAGTAAAAGGAAAAGTCATATTAATCTCAAATCCTCTTGGAAATGATCCATTATAGATAGCCTGCTGCAGAATTTTGAGAAGAAGCTCCTCCACTATTACTCCTTGGACATTTTTCATTACTGCATACTGCCAGGAAGACCTGAATGACAGAATTTATGAGTTACGATGGCACAGATTTAGAACTGTGGATGCTACCATACATGCCCATCTTATCCCCTAGTAAAATCAGACTTATCACAAGATGACAGAACCCACACTGATCTGTATTTTCTAAACCTAAAACTGTATTTCCATTCAAAAAACAAAGTTTTGTTTTCAAAGAAACTCTCAAACATATATGAATAGGAAGGAATTCACTCCATAAAACAGGCAGAATTTTAGGTCTAGAGAATGAAGGGTATTTTCCAGTAAAAAAAATTGTGCAGCAAGTAAAAAATTACTTAGCTTCTAGTATAGGTCAAACAGAACGCTGACCTACAAATCTACATTACTTACTCATTTTTCCATTCAAACACCTTTCTGTTTCCTAGCCTTTAACAGAAGTGGAGAAGCAAGTGTTTATTAAGTAAACATGACCATACTTCAACTGAGAGAACAAAGAGAGTTCTGAAATTCAATTTCCAAGACAGTCCAGTTTAGTTATATATTTTTCCTGAACAGCTCTTCCAATTGAACTTTCAATTTTCCAAACATTGCTGCTTTTGTTCTCAAAAATTTTTAATGCTGATGAACTTTTTCATTTTCTTTCCTCATTATTCACAGATCTGGTGGACTGCTTATCCTTTGTTTAAACATTCACATCCGTATAAAAACCTACATTCTATTTGATTATGAGCGCAAAACCAGTTATCTTAAACTCAACTGAGTACGGAAATACTTATACCTCAGATGTTGTATAGCTGCTGCCAGTGATGCTAAGAAGTCATGAGGTGCTTAGACTATGTTTAATACATTTATAAGAAGAATTGGATTTGATTCCAAAAAACTAGACATTCACAACACTTTTAAAGCATAAAATTCTGATATAACTATTTGGTGTTAGTTTCCCTTTACAAAATCTCTGTTGACAAGTCTGTATAATTTGACACAGAAAACAAAACGCAGCTCCAGGTTACAACCTGGAGCTTAAATTTCATCTGAGCGGAAATATTTTTTCTGGTAGAATATTATTATTATTTGGTTTAACTTAAGGATGAATTCAATAGACTCTCTCTCTCCTGTTAAAGACCATGCCACAAAAATAATTCAGACTGAAACATGTAAACAAATCAACCTTATTTCCCTGGTTTATACTGGCATGATATACCATTGTGATTAAATTATTATTGCCCTTTTGAAATGGAAGAAGATACATTAGCCAATACATTGGTGATAAAAAAAGAGAAATATCATTGGAACTAATTTGGTCTAACTAGAGATAACTTGCACTTGTTTCCTTTAAGTTACAGTAGCAGTAACCTGACAAACACTTAATCACCATAAAATTAAGTGCTTGCATCCCTGAACAATGAATTAAATTTCTGTAGAATTACTGACTGGATCCCACTACTATTGTACCACCAAAACAAGTTGCTGTTTGAAATCCATGGATGGTGCAGTCTTAGATTTTGCACAGAAAGGAAAGGAAAGCTTTTCTGGAACTAATGAACCCAAACATATGGGTAAGAGATGTAAGGTCACCTATTGAGGGTGATATCAATAGACTGCAGCAGTATCAAGAAGTCATCTGGAGAACTCTACTTATGCCCCATGTAGTAGTGTCCAAAATGGCAGAAAGTAGCACTATTTGTAATTTATTCATATGAGCTACATACAAATTCATATAGACTCTGTTGACATGGTTGAAAAAAGGTATGAAAATAAATATAAATATAAAATAAAGTATAAATGTGTACAGTTACATGTTTGTATCTTTGGATGTGCAGTCCTAGAAAAAGAAAGAATAAACTTTTTCTGCTGTGCTGATACTGGCCACTCCCTGATGGCCTTTGGTTTATGTAGGGATTATGTTTGTACAAAACTGGAAATTTCCATCCATTTTTCTCTAAGTTAAATATCCACCACTCACCTATAAGCTGACCCCTGGTCACAGCTGAGACCTCCAGGCTGTGAGGAGATATTTTATCTTTAAGGAGTGACCTTAGTCCTCTGACTGCACTGAACCCAGTGGGTGACCTAAACAGCTGCAACAGATTTTAGTGCTCATGTGGAAAATTCTACACATCAGTGAAAAAAACCCTGAACCAAAACAAAAACCCCAGAAGCCAACAAAACCCACTGAAATCCACAAATAAAATGCTATTTGTAACTACATTAAAAAAGCATTTTATTCAATACATCTCATTTACATGTGGAATGTCACATGACTGTTTTATGTGCTAATTTTACTGAAAACATGGTCTGGTTTGTTTTCATAGATAAGGGACTAGTTTCTAGCAAGTGGTGTTTTTTTAGCTTACTGCAGTGCACACGGTTCAATATCTAAACATGATACAGAGTTTAAAATGAAATTCCATGCCTTGCTTCTTAACGGCTGTGCTCAATCTTTACTGCAACCAAAATCCTCCTCTTGATTTAGTGTGTGATATAACATATGAGCCCACAGGCACAATACTTCGCCCTTGCACCCTGAGAATTGTGAGTCTCAGAAAGCAGGAGGACTCTTATCAGAAGACCTAATAGGGAGTCTAATCCTGGAGATTATAATGTGGAGTGGGGATATGGAGAAGGGAAGAGGTGGTGCAGAATCCATTTAATCGCTTGAATGATGCTGTAAGCTCGTCAATTTATTAAATTTATCTACTTTCCACATCCGGTTTACACGACTAGATAAACATCTTGTTTTGGCATTTTGATGGAATCACAAAAAAGAAGGAACTTTAAATAAAAATCCTGAAGACCTCCATAGTGTTGTATTGAGGTTTCCAATGTCTTTTCCCTTTTAATTAAAACGAAAAAATAAATAACCATAGTGTGGCATGAATTTATACGTAGCACTCCCAATTGATTTCAGTGGGGTTTGCTTTGAAAAATCAATGGTGTGACACACCACAAAGATATAGATTAATTTTTTTTCCTACTTTAAAAGAACAAAATACATTAATTATGACAAATTGCAAGTTGGTTTTTAACATTCGTTTTTTTGGATTATGGCATGTACTACTTAGAAGCCAAATAAAAATACACACAGACAAAACAGATCTTATTTCTTACTTTGCAAAAGCAAAATGGTATGTAAAAGACAAGTAGTAAAAGAACAAGATAAAAACAAAGGTAGTGAAGGCATCAAAACATTAAATAGATAAAGGTATCACTAATGCATTAAGCAAGTAAAATACACGTTTATACAGACCATCATACATATTAAAGAAAAATATTAAAAAATATAAAACCAAAAGCAGAGTGAACTTTGCAAAGTTCATTCGTTTATTGTTAGCTATGACAAAAACAAGTAATATATTCATGACAGCAAACTACCAAACTTTCCACTTGGACAGTTATCAGATCAAAGATAAGCCTCTGGTGTATTTTCTGCTATAGTGCAGGGGCACAATTATTATGAACTTGGAAACAAATCCTGTACCATAAATACCGAAAGCTATGACAACTGAATTAATCTGACTGAGACCAATATAGTGCACCAGAATGTTTAGCCTCAAAAAAAAAAAAAAGAAAAAAAAGAAAAAAAAGAAAAAAAAATATAACAAAGTTAATAATGATACAAAACTACAACACCTACTTCACCCTTTCCTTTTTTGGTCTCATTTTAAGCACATAAGGAAGTCCTAAATGTACAAAAATATGACACACAGCAGATAATCGTACTTCCAAAAAGCACTTCATTTTTTTTTTTCAAATCTAAACCAAAAATATTTCACCAAATTCAGCTACAACTCATATTTCAATGTTTTAATGTCTGAACTCCTTGAATACTTTAATGGGTTCTCTAAGGGTATCTGTTTCACTTAGAGACTGTCGGCTGAGGCACACAAAAAGGTGGTTTGTTAGTGCTAGGGCGGTATGTTTAGTGATAGTCTAACCTAATCATTCAGCAGTAATTGAGAGTAACAACCTAACTTCTCTATTCACTATTTTTGATCCAACAAATCAATGTTGAGGCCTTTCAAAGGCTGTGAAGATGATTTTTTAATCTGGAAAATATGATTGCATACTTCAGCTGTGGTTTGGGGAATAATTATTTGATTTTTTTTAGAACAGTTTTATTTCTTCAGCTTATTGAAGGAAACAAAACACGGGATTCTTTTATCAAGAAAAGCAAAAGAGATGAAGACAAAAGTGCTATCTACATAAAAATATTTTTTCAGTTTAAAGCAACCAAAATTCTAAATACTTCTAAAAATAATGTTCTATATAAGTCACATGAAATTTGCATGAAGTTGTTATGGCAACCCTATTTTTTAACAAAAGGAAATAACAGAAGTATGTACTTAGGCAGAACTGATGGAACACTATCCTGTTGAGGATCTTAATAAAATATAGAACCATTTATGCAAAATTTTCTTGTAATTATTATGTGTTAATGTTACTAGAATACTCTTTTGGGAAAAGATACAATGTCCCCAGAAAGTATATTGTTATGATCACCTGTTAATATGATCTCTCTTCTTTTCCTAGTTTTTATTAGCCATAAAATGAACTTGCCAAAAGTATTGCATATGGATGGTTGTCATATTTTAATTTCACAATATCAGGAGCAAAAATGGACCAACACAACTTGTCTGTAATTGTCAATACTTCACTGAGAAAAGGAAAAAGTATCATGGTGCTGTGGAAATACCTCCTTATTAGCATCAAATTGGTTTTAAAATGACAGATTTCATTCCAGTATCAGTGGTATGATACAAATGATGGCATTATAAATTTAGCATTTCTATACAAAAATGTTTCCACAACTTTAATGGAGATCACAGTCACTGGACACCCATGTTCCTTATTCATTCTAGCAAAGAAAATGCATACATTCATACTTCAGAGACTGGGGTGGGGGGAATGCTAAATAGAAAGGAAAGACCGTGTTGCATATTGCTGAGGATGTCCGTTTTAACACACATAAAAAACCAGCAAAATCCTACCCACATTTTTTTCCTTTCCTTTGTTCTCTTACATCCTCATCATGGTTTTCACAAAGTCCAGTTAATCTTCAGGAGAACAAATGTCACCTGTGAGTCACTTTGCTTCGCTACATTAATTATGCTTTGTATAGCTTTTTGCATATTACAGACAAGAAGCAGGTTGTTCTGGTAGCCACATACAATTGTGATAGAAATGACATGTTACAAACAACAATAATGTATAGCAATAACAATAAAAATAAAAAAGAAGAAGAAGAAAAAAAAGCAAATGTGGCATTTTCCTCCTTAAGTTTAAATGAATAAGCCCCAAAGAAAAGTAATGATGGAGAGAAGAAATACTGTGAGCCAAATCTCTTTTAATGTAGACAGAAAAAAAGGAGGAGGAATAAATCAGTCAGAGTCTGCATTCCATTGGTATTTCTAAGCTGTACTGAGGACTACTTTGCTCAAGATTGTTCCCAGCAGACAAAGACCCAAGTTAAGGGCAAAGCAAAGACAAACTGGCCAAAGGGAACTCCAGGAGGTACTGTGCCTCACTGCTTCTGTTTTACAGACTCAGGGGCAACCTTTTATTCAAGCTATTCAAAAAGCATTAACTCAGAGTCTCACCACTTCGTTTGAAAACTGTGACATCTTCTTAGAAGTGCAAATTCACAAAAAAAATCTTCCTTTTGGTGCAAGCTGAACAGTGATTTCATTGAGTAACTGCCAATTTTTCTACTACACATTGTTAAAAGTAACAAAGAAGTATGAGGAGGAAAGGAAAAAGAAAAGAGTTCATTGAGCTCAGCAAATTGTACAAAGCTGGGTCTAGAGAGTAGGTCATTTAGCCCTTGCAAAAACATTGGATTGCCTCCAAAGCAGAGACTACAGGCTTTCTTCATAGCAGACTGTCAATACATCCAGGGAGGTTTGCCTTCCCTGGGAAGAAACGGGCATTTGTCTACCCGTTCTGTAGTCCTATGAAGACTACTGTTTAGGCTTGTGACTGAGCTGGCACGGGTTATATGAATGGGCTGCGCAGTACCACCATAACTAGAATGGATCCATGAAAGGGATCCACAGTGGGTGTCTACGCACCAGCACCCTCCCACCCCACCTCCAACTTTAAGAAATGTCAGGTACATAGTCTCTGTTTACTGTTAAACAGAACTATGAGAAAATGAGGAAATTTCAAAGTTTGGTCCCAGAGAAGTGAGAACTCATACGGACAGGCAAATCCCTTCTGTGTGCATAATGCATGCACTCATTTTTGCCATGCCAAGAAGCACTGCTTTGTTATTTGTTGTGGAAATTTTAACTCTATGTCATAGGAGAACAAGCTGTACGTGTATAAAAAAAAGTATGTATCTTCAGCTAAGATTTCCTAGAGGTTCAGAGAATACCTATAAACTGCACATCCAGAATCAGATTTATCTTCCATATTTGTTTGGAGAAAACCAAAGTAGTAAGCATTTAATGGGAATGGTTTATCTCCAAAGATTATAAAACTGAAAAATAAAAATTAGCAAAGAAACAAAGGGAAAAAACCATCTGATCCAGAAGAACTTATTCAGCAGTACAGCAACAGTGACTGTGTCCTTGCTTTGGGCTGTACAAATATACAAAAGCTTGTCAAAATCCTATCCTGTGGAAACACGTAAATTTTGCCGCCTTTGCTGCTGGCATCACTAAATCTGAGTTTTACCCACACTGTGTGGCAGCCAGTAAATTTTCTTTTGTTCAGTAAGAAACAGAAGCCACAGCCCATTCACTAACAATAGTGATTTGTATGGACATTATTCAAACATTCGTCACCATACAGGGATTCTTTTGGTGATGTATTTTCTCTCTGAGAGCATTTTGTACTACCTCTGAGAATGTACTGAGAATTTTTACATGGTGACTGTCTGTTTTCATGGCAAAACTACATGTGGTTCTCCATGTGCACACACCTACTCACATATGTACTTGCTTTTACCCTCTCAGGCACACCAAGGGGAAAATACACTATCTTCTCAAAGCTGTACAAACGAGAAATCACATAAATATAGATCTATTATTCCTACAATTTTAAGATTGTTATAATGCATTCTATTTGGAAACTTTGCAACATAAATTAAACTAAATTCATAACTTGGTAATAGATAGAAGGCTATTATGGAACGACTATTGACTAGGGTTTATGGATCACATTCTAAGAAACAGCTCGTTTTATTTTAATCAAGTCTAACTTATAATCTTGGCTGCAAAACAACAGAATTAACTGGCAGAATAGGGGCAATTTATGATATTTTAGGGGAGGCATCATGCTCTGATTTGAAAATGCAGAGAGGTTCAGTAGACTCAATTTTACATTTCATTAAGGTGACTTCCAGATTGGACTTTTTAATTTAATAATCATCTAAACAAATGACTCTTTATTTTGTGCTAAAGTTCTTAATTTCAGTAATCTACTCTGAAGCCTAAAGCCACTCATACTGATATAGCAAAAAATTGTTTAATCAAAGGTTACATATGATGATAAATTGGAATGGCATTTGTTCTTCTGCCCTTTAATGCAAGAAAAGTAAGTGACCTTCTAATCAACCTGTCCAAAGACTTCTCCCAGACCTCTCCCTATTTTACAGGATATTACAGTTAAACAAAAATTACAGTTACACAGAAAGTAGAAAACAACCTTGAACAAAAATCTGAGATTTTAAGACCAAAAGGGCATGGCAAACAACCATAAAATGCAGTCATTATCTTACTGACAGTAAAGTAATAAATTGTAGTCATTACCCTACTGGGAGCTAATTAATGAAACAGGTTGGTACCTATGATGAGACACGCAGATTTGGAAGCATTAGGTCTTTCTGTCCAACATAGAGATATACTTGACAATGTGGAAAGGGCAGTGTGAAAAGGAAACCAGTTCTGGGCACAATGGGAAGAAATGCACCTACCCTCATCATGCCCCTCACATGCTCTCTTGTTGGTTTTTCTTGGGCTGCTGCTTCCATCCTGGTGTCAGAATAACTGGGTGTGTCTGAAGCCACTCCAAAGGGGTGGAGGATCCCCTAGGAAGCACCAAAGTGAGGATGCAGAAGGGTTGCCCAAAGGCTGAGGGGAGCAAGAAGCAGGGAGGAACTACACGTGCTTTTGGGATTAAAGCCATTTTCTACATCTCTGTGTACTTCATGGATGATGGAGTAATTTTCTTGCACAGATGACACTGTCATAAATCTATAGAAATACCATTGGCCTGACACAGACTGTACAGGGGTGAAGAATCAGAATAATCAGTAAAGATAGTTAAGTAGTATTTAGATCCAAGGTTTGAAACACACACTGCCAGTATGTGCAGCATGTGCAGTGTACACAGGGCCGTTATAGCTGCATAGTATGTGGTATCCTTAACTTTGAAAGGAAAAACAGGGAGGGTGAGACTAAATTGAAATAAAGACATCCAGAATCAAGGAAATATCTCAGTAGCTCTCTCTATTATTCTCTTTCATCAAAGACATGTCTGTAGAACAGTATCAGAGTGTAGTCACCATGCTTTTTAACTCACACGTTATTTTTCACCTACAATAACTTGGTAAAACTTCCAAGGAAAGAAAAGAGAATTTACCCAAGCACTACAGTCTTAAAGGAATGGGGCAAGTTAAGGCATCTCTCCTAGTAGTAATATGAAAGTCTGCTGTTGCAATACCTTGAAGTACTAGGAATTTAATTTTTTCTTAAGTGCCCTGCATCTTTAAGTGACCACAACTACAACTCACTTGCCTTAAAGGTTTCCTGAGAATTGTCTCAGTTTATGAACCTCTATGAATTTCTTCATTGCTGCCAAATATTAATTGAAACAATTAACTGTGAAGAACACGTGGGTGCAAAAATATTAGTACCACATAATTCTTTCTACTTAAGAGGTCCTTACTGGATTATTGCAGAAACGCTCTGGAGTTCTAATTACCTATGGAAGTCCCACAAGGTTACTGCAGAACATGGTAATTAGACAGTTGTAATATAAGGTGTTAGCGGAGGATTGAGGATTTGTGCTAAGAAGCATGGTGCTTTCATGGCTATTTACTGTGCAGAGTAGCAGAATTTAATGGAATTTGGTGGAAATCTCCAATGACAAATGTAGTTAAAAGGTGGGAGAAATATCTTAATAGGGATTCAGCAGCTGCTGAGGGGAGACTAGCTCTACTAGTGATCTTTATATGAATAAAAATTACTCAAGTGTTAAGATTTTTATAGAATTTTTTAAAACTCTGATCAAATATTAAATGCAAAATATTTTCAGTTTTGTACACAAAATGTTTCATACAAGCAAGAAGCCATTTGACCATTGCTCTGCAAGTGGTAAAAAAAAAAAAATTAGGCCACTTTCTGTAGTTGATGGCACACAATAAAAAGATGTGGCTAATGTTGTGTGCAGAAGCCTTTGATTTCCTAGCTCAAAGGACAAGGTCCCCAGTGACAGAGCGGCGTAAAGCAAAAGCTCAGGACAAGGTTCAAGCTTGGCACCACAGTAAGACACTTGAACTATTCTGCTGTGACATCCCATTCAGTAGAAGCAATTCAGTATGACTAGTTTTCAACTACATCTGAATGTATGAATAAAATAGAGGTAGAATGTTATTTACAAAAATACAGAGGAGAATGTTATTTAATTATACTAAGATAAAGAGTAAATTTGGAATACCTGAAATTGAATTAAGTAGCAGTACTGCAAATTGAGACTGATAAACAAGAGAGAAAAATGTGTTCCGAAGTGTTTCTGTTCTATATGGCCCAGGCATTGTAAACATGACTTTGCAGTTCTGCAGCCATTCACACACACCACTACTGAGGGAGAAGGGGAGTGAGAAAACTTGACACAAAGCTTCAGCCTTTTTCCATCTTTACAGCTCTGTGAAGTGGCTCTACAACTGCACAGATGGAAATTACTGGACAAAGTCGAAGGTAGTGGAGAATCCATCCCTAAACATCTTCTTAACATATTATATGACAGTTATTATAACTCATTTGCTCATGATGGCTAACATTCAATCAAAAAACCCAGTCTTCCACAGTGCTATAGGAACAGTCTTCCACAAGACTGTCTGTATAAAGGTGAAATTCACCTTTCTTAGCTAAGCATACACGAAGGTTAGACCACCTTCATTATAAGAATGATAATATTGCCATTTAATCTTCTTTATCCTCTCCTGTCAGTAAAATACATCTCTCAGCTTTGTAAGTCAGGCTGAATAAGAGAAAGCTTACATAATTCTGAAATACATACAATACTTAATTTTTAAATTCAAACCCTCCCACATTCCTAACTGTCTAGGTAGAAGTATTTAAAAAGCATATATTCTGTAGCTATTATTTCACTTAAGCAAATAACCACAGAGATGCACAAACATCATAAGCTTCTTTTATCACACATACAAATTCATATAAAAGCAAAAACATAAAAGAACACTCCAGATAAAACTTTCCCTAATATTTTTCAGCTCCTTTTTTTAATCACAGCAAATACTTTTTGTTACTCTGATTTTGAGTACATGACCTTTTAACATATCATCTGGCCTGCCTCTGTACATCTTTTGATTTGCGACAACAAAATAACAGTTGCTACTTGCATTCATTCATGATGATGACTCATCTCTGTGGAAGTTAAATCCTGGCTCCTATGATCCTGGCCCAATTAAAGCAAGTTTATTTTGCCATTTTTAACTCAACGTTAATTAAGAGCTTGTTACCTTCTGCAGGTTTTTCTAATGGGATTGCTGTGGATCTGCCAAGATATGAAAAGCCATGTGTGTCTATTTTTCCATGGATTGAGAAGAGATTATTCTCCCAGACAGAATTAAAAAAAAAAAAAGGAGAAAAGAAGAGAGAGAGATATTCACCCTCAATGACTGTTTCCTTTCAGAAAAGCAAAGGTCTTTCCTAACATTAAAGTGAGGATTTAAAAGCAAAGACAGAAGGTTGCTGGGTTGACATTTCTTACCAAAGGACTTATCCTGAAAAGCTGATTTCTTTCTATTTGATATAAAAAGGATGGCCAAAGGACCAAAGAAACAAGAAGCCAGAAGGAATGATGAAACTGCATGAAAGCAGGAACCAGGAACCAGCACGTGTCTCCTCTAACACATAAAGCCACAACAGAAGGATAGGATGGTTAGAAGTTTAATGCTAATAACCAACCTTCCTTGGCCCAGTCAGCAATCTCAGTAAAGCAGGGTTTTTCTCCTCTCCAGGGAATAAATATCTCACTTTAGGAAGGTTAGAAAATATTAATATATTCAGTGAAAGTCACTCCTTTAATCCACTCAGTAAGTGCATGTAAAAGTTTCACAGTCTTTTATGGTACCCACCTCTTAATGAAAGAGACAGCACAGTGTATCTCACAGCTTTCCAGTGGATGCTGTGAAGTTTTGTTTACTGACTTATTGCAGTATGTGAAGTGCAAACTGATTTTCTCATTATTTAGATGTATCCAAAGCTTTCACATTCTGGATACTGACAAGATGTAACGGGCTAGCAGTCTTACTAAGTAACACATTTACACCTTGGGGAAATATCTTTTCATGGTATATACTGGAAGTGCTAATTGACTTTTATTTCCTAATAGCTGTTGAAACTAATAAGTTTGGAAAAGCTGGTAATTTCAAAGAACTGTAAATTAGACATTAAGACATCTTTCAGACTGTCAAGCCTATACATGAAAATCTTAAAAAAGTAATTTTTAAGCTTTTTGTCCTCTGAAACGAATTAATGAAGTCATCAATAAGGCAATCATAACTGTCCTAATGCAGGATCTTGAGAATCTAGTAACATCATATATGTAATTACTACTACTTAAGTCATCAGGAAAGTAATGTAATTGCCTTTTCCTGGATCATCAGAATGGCAGTATGGAAAAAAACTTGAGCTGCAGCTCTAAGATATTTAGGACGTCTGACATTATGCCTCAGGAGCTGGACTTTTTTAAAATGATCTGACAGTCTCCTCCCTCACCTTCCCATACCACACATTCACACAGCTTTTTAACACATTGACTAATTATGCAGAGAAATACAAATTAAAATTATCACAAGTCCTGAAAAAATAAGCAGATGGACAGAGGAAAGGTACCTGGTAAGCATCTAAGGGAAAGATGGATATAAGAATTCACAATGTATTAGACAGCAGAGATACATTAGACACAAAGATAAGTAACCTTAAAATGATTATTTTTTTCAGTGAGTCCTTGTATGTTTTCAAGACATCACAATCAATTGACTAGGTATCACAAATCCCTGGGAAACCACTCAATGGGTTCCTGCCATTGAGAGACATCAGTGCAATGCCAAGCCTGACTAATGCAGCATCAAGACAGATGCTTTCTTCAAAAATTCACAGAATCAGACTATGCTGAGTTGGGAGGGATCCACAAGGGTCATCAAATCCGACTCCTTGCCTTGTACAGAACCATCCCCAAGAGTCACACCACAGGCCCCAAGAGCATTTTCCAAATGCTTCTTGAACTCTGTCAGGCTTGGTGCTGTGACCACTTCCCTGGGGAGCCTATTCCAGATCCCAGCCACCCTCTAGGGGAAGAACCTTTTCCTAATATCCAACCTAAACCTCCTCTGACACAACTCCAGGCCATTCCCTCAGGTCCTGCCACTGGTCACCACAGAGAAGAGATCAGCCTCTCCTCTTCTCCTCATGAGAAGGTTTCAGAGTGCAATGAGGGCTCTCCTCAGTCTTGTCTCCTCCAGGCTGAACAGACCAAGTGACCTCAGCCATTTCTCATATGGCTTCCCCTCAAGGCTCTTCACCATCTGTATTGCCCTCCTTTGGACACTCTCTAACCACTTTATCTCTTTGTTGTATTGTGGCACCCAAAACTGCCCCCAGCACTCGAGGTGAGGCTGTCCCAGTGCAGAGCAGAGCAGGACAATCCCTGCCCTTGCCCGGCTGCAATGCTGTGCCTGATGCCCCCAGGACACGGTTGGCCCTCCTGGCTGCCAGGGCACTGCTGGCTCATCTTCAACTTGCCCGTGACCAGGACCCATGGCACTGCTTCCCAGCATCTCATTCCCCAGCCTGTCCATACATCCAGGGTTGTCCCATCCCAGGTGCGGAATCCAGCACTTTCCCTGGTTGAACTTCATATGGTTGGTGATCGCCCAGCCCTCTGATTTGTTGAGGTCTCTCTGCAGGTCTTCCCTGCCCTTGAGGGAGTCAACAGCTCCTCCCAGTTTTGTATCCTCTGTGAACTTTCTCTGAGTCCCTTCCAGTCCTGTGTCCAAGTCATTTATGAAGATGTTGAAGAGCAGAGGGCTGAGGATGGAGCCCTGCAGAACCCCACTAGTGACAGATCCCCAGTCTGATGTCACCCCATTCCCTGCAACCCTTTGTGCCTGACCCATGGGCCAGTTGCTCACCCATCCCATGATGTGTTTATCCAGCTGTGTGCTGGACATTTTGTACAGAAGGATCCTGTGAGAGACAGTATCAAAAGCTTTACTGAAATCCAGAAAGATTACATCAACTGGCTTCCCTTTATCAGCTAGGTGGGGTACCTTGTCAGAAAAGGAAATCAAGTTTGATAAGCAGGACTTTCCTGTCCTTGCCTTAGAGGTGAAAAAAGTTTTTTTTAAAAAAAAGCATCAGAAAGAGAATGATGAAATTTAGGAATGGCAGTTAAAAGAATAGAGAGAAAACAAAGAGAAGGTAAGACTCCTTTACTGCAACCCCTTTTTTCCCTTACAAAGAAAACCCAACCCAAACCCTGAAATGTACCGATGGCAGTATCTGTGCCAAGAAATAGTGTAAGGGACTTTACTATCCCACAAGGCCACTGCAAATGGTGACATCAGGAAATACAATTGGGACCCATGCACTTATAGAAAGGGACAGCTTGACCATATTAAAGTGGGCTGCATTTCATTCACTCCGTAAGTTCTGACTCATTGAAAGGACATTAGCACTGACAAAGCCGACTGCTGACTGTTTCCGCATTCAGAGTTTATAATTAGAGCGGAGGTGGTAGATGATAAAAGCAGGGAAGAGGCATAACAAGACCAAAGAACAGAGTAAAAGGTAAAGGTGGCCAGTGGAGTTAAAAAAAGAGGATGGAAAGCAAATTAGACATTTCATGCTGCCAAAGCAATAAAACAGTGAGAGTCTGGAAAAGAAGAGAGAAAAGAAAATTGGTGAAGTTCAATCAGGAATAGAGATAAAATGGCCCAGTAAGAATAAAATGAGGCACAGACCACAGATAAAGGGGGTTACATGGGAGGGAATTAAAGACTAGAGTGTCCCTGTACTGAGGACACCAGGAGATCTCAGGTGACTAAAGGTGAACAGTAAAAACACAAAGGAGTGGGAGAGAGGAAATGAGTGGAGCAATTAGATGTTAAAACTGAAGAATTGAAAGAACACCTGCCATTTAAATATTCCAGTAAACTTAAAAGGCAATACTGCAACAGAGCAAGCTGAATTGGCAAGATCTCCATGTGCACAGAAAGGATGCCAAGTAGCGAGACCAAGGGACTCCAGGATGTGTGTACATTGGCATGATGGCATGACTTGTACGATGATCTACTTAGTGCTAGATATACCAGCCCATCCTCTTTTGAGTTTTCCACTAAGTAACTCTGATTACAAAGTTTATTAAAAAAGCCAAGTAAGGTACAGTTCACGTAAGCGCACCATAATCCGGTAGAGTGATCAGGCACAACAAAAATTCTGTAAAAAACAAAAAAACCACAAGCAGTAAAGTAACAGAATTAAGTCCATTTTCAGTTTATGCCCTGAAGTCTATAGGTCTGATGTCCTGTCTAACGTGTAAATGCAAGCTTTAAAGTCATTTAAGTAATTTCAGAAGAAACCTGAAGTACATTTGACTAATATTTCATTAATGGTCTACGCTGTTGGCCTGAAACACATGGGCATACAGAACCAAAATACTCCAAAATCACTTTTAACAGCAATTTTTGAAATCAGTATGTCTTTTCCAATGGACTGCTCTATCAAGACTACATATCTCATTGATGCTTCCATCTATCACTAATGTTCTTTATCCCAGCTAGATCCCTATTCAGAGGTGTCCTACTTCACAACAAAGCCAGACAGCCAAATTTCTAACAGGTTTTTTCTGCATATGAAACTATGTTTTAGAGTTGTAATAAGTTCTGTAAGCCTTAGTTCCATTCTGGGCACTGTAGCACCACATACAACAGGATCTGTGACATCTGTATGCTATTTTCCCCTAGAACTGACATCCAAGGTAACAAAAGTCCTTTCCCAGCCACCAAGGATTTTGTAAGCATTATCAGTAATGTAGTTGGTTGCATTATTTGCATAGAATATTCACCCATTTACAGTGAAGAAATAGACAGATGCCATGCTGACCGCTTCAGAGAGCAGGAAAGGACTATTAGAAATGGGGGTTCTAATAGAGCTATTGTGTCCCATTTCACTCCTAATAACTGTGATCTCTTTGTGTCCTTCAGCAGGGTTTCCAAGATGTTAACCACTCACAGCTTAATAGGCATACAGATTCTCACTAGCCAGCAAAATTAGATGACAGAATAATTTTCTACCAACTTTTTCTTGTGCTTATATTTATCTCAAATGTAATTCCCACAATATCTAATGGTATTGCAGTTTTGCTTCTGTTTTTCACAGATGTTTAGTGACTCATCCAGTCATCTTTAAGTCTTGCAACCCTACGCATTGTTTGATTCATCTCCCTTTGCATATTTTAATTTCTTGTGGAGATTCAAGCTTACAGTAGTAAGGACCCGTAAACCTCCCCTTGAGTTACACTGGCAAACAAATCCTTACTTTATGTAAACTGCATAGCTTCTAAGTAAAGCAGACACATATGTGAAGAAGTGATAAGCCTAAGTGTCAAATATAATTTATTCCTTAAATGTAGTTTTAGGGCATGGAAGAAGAGCTAAGATAAAAAGAAGGAAGAAAAGTGAATGGCCAAGTAGTCCAGAAGAAGAGGTGAATTAATAGGGTGTGCAAAAAGTTGGCAACTATGGGGTAAAACTAAGGAGGTGGCTTGAGAAAACAGCCATTCTACAAGGGGAAGAGGCAATCACAGCAAAACAACAGCTGTCTGAAGGTCCCCTTCATTTTCTCAGAGAACACACATTGGCTTGAACATCTCTCCAGTCTTAACCCTGAAGGCCAAAAGGTGGAGAGAAGGAAAGTATCAGCTACACTGCAACTTTCCCCAGATTGCGGCAATCACAGTGAATCACACTGTTGTGACCCTCTGAAGAGCATGGAAGAAGGAGACACTGCCAATTCCATGCCTTCTTCCTGCGGCCAACAATCGCTTTTTTACTTCTGTAGCTGTTCTGACTGGTTGGAGTCCACTTCCATCATTCCTTTATGTTTGCTTGTTTATCTTAATATTTATTCTCACCTTCCTTCCTCTTCCTACACCTACATGAGTTTTACATTATATTGTACCACAGTACGGTAAAAAAAATGTTTTGGGTTTGGGGTTTTTGTTTGTTTGTTTGTTTTTCTGCTTGTTTTTTTACAAAAAATTTGTAATGAGCTAAGAAAACAAAAAAATAGGAAAAAATAGGAAAAAATAGGAAAAAATAGGAAAAAATAGGAAAAAAACCCCCAGAATATTCCAAAGAAGGGGAAAGAATGTAAGAATAAAACAAAGTTCTGAAAAATAGAGGCAGAAACTCTTACCACAACTGACCACTTGCAAAGTACGCATGCTTAACACGATGACGTTAAATGTTTATAGTTTCCTAACAGTCAGTGGTCCAGCTCGTCTAACATAACATAAAGAATCATATCCAAATGACTTCATTTGAAGTTGCAAAGAAAGATTTTAAAGGAAAATATGACTTCATTAAATGAAATGGTAAAAAAGGTATGACAATTTCTGAGATTTCTTGATTTCTAACCCAAAAGCTATACTTTTCTAAATATAATTAGGTGCGCATGTGAGTATGTACACATATGTATTCCGTTTGAATATATATGCATACTAGTCCCTCACATATACAAATATTTATGTTTATATAAAATGCATAACATGAGTTTATAACGGATAAAATAAACAGTGGCAAAACCATGAGGGAGCTATGCAAGGCATCCCAACTGAGCAATATTAAGCCATAAAATGGCATAATTCATCCTGTATTCTATATATATTTTACAAATATATTCCTATTAAAATGTTAAAAAGAGTTTTACAAATTTTATTAGCATTATTTTTCATATCCATCTGCCTGTAGAAACAGGCTCTCTTAGTACTAAGATTCCAAATGTAGAGGGCCCTGAGGGAGAGGAATAGTATAATATTTTTTTAAAACCTCTCAAATTATGCAAAGTACATTTCCAACATATAAAAAGTGCCATAAGCTGTGAGCTAAAAGCATGTGCCAACGGAAATCAAGGATTCTTCCCTTAGAGCATAAAGTTTCCATTTTCATTCCTTATATTTGCAAGATATCTCTAATCGGCACCAGCTCTGAACTGTGCCCAGACCTGCTCTTCAACAAATCTAACTTTTAGCACTGCTTGTGCACATTCTGAAAAGACAAAACCAAGAAAAATAAAAAAAATGTTTCCTTTGCAAGTTGTACTAAAAACTGCGCAACTTGATATTCTTTAGAGGTCTGGGGTTGTAAACGCACTCCACTTAAGCCCCGTTGGGAAAAGAGCAGGGCAGTTGATTAAAGTGGCTATAAATGCACACAGCTTGTAAATGATCACATGAATACCTAATACTTTACACAATGTGACACACGAATACAATAAGTGACTTTTCAGGAGTCAGACTGGCTGAGCAGGCACACGAGGGAAACTGCACACAGTGGTCTTTGGCAGCAGCCACACAGGAAGCTTATTGCACAACCTGACTTTAAATTTGCCCTCTTACATATAGGCAGTCGACACCTATTATAAATATATAAACAAAAGCCAGAGTTTTATTTTATATGCAGGGAAATGGAAACAAGTGTTTTGATAATAAATTTTGCAACTTTGGCTTTGAAAAAATGAGTTAAGACTGTTAGAGAAGTGCAGTTTCCGAGTGATGATTGTCTCAAAATGCCTGTAAAATCTCATTTCTCCATAGGCAAGAAAAAAGCATTATAAGCCTAATACACAAAGTTACATTTCTCTAGCCACTTAGAAGAATAGAGGACTTCTAAAGGGGAAAGCCTCATGACAAAATTTAAGAACATACAATACGCATTTAAGAGAATTGTCTTTCAATAATATCTGTTTAAACATGAATAGCTATGGTAATAATTCACCGTTAAAACCAATCAATTTGATTGTAAAAATATTTTACTTCTAGCTGTGATAATTTTATTATTTTATATAGATATTCAGTATCAGTAGGGTGACTAGATTTGAACTACAATGTAAAGCCATTCACTAGAAGATTGAAAAATTAAAAAAAGTTCACTGATTTATATTGAAAAAAAGGTCAGAGAAAGATTTAGTTAATATAGTCAAATTTACTGATAAAGCTAAATAATGTATATCCCTTAACGAAAAAAAATTAAAAATTTAATGCAAAGGTAAAGATGTACTTGTGCATTTGAATTGCATTATCTTCCCAATATAAAATTTTTATCACAAGGAAGTTAAGATTACAAAGCGAAAGCAAAACACGGATATGTACATATATCTGCACACATGTCAAACTTGATAGACAAGGATCAGAAATGTAAACCTAGAGCAATTTTAGTTACTTTTATAAGTACTCAAAGCAAGTTAAGTCGGGACTACTCTTTGCAGGTACAAATCACTGCATTATGTTTTGCTTAGATTTGCCCAAATTTCTGGGTGTAAGTCTATGTCTACATGCTGCCAGATCAGCAGTTTGTAAGTGGGAGGCTGAAGCAAGCCAGTACTTCAGTGTTAGCTCTTCCAAATTTTTCTGGTGCATTAGCAACCATTTTCTGGCTGCAAACAATACCATACTGTATGTGTCATATTGTTAGTACTGTGCCTTAATTTCAGATGGAAAACTGCCTCTCAAAATAGAGCAGAGAGTGAATTAAAAAAGAACGTCATCAGACCAGAACTGTGAGAAACTAGAAAAGACAGAGGACCATATTTTCAGGTTCCTTGGATATATCACAACATATGGTCTAGAGAACATTTTATGTTTAAAACCTCTCCAAAATACTGAATTGTCATTCATAAGAAGACTCTTCTGTGCTTTTGAATTCTGAGCACTAGAATTTAATCCCATTTTGTCTTTATTGTTGGCATAAATCCACATTTTTCGGTAGTACCTAAGATAAGAAATTTATCTCAGAAGTATCCTTTGTTTTCTGGTCTCTGTTGAAATGGCCAGGAAGATTTCTATATACAAATCCTAACTTTTTGAATGTGGGAGAGTTGTGTTACTGGGATGAATTGACTGTATAGAATTTCAGTGTTATGATTAAAACCAAACAGCTTTCCCCATCCCAGATACTTTTCAATTTCAAGATTCAAATGACTACCTTTTTAAACCCTGGGGAAGAAGGATTTTGAGCCATGAGTATTTTAGTTTATATTCTCAAACACCAAGATCTATCCCAAACTCACAGTAGTTTCACTGGGAGCCGTCCATCAAAACCCTGCCATTTTTAAAAATATGTAACTCAGGTAGGATAATAAGGTAAAGTTTAGAGCACTGTTCTAAAAGGACTATAAAGATTTCTAGTACAAACAAGCTCTCTCAGCTGCAACCTAATGTTGCTTTCACATATTTAACCTATGACATAATACGGATTACACGGTATTTTTAATTGCCATAGTTAAAGCAGTAACCATCTTTGAGAAAAATCTTGGTCACACAGCAGTTCTGATTTCTGGAATACCAAAACTGTAATTATACATCTCCTTATATTCCATGTAACATCACTTCAATCATCCTACTTTCCTCTAAATCTGTACAAACCGATGATCAACTGCTTTTGGCTGCTTTGTGAGAGATACAGGAAATGACCTTAACATATCCATAGCAGCCACGTGAGGATCATGCTAAAGTTAGGAAACTCTCCCAGTGCAACTTAGCAGAGGCTATCCTGAGTTTCATTGTCATTGACTGTTGAATGACATCACTTATACAACTTGTACGGCATCTAGAGAACAAACCCAGCATATAGGTATCCCATTCTAAAGGAATACTTCTCCCTTACCAAATTTTAGTTAATGTCCGGGCTCCAGTATGGCTAAAACGAAAGCACGGGTTAAACCATCTTACATTTGCTCTAAGGTTGGACCTTGCTATCTGCACTAAATGCCGATGTTGCTCTGCTTCAGTCTGTAATTAAGGAGTGTGACATCAATCCACTGTGTTATATATTTTCTAGTTCTACAAATGCTGTAAATGCCTATTATTTTGTAAACAACATTAGAATAATGTAATGAACTGGAGGTTGTTTTCTTTAAAGGGTTTTATATGACAAATCTATTATAGAATGCTGCTTAACTGGGACCTAGAATAAAAGCAACGTAACAAAAAAGGGAAAACACTTTCATGAGCTTCATCCGGTACATGAAATTCACTATTATGCTTTCTGTGCATTTGGATAGTCATACAATGCATGAAGGGTTGAAATTACTTTTGAATACCATGTGTTTTGAAATAAAGTGTTTTTCAAGTTAGGATGTATTTCCATATATGCTGCCAAAATGCAAGGAAAATTGGTTTACTTAGAAATAATAAACCAGTTCACTGAATCAGTCCATCGATGACACTGATACTATCTAGCAATGAGGTTGATGTATGAAAATTTCTTTATCCAGAAAAGTATGCAGGTCCATGCATAAACATAAGTGTTTGAGTACGAACTAACCAGGTTAAGCATCTGCTAATTATGCATGTTCCTGTGCAGAGAGCAATACTCCTTTCATTGGTGAAGGACCTACTATAACACAAGAATTTTCCGAAAAGAGGGAAACAAAGGAGTGAGCTGCAGGTTACCTGCAATAAGAGCAATAAGTAAAAGATGCGGGAGTTTGAGGTTACCTTGGGATGAAACACAGAAATGGGTACAGAATGATGTAAGAACTCTCTGTTAGAATTCTTCCTCTTATTTATTGTGGAAGACATCCAGCTCAGGAGAATAGCTTTGGCCCTTTAGAGGAAGTGTTCAATTAGGGGCATAATGTGACTGGTTTGTCCTGAGCTTTTGATGTTTCTGTGATGGGACATGGGTTTCATGTAACACCCCCACAAATCCTGATGAAGTCAGGAGGAGATACAGAAGCTACGACCCGTCTCCCAAATCAATACACTAAGTTTTTTTAACTGAACAATATTTTACATTTGTTTTGATAATGAAAATATTCTAAATGCTGATAGTATTTTGCATTTTTAGCAGTACACTATAATTTATTTTGTAGGAAAATGCAATGTCAAGAAACTGATTCTTCAGATTATTCCTCTCAACTATATTTTTTATTATGAAAATTCTACTTATCATTACATAGGGTAAATATATGATTTGTAAATACTTCTGCCTTGGTGTATTTTCTGCCAAAAATGATTTCTAAAATTTTAGAAAAATGAAAACTATTTTCTCAACTGGACTTCCATAGCACTTAAAAATGCACAGCAAATACAGAGTCACACCAAGTAAATTCAGGACAGTTAATGATAGTCTATGGAAACTAGTCTATAAATTCTTGATTAAGGAAAAACCCAGAGTAAAAAAGCACAAATTGAGAGTGGGAAGAATGTATTCTAGTAGAATAAATAACTCCCTGTGGACAGGCATATATTGTTCAAAATTACTTATTTTAATTCTGACATATATTAGACATTCAGTTCTCTTGCTAGTAACTAGTTATGGCCAAAGTATGCAATTCATTATTCATACCATCATAAGAGAAAACCATCACGTCCAGTGCAAAGATGCTATGGAGTTTCAGATCTGAAATGTGCTCTAGCTTTTAATAACTGCTGACTAGATTTAGCTTGATTCATTAGTGGCCTCAAAATTCCCTATTCAGACAGTGTGCCATATAGAAATATGGCTGCTTGCACTTTACAGCTCATCTTCTTATTCAGAATACTAAGAAGATGCCTGTGTTAAAGCACAGTAAAGTTTGAAGCCTTTATAGAAATACTAGAGCACTGGATAGAAAAGCAAAACATCCCCACTGCTTTAATAACATTTTTGCATTCTCTTGGCTTGGTATTTTGAGATTTGGGGTGTTGTTTTTTTTAAAATACATTCTCAAGCATATCAGATCTGCACAGAAAGTCAAAAAATTCACACCACATATACCCCAGAGGCTAGAATTACTTCCTTCCCAAATAAATAATTAGGCAGATTTACAAAACGCACACTATTTTCCCAAGTGAATGGAACGGCTCCAAGCGATTAAATACATAATTAGGTTGTTTTTCTAAAATGCTTATTATTTACCTGAGAGTCTCATCGCAGACTCCTGGTAAATACTGTCTCCCTGCTAGCAGTGATTACCAAAAACGCCTCCATAATTTCCAGCCTTCCTCCAGCAGTGATTTCAACAGACGATATTACGTGGGGCCATGGATCATGAAAAGCAAAATCTGGCTGTGCCAGGCAGCCCATTTAACTGACAAGCTGGGTTTCCTTTGTACCTGGCATTGCACTCTTTCATTTTCCAAACACAGTAGAAAGCAAACAAAAGGAGTTTTTAGTACTTTAGTTCATGTGTTATCTGGCCAGAAATTTTGCTGAAGGCTGTGCCTATGTGTGCTTACGTGCAGGCACGGCTACAGAAGAAAAGAGAGAAAAAAGCCTCAAGTTCATATTAACTGTTTTTTACCTGGCAAGGATAATGAAGGAAACATGTTTGTCAAAAAACAAATAATCAAGGCTTTGAGCCCCACACTCCATTTGACACAAGGTTCTCTTTCCCAAGCAGCTGTCTTGGGCCAGGTTATCAGAGCACACCAGCCTTCACTTGTAACTACTCCCATTGCCTCTCTCTAGGGGACACATGGCCACAGTGCCAGGCATTCAACACGTGAATGTGAATATTCCTGCTCACCAGGTGGGAAAGAAAAAGGTCAGGCAATAAGACCTAGCTGGTTCTCCTATGCAGCCAAGGGACAATACCAAATGCCCTTTTTCTAGTGATCACAGACAAAAACTTGACCCTCAGAAGTGATCCCTTCTCATTACTCAACCTCCAGAGTCAGTTTTCCTTAGGCTTTCATCTGCCGAGAGGCCTCACTGCTTTGTGGTCGTTACAGAAGAGATCAAGAGTGACTGGAATCTCAATTATAATAAAAGAAGGTAGGAGACAGAAAGGCACGACAAGGTGAGGGGGAGAAAAGGAAGACAAAAGGAGAAATGAAGAGCAAGAGAAAAAGGTGGAGAAGAATCAGAGGGTGTACCAGCAATATTTAGGGATCAGCAAATAAGGCAACAGAGATGGGCGGACAACAAAGAGAATGGCAGTGAAGGACAGAATAGAAAATATTTTACTTCCCAGAAACCAAAAAAAAAAAAAAAAAAAAAAAAAGAAAAAAAATAATGTAGAATCAAGACAGGCATATTCTCAGGGAAAAATAGGAAAAATAAAGAAAAGGAACAAATAGAGAAAGAAATCAGAACAACTAAGCAGAAGAATTTTAATGGGCATACCTCTGCCACTTTATTTCTCAGTTGTGTCATTTGTCTGGTTTTTAACACCTTCAGCTAAGCTATTTATGTTTTACAGACAGCTTAACAAACATGTTTTACATTTATATGTGTTATATAGAGATATATGAATTCACAGTCACAATCAAATATCTTAAATGGGGGTGAGAATTTCTTCAGATTTCCAGTTTGGTATTAATACAGTAAAACTCTGTAGTGAATATTCTGCTTATTTCTGTAAAAGTCTAACAGTAAAAGCATTCTTGAAGCACTGGTGTCTCACGCAGTGTTAGCCGCAAAGCTGGAGGTGGAGTAGCTGAGGTGTGCACCAAGTGGCAAGAACTGCACACTTTGCCAGGTCATTGCTTTTATAGCAGTACCTCATTTTTCATGAGGTTTAAAAAGAGACATCTAGGGCAAAGGGGAACAGAGAAGAAAAGAAAACAGGTACTGACTGACAGGCAGATAGTGTACTCGCAGTCGCAGTACTAGGATGCTGATAGATGGTCTCAGTTTCAAATATAACTGTTTCCTAACATTCTGATATCTGTTAAAAAGAAATAGGTTATAGAATGCATCTTAGTGCTTCAGTCTAGGCCTGCTCAAGGCACCTAAGGCTTAGCATTCCACATATTATGTAATCTTATGAATGTTGTTGTACTACAACTTATTATTTACTGTTGAAATTTTTCCATGAGCATTTGCAGTGGGCAAGGTACGTGAAGGTATTGACAGAAAAAGTGTGAATATTCCAATTTAAATTGTTAGTGAAGGACATCACTAACAAGGATCTGTCACGTTTCTCTCCCCCAGGTGTTTCAGAAATGGAAAAGTCTTGTAAGAACTTCATTCACCCTTATTAAAACAATGTATAAGCAAAACATATATTTCACTTCATTTTCAACTAACTGTATCTCATGTGCCTTTATTCCTACTTTGGCTATGAATCAGACTGAATTGTGTACTATGAAAGTCCCTTCTTAGAAGCTGTCCCTGATTCTGTCCAGAGGTGCTCGACAGAATCACAATACTCTGCAAACTCCAATCTTAGTTTCCTCATAGATATCTATGTGTTTATGTTAAAAAAAATTGCAGGAAATATAGGGATATTAAATTTTTCTGGCAAATCCTATTCTCCTATTAGTTTCACTGAAAAAATGAGGCTACATTGGTTTTAAAACCGGAGAATGAAACATAAACATTTCTAACTAGCCCAAATTTTTCAGGCATCAAAGCAAAAAAAGCTAACTGTAAGCATCCTAATAACTCCTTTGTAAGAGCATATTAAAACTCACCATCTGCTTAAGCATGTGTATTTTCTATCTTAAAGAATCTAGGCTTATATAATCTTCCAAATAAGACTACTCTGTTATCATATGGTGGCAAATTTCTATAAGCAACAGATAACTGTAGATAATAATTTTTATGCTTATAGAAAGGGAAGGGAACAATGCTACCAGATGACAATAGGTGACAGGATGGCTTTTTTAATGTGAAAAAGGATTCCCCATGAGCCAGACTGAGAATATTTTGATTGCATACAGACCTTTCATCCACCACCAGTTTCATTCACTGCTATGTTGGACTGTATTTAACCTCGATACACAATCAAAATCTCTTTCCTAAATTACACACCTTATCTCCTTTCCCCCATTTATTTGTTGTCTTGAAATACATTTCTGGGGAGATAGAATTTATTGAGAAGCAGTTTGAACCACGTTACTTTTTATAACCCTCACTTGCACCTACATTGTGCAATCATTTGACACATCTGCTATATCAAGAACAAATCTGATTTGCGAGTTTTAATAAGACCTTGCATCAATAAATTATAACAGATTGGTGATTAGTAGTATTATTTATATGCAATATTTTTGTACCCCTTATAAATGCTGATGTCTGCTGCACAGGGATTAATTATTTTCATAATTTTGTCTAAGTAGTAATATAGAAAATGTCAAAAAGAAAATTAGATTTTCACTTCCCAGACAGAGAAATTTAATTAAAGCCAACTCCTTGTTGAAAGGGAATGTCCTTAGCTGGTTCTGTGATATGGCAGCAGCTCTGCATGCTGCCATGTGGGAGACCAAGGCTCAGAAAGTGACTCAGGGAATATTAATCACTAGGCTTTGGAGACTAAACACATGCTGAATGTGCCACAGTAGGTCCCAGCAGGTTATTTATGGAGTATATAAGTTAGCAGACAGCAATGATTTCTTACACAGGCTGCTGCTTGCACAGCCCACCTCAGGGATGGCGTTATACTGAAAGAAACCCTCTGCTTAGATAAAAACTTATCCATAAGGAAATCTCTGATTATCCAAACATGAAAGGTCAGCTTCCCTTCATGCTGCATGAGTGTAAGATAAAGACCTCAAACAAATTCCAGCTGTAAAAATCAACATCTTCAGTCTGTTGGCTTTTTTTAGGACAAACAGGTGTCTCCAGTCTGTGGAGGAACAGTCCACACGTAAACTACTGAACTACTGTCATGGAAAGCTGAATTCCCAGCCCTGTGAGAGAAACTGGAGGCATTATTTACTCATCTTATCTACCTTTGCTCTTTAGATCTTTTTTCTTTCATGCCTTGAATAGTCACCAACACTTCTCCTTAATTCCCAGCCTCTTTGGCCCCTCTCAGTTCCTTCCCTTCATGACTCTTCTTTCCACTATTCCCTGTATTATTATTCTTTCCTTCTATTAACCTCAGTTGTTCCCATCTTTCACCCAGAGACTTCCTCATGAACATTAACTGCCTACACACTAGAATGGGAGCACCGAGCAAGGCCATTCAGGACTTGGAACACCATCCATGGAACTGAATGTAGTCCCGGTTCAAAGTGAATCTGCAGCCGTGAATGAACACAAAAGTTTCTTTTTCAGAAGCTGACCTTTCTTTCTTAAAAAACGTATTTTTCTGGAGAAGATAGGCATTAAGGAGATACAGTCAAAATCACTGTACTTGCTATAACAGCACTTACATAAGATGAATTAGAAAACAGCTTGAATTAAAAACCCATCCAAGCAGTTCAGTGTAAAGTTCGTGACTAATAAAACTGTATGACTTAATTTTACTGTTCATGTGTGTGATGATTTTTCACAGTCAGATGGCAACTTAAAAGTGACTTGTCAGCCAAATACCCACGTCAAGTAATCATTGCAAGGTAAACAAGTATGGGCAGAAGTGCTTTCAGTCAGAACAAATACCTTTCATTTCCAAAGACAAAGTCACAGCTTTCACTGGCTCCAGCTGAGACAAAAATTCACCTCTGCTTCAGCTGGACATAGAAACGGTGAAAGACAGATAAACCCCTCTGCACGCACTTCTGCCACCACTCCAGTGTGTTTATGTTGACACAGGCCAGCTCATTTTATATGAGAAGTGTGCTTTGAAAGTTCATTTCTAGTTCCTTTTAAAGTCAATTAATTTCTATGCAAGATTTTTTCATTATCTTTTGTCCTTCATTACTGTTAACCAGATTAAGCCTATGTGCACTGTCATCTCTATGCAATTTACAACTGAAATACATTGCAATAGAAGGACTAGTGAGAGATAAGGGAGAAAAACACCTATGGGTAAGACATCTCATGCAGAATTTAATTATGGCCACTCAGATTTCTGTAAGTATCACATTGTATGATTCACTGCAGCTGTTCCCAGGGAAGAATCCAACGCCTGCTTCAAATACACCATGGGATCAAGCTCTGCTTGTTCTGTAGATTTGGAGGCTGTTTAGATAAGAAGTTGGCAATCTGTAGCCACAGAAACAGCACAAAGACTTGAGGGAAGAAACCTCAGATGTCACTGCTTGAACTTCAGTCAACACTGAAAATGGAAATGAAAGAGCTGCTGTGACTTCTAACCATGTCCTTTGAGCTAGCCTCATGAGCTTGTGCTAGTAAAGGAACACAAAAAAACCACTTGATACACTGTTAGCTCATGTTTATTTTATGACCACAGCGAGAGGAGAATGCAGAAGACCATAAAAATTCTTCAGGAAACTACTTCAGGAAACTTCCTCAAATTCAACTAATCCTTGCAAGTAAAATCTGGTTTATCTATATGTTTTCGGCTCCCTTCTCTGTCAAAGTCTGCTTCTGTATGCTCAGATATTTCATGCCAACAAGAAATTACAAAAAGTTTACAGCTGCCAAGAATTTAACAGCTCCTTAATGCTAAACTTAAGGAGCACTTTGCTTTAATTCCTAAAGTTGCAAAGGTGTGTACTTTGAATCCCTTTTATTTTATTCCTCTAATAATCACTCCCATTTCCTGAATTCTGTGATTTCCTCAGGTATTGCAAATGTGTTTAAGCAGGGTTATTGGAGAACACAGATTTCAGAAACTGTTGACATATCGAGGCTTCACACCAGGCAACTCTTATTTCTTATAACAACTGGTTCACTTTAGGCCCCACCACACCGTGCATGGTTCTACATTACATTCTTGAGAAGGTTCTATTCATAGAACACTGACCTTCACTTTAAATCCTCTTGCATACACACACCTTCTGAAATTTATTGGAGCTTTTGTCTATAACAGAAAAAATTCAAACACACTATTTGGTGTGGTCAAATCAGTTTTCCTTCTCCCTTCTATTTACAAACTTTGCTTAAGCTGTTCATTCTTTCCTTTTCTACAAGGGTACTAGGATTTTGAAAGATGGTTCAGAGATTCATGACTGCATTGACATACTGTTATTACACAAATAGCATGTAACGTGGATAAAAAATTTAATCTAACCCTAGAAGCTTTTCTTCAGTGGAACGTGGTTCTTGAGGCAATTTATTATACTTTAAAGCTTTAGTCCTTTTTATTAGCAGTTCCATACACAAATTGGGGTAATTCTCCTTATTTATTTATATACCTGTGGTAAAATCAGATTACTTCCAGATACAATAGTGTTTTATAGGCATCAGGAGAACTGCATCTTTTATCTGGATTCCTTTAAAATACATCATGCATATGATTACTCATAAGAAATAAAGTGATGCAAAGACATTTTTGCAAAGTGCCTGCAGCAGTGTAAAACCTTACCTTTCGTTGGTGTCACCAACTTTTCTACTACCAAAGAACTGTGAAAGCTTATTTTACATTGGGGACCAAGATCCATAATGCTCTAATGCTGTTTTAAAAGTGCAACTGTGTCCATAGGAACATAATGTGTTTAAAAGGGGTAATACATTGTATATTTGTATACAATTCCTTCTTTTAGGTAATGCTATAAGATTCTTTGCCCTGCAGAGTAACTAAATAACCATAAATGATCTTTCATGCATATGCAAATCTATCCCTCTAAGCACCTTATTAATTATTTCAAAGATACTTGGAGGTCACCACTCATGGAAATTTCTATGCATGAAGCCTCATTAATACAAGACACCACACAGAGAGATGGGATAGATTTTTGCTGCTATTTAACAAGGACAGAGAGTATAATCTGTAACATTTACTTTTTTATTTTAATGACCAGTGAAATTCAGCCAGCTCCTATATGCAAGTCCTTCCTCTGAGCTGATGCAGTGGGTTTGAGTCGTGGGGTTGCTGCCACACTCCTGTGAACAGCTAATCCTATCAATGCACCAGTTACTGTGCTCAGAGCTCTGCTGCTCAACGCTGGCTGTTCTCAGCTAGAGTACTGCTGCCTGGCACTCGATTAGCAGCTGAACACTAAGGAATTAGCGTTCTTCCAAAAATCACAGCAATGACACTTCTTGTTTTGGAACAAAGTGAAGCTATGGCACTACTGAGGTGATATATCACAGCTCATCAGCTGAGATGATAGCTTTCTTTTGAACACATATTATCTCCTGCTTAATTAGGTCCCATAACAGAAATCAAAGCAAAACAAGGATATAACCACACAAAATACCTGAACGCAATGACAAAATGCATCCTCCGGCACATCTGTGCCAGGAAGCAAGAAATTAAACCTACTTGAGAAGCCCTGTTTATCCGAAATCCCTAGATCCTTTCCAGCTCAAGTTCTCATACACTTGTGATGATAACACTGATCTCGTCTGTCACAGTGACCCTTTGCTGTAGCAGCTGCTGTTTATTTTTATTCTGTTGTGTGTGTCGTGCTTTCACCTCTAGGTTGATCCAATAAAAGATATAAAAATCTTGCTATGTTGGTACATTCCCTTGATAAAAATCGGGAACAGTGAGTCAAATGTTAATGGAAACTGCAGGCTATGTTCATTATGTTATCTCTATTTTTGAAAAACACTAGAATGAACAGAACTAATTGGAAGTGCCAACAATTTAAATACGCTTAATTACAAAATCAAACCCTCCTGTACAGTTCGAGGGCAATGTGTGCACATATGCCTTGAAGAAATGTGCTAGTTTTAAAGTAAATCTACTCTTACATGAAAATGATAAAATAACTTTTAAAAAGTCCAAGCCTCAAACTTCAAGACCTCATAAACACTATTTAAGCATTAGTCTGTGGTGTTTAAAAATACACATATTAATGCAGACTCTTTTGAGCTGTTTGTGCAACCTGGTCAGCTACCATAACACAAAGCTCATCAGAGTGAACATGACTTTGTTTTGTATTCCTTTTAGAAGAAGGCTCAAATGAACCTCTATCCTTTCATTAAAGCTCAGACCTAACATCTTTTTACTTCAAGTCATGCTCTATTAGGGATTATCTATAACATGTATTAAACCCACATTACCAGAATAAGAAAGAAAAGCCTTTTCTTGGCATGTTCCATGGTGTTCATTCCTGTCAAGGGGAATTCATTTTAGGCTTCACTGAGGTAATTAGAAAAAGCTGTGTCAAATAGTGCTTTATCATACTCATACATAAATACAAACTGCAAACTGCAGTTGCAAAATGAAGATTGCCAACTGTAGACTGTAAAAATGCCATTTTATGCTATTCAGTAGAAGTACCTGTAGAAGTACATGATAAGTGGAAAAGAAAATCAAGTGACACTATTGTGAATGTTTCTTAACTGATTTCATTGATGATGAAAGCTGCTGCATTCATAGCTATGAAGGAGGCTAAAACCCCTTGTATCTGAACAGTAGGAAGGGGTTGGCAACTCAGGCATGCCTCCTCCTAACAGGTATGATGAAACTCAGTCTCATGACTTCCTCAAAGAACAAAAAATAATCATTAGTTCCTAACTCAAGTATAACTTTATACTAGAGACAACCAAATTACTTGTATATCAGAAAGTTAGGTTCAGGTAGCTGCAGAAGTGAACTGGTGAAGTTACAATAGCCCTGCTTAAATTCTTCATTCTGCAAAGCAGATTGAAAGAGAATACTTCCAAACGTTTTTGTTTTTTTTTATTCAAAACTGCTAACATAACAGAGACAATTGATGGAGGAAGCAACCAATGAGAGAGAGAAAAAGTATTGCAATTGTATTACTATTACTACTGCTATTAGAACTACTTTAAGGTATAGTATTTTGAAAACAACTTTCTGATTTGGGGAGTTCTGAAACTTTGAGACTAGCAATATTTTAGTCTTCCCATATTTAGCTGTTGCAACACCTAGAGTACAACACAGCTGAGGCTAGATTGGCAGCAATAGCTTCTTTTCCATTCCCTCAGCTGAACCCTATCTCACTCGAACAGTAGAAGTACACCCATCCTTTGGGCACCCTCTATGGTATCCGTTTCTTAAGCCAAACCCATGCCTTCCTCACAACTCCGAGACTGAAATCACAACCCTGAGCATCCCAGCACCATCGTCTTGCATATTCTCCTCATCCCATCCCTATTCTGCTTCTACTGTTCAATTCCCATAATGTTCAACTTCAGCAAACAGAAAAGAGAAAAAGACTGGCTTGCAACTGCCAGACAGGGGTAAAAACTTCTGAAAACTTGTTAGTCTCCTCTCTGAGAAAAAGGACTTCTGAACTGAACAAATGGAGTTGAAGATATATGGAAAAATCCTAATACAAGTTTTGTGCAGCATGACTAGCAATGGGTTTACAGAGAGAAGAGGCAGAAGGGTCATTAGTTTGACACATCAGCCTGAACTGGAGGAAGCTGTGACACCAACCACAGGAGCAAGGAGGCCCACAAGCAAGGAGAAAGATGAGCTGCCTGCTGCACCACTGGCATAACTGATTAACCTAAGGAGCTAACAGAAGAAAATGGATGAAAATCAATAAAAGAGGGGAGAAAAAGAAGGATTCTACTCAAGCAGCTTATTAATTTGTGTGGGAGCAGAAAATGGATTAACTTCAGGAGAAGCAAGTAAGGCGGCTGAGAGTACAGACTGACCACACAGTACTATGCTAACGTAAAGGTCAAGGAAAGAACACTGGGTATAAAGTTCCTGTTCAGTTTCTCATGACAAGTCTTCCTACACAACATTAAAAATTATTTCATGCAGGATGACATCAGTGTGTAAACACAGTAGCAGAGTGACCTGTTTAAGAGTAAGTAAAAGAAGACCTGTCGACACAGCATATACAAAGCAATTCTATTGAAATGTGAAGAAACATTGCTTGCTTGCTCTTGAAGCAATTAAAAATAAATAATTTAAAATGTTTCTTACTACTGTACTTTCAATATCCTCAAGGCATGTTCTCAGATTAAATAGATGCCACTCTCCTAAGAACTTTGGTCAAATTTTCTCCCATCTAGTGGGGTTTGAAATTTATTTATCAGCCATTCAGGTTAACCAGGCAAAGCCATCTTTTATGCAGCCTCTAAAATGCTTTAAAATTATTCTCATACCGTGATACAGCACTTGAGAAAAACATATATGCTCAAATTCTAATCTAGCACCAAGAAAAAAAGAATTCTATGTATAGAATATACTTCATAGCAAAATTTTTGACAAATTTGCAGTACACATGCCAGAGTAATTGAATCAATTCTCAAAACAAATCTTCCATATTCCATTTAAGTCTTTATTTAGTTAAGTCAAACTTTGTTTCCTACTCAGGTAAAACACATAACTACATTTCATTCAATGAAGTGATAATTAGCAGTAATAACTTCACCAACATGAAGACTATTTAAAATTCCTTTTGCAGCCCTTTCTTATTAGTGCTTGAAGACAGATCAAGAGAGTTAATAATTTACTTAATTTGAAAGTGGAAATGTGGAGGTCAAGGTGTTTTGGTTTTTTTTAACCTGAGTGTAATGCTATCATCTGCTTGCACTTCGTGATTATAAAATACTAATGTGAAGAAAGTAAACATTTGATTTTAAAAGAAATGCCCTTTGGAATTCAATTAATTCTCCAGTTCACATGCTTAGCAAAAACCACTTCAATATTCAAATATTTTCTCCAAGAAATTAAACAACTCCTATGAATGCAGTATAATTTCACTGATATACTCAAAAATAATAGGTGATTAAAAAAAATCTGACCCTGAAATCAAAATCACATTTTAAAAAAAAAAACAACCATCTGGAACATACCGACACAGGGGAGGGAGTAGCCAAGCTCCGGGTCATGGATGAACTGGCGGTCATTCAGCATGGTCACACAGTACAAATGGAAGCAGTCTAGGCAAATGACATGGTGATGCACACACTGGAACACAAGCACAGGACTCCTGTTGAAAACAAAATAGTGAGAATGATGAACAAGGACTGGACTGAACTCTACAAAAAGCTTCATTTCAAACTTCTAATTTAATAATAATTTTTAATTTATAGTAAATAGGATTATTACATAGGTAAAAATAGGATTTATCCTGGCACATTGAAGCATTTTTAAAAAGAGATGGTTTCTAACATGAATCAGATGAGAGGAAATGGAAGTAAAGCTTTTACTGAAAGTTGAGATTTACTGAAAACTGAAACCTAAAGCAAGAAAAGTCCTTTAGTAACAGATATCCTTTGTATGAGGTGAGGAAAGATCATATATGGTAAAATATCAAATGGCGATAGGTAGCATAAAATAGGAATGTGACCAGCTAGGAAAGCTAAAGATTTTCTGAAAACCACCCTGTGCCTTCAGCCTCCTAAGTCATCCATTTGAACTCTGCACAGAAGGCATTCCCTTAGTAATAACGAGTAAAGTAATTCAGCTTCTGGTCAGAGGTATGGGATTCAATTTGGGAGCGAGACACCTAAACTTAAGAGCTGGGTATAAATACCAACCCATACGGCAAGTGAGAAATTCCTGCTATTCCTGGTCAATATGCTTAGTGGAGGCTGGAGCTCATCAGCCTCCAGGTATCTGCAGCAGGGTGAGCTAAATCACCAATTTGGCCCCATTGCCAAAGGCTAAGTCTCCATGGACCACTACAGGAGTCCAGCCACCCATCACACATGCAGAGACCTAACTAAATATGGCTATTCCAAGCCTGACAGAATATTGCTATGAATTATTTCTTATCTTTCAGAACTATTACCAACCTCGAGTCTCAAAATGGCAAAAATAAGAGAGATGTGTTAAGTTGAACATATCAGTGAGATTCCCATTCAAATGCTGACTTACTTTACTCTAATTTGCTTGTGAGTGAACACAGGCAGAAATTTAACACAAAATTTCAAGTTTTTTAGTAACTAGGACGAAGGATAATTATTTCTAAAAATAAAAGTATGAATTCTTAACCATTTATGGTACTCCGGGAGACATGTTTTTAAATACAGTATCAAATACAGAAAGACTTTTGATAAAATCATTAAAGTTAGCAGTACTGCTGTCTTCTCTAAAACCTGCTAGATGATGCTTTGAAAACCCACTGAAACAGTAAAACACAAAGCCTTCAGTGTGTGAATACAACTTCAAAATGTAATCAATAATTTCACATACTGTATACAAGCATTTAATCTTCCATGAAAATATGTTTTAGTATTGCACATACTATAGAATTCATGGCAGTGTGTTAGTATCTCCAGAAATATAATCTCCGTGTTTTAAGGATTTTTTTGAATAAAGAGGCTTAAAACTGAATTAAATAAAACCTCCCCATTACTAATCCTTATTAGTTGCCCACTTGCTGTTCTGAATGTACCAAATAATAATTTTAAAAAGACAGCTGTAAGGCAAAATGAGAAGCTGATCTCCATGAGTTTATCTGCTCTGGACGGTTGCAAAATCATTATAGAGAAGTAGAGGAGCAGTTATCTTGTCCCTACAGCGCGAAAGTCCTTATGGTCACCAGTCAAATGTGACCTTCAGAAAAACACCCCCAGTATTTCTTCTTAAATTGCAGATATAATCAAATTTGCCTATAGTTTTAATGGATATCTCACTTTAAGGGTTAATTGCTCTCTTTTATTACTTTAGTATCTGAATATCTTTTCTAGTTTCATGGGAAGCTTCCTGGTTCTAAATTCACACCTCTCTGACCTTCCCCTCAAAGACAAAATACATGTGTGTGGCGAGATGCATAAGAGAAAGCCACCAAAAATGGAGTATCCTAAAAAATCCAGGCCAGAAATGAAAATGGTTTATTATTATTTCCATCTAAACTTGTACAAAATCAATACTAACTGCACTTCATTATGCAAATGACCTACTATGACCAGTTTCTGCTGTAAATTATTTTGTGATAATTGATTTTGCTTCTTAATGTAGCACGATTGTCTAAAATCAAAACTATATTCTCCCAAAGGGGCACAGCCATACATGTACATATTTAAACTGCATCTTTATTAATCTTTAAAAAATGCTATCTTTTAACACCATCAGACTGCAAGCGATATGTACAAGATAGATACAAATCTGGGTTCTGACTGTGTCAGAAGAAACAAGCTTAGCTTTCACAGCTCTTACACTGCCCGCTAATTTTTCAGTGCAGGGTATCTGTGTCATAGGGCTTTGAGATACTCAATCTGTATGCAATGCAGATTTATCCAAATTCATTTGGCATTGGAACAATCGCTGCAGTCCAACATTTGCAGATTGTGTATCAAAAGAATGCAATTTTACTTTAAAAGTGGTATAAAAGTCTTGTTCCTGAGATCAGTAAAGATGAAGATGTAGCGATTATGTTCACAATGCCCAGGTGACACTACTGAATACTCATTTAGGACATCCCCAAGAGTTATTGACAGAAGCCTTGCTTGTACCAAACACAATTTATTATAGAAAGGAGTATTATGAAAGTAAAAAAAAATTGCCACAATGTAACAAGGTCCCTTCCTCAATCTAACACAACAGGCTAGTATTGTAAATCTGATGTATATTTTAGAAAGTGTTTCATAGGTTCCATTTACATAATGTGTTTGGCTGAATTAGAGGCTTCATGGGAATAATATATAAGAAAAATGTTTCTCACAGCAAGGGATAAATTGGTCCTTTTTGTTCACCAATTAGGAATGTAACCACTTTTAAAAATTGAAAATCCAACATTACAATGCATCACTGGAAATATCCATAATAAGTAACTCACTCCTGTGCTTGGATTCCTTTCCATTAAAATTTTATCAGCATGCATTGACTTAAATGAAAAAGAAAGGGAATCCTAAATGTTTCTGCTTCGTGTTACTACTGTTGGGTAACTGTGTGGCACAACAACAGCACTGATGGAAGCGCTTTCTGGTCCATAAGCCCTTTCCTTCTTCCCTCCAGAGCAGCAAGATGCAGATAATTCTCAGATAGACTACCACAGGATACTGGCTAAAGAAAGATACAAAGACTTGATCTTGTTTACATAAGAAGTAGCCTGAGAAATTAATTGTTCTGGTATATCCCAAAAATCTCATAATGGTTATTAATGTATTGATATTGAGTCCAATGGCTATGGATGGGAGGGTCTACTTAGCATAGTAGGAATTATTTGTAGACATAAAAGTTGATGTTATGCCTTATATAAAGTTGATATATCTTTCAATGTCTACAGAAAAATATATGGGGCAATTTGTCTCTTGCTTGGTCCTTACTCTTCATATTTTGAAAAAGCTAGACTGAATTAAGGTTAAACAGCACACCACATATATGAGACCATTATTTTTTCAAAAATATGAGTAGCCACAGTCTGAAGCACTTTGGGGCAAGAAATACCTCTAAGCCCATAGAAATATGTGGAAATCACATTGGACAAATCTGTGAAACCCCCTTGAGGTCATTCCCAGGTGACAGTTGGATTTTCTCACCTCGATCTCAAAATCTTAACCAAGTAATAATAAAAACCTTAGCAGATGTCTATAAGGCTGCCTTGATGGGATCACAGTTAGCGAAGCAAAAATAGCCATGTGGGGTTCATTTCTCTGCAGTAAATAAAAATGAATGCATACAGCTATATCGGAGTCTTTAACCCCATCTATGAGAGCTATATCTATCATAAAACACTTCTGTATTTCTAGCACATTTTTCCACTTTGGCAATCGTTCTGTACTTCAAAAAGCTTACTATATAAGTACTGTGAAATAATTTCATTCATAAATGGATCTCTATGTCATTCCAAAACAGATCTGTGTTATGCTTCAGGTCATTCACCATTTAAGAAAAGGTGAAACACTGAAAAAAATGCGTAAGGAAAAAAAAAAGGAAAATATAAACTTTAGTGACAGAGACACTATAGGCACTCTCCTGCTTCACAAGCAATCAAAAGAATTAAACAGAAATACCGTCCTTGAGCAGCAGTTAATTCGTTTTGGCTGTATCCTTGAGCAGAACAAAATTACAATGCCTAAATAAGCCAAATTATTCATCCGTCATGTGGCTTCCTCATAGAACTGTATGTAGGAGAATATAGTCTTCTAATTCATACAAAGCTGGTGTCACTTCTGGCTTTCCTGTCTATCACACACATTCCACAGTCTTATTCAAAACTATTGAAAGAATTGCCTATTAATGATGCTTTAAGTGCATGGTTTTCTTACCGTGAAAATACTTCCAGGTACTTTCTGATTGAACATGTTATTAAAATCCATTAGAAAGATGCTAATATTTCTATAAAATATAAATATAGAAAATAAAGAAAAATTCCCACAGTCATTTGTGGTTTAGAAATTTTACAGTTTGGAGGAAAGTAGAGCAGCAAATCCTGCTTTTTAATGAGCAATATGCTATTATGGATTGATAGAAACGTGACCTATCAATTTCAGGCAACTTGTGAGTAACAATGCAGGCACCAAATATTTAGATAAGGGTAGGCATTTGAAATGGGTATCAAGACCTTACCAGAGAAAAGAAAAAGTACTAAGAAAAGTACTAAGAAAGTAATATCAGTGATATGGCTTTGCAATCAAGAATCTATCTTCCATGGACTTTTAGGAACAAAAAAAAAAGTACATCCCTACTTTTCCTTTCCTAAGGGTTGAAAAGATATCTTTATATAGGCTGTGTTAATTAAAAAACCCAGTACATATAAATACTGTATTATCAGGAAACTAACATACTAAATCCCTTAAAACAATAACAACAAAAAACTTCACCTGTTTTTTGTCTGTGATCACTTGCCACAGAATGCATCAAAGGTCATGAAATGAAGGTTATGAACTCCATGAGACATCACTGTGCGAGCTTAAATTTTCTAGCTGTGCTTCTGTATAAAAACATATTCTGACCCACAGCTGTTAACTTAAAGAGGCATCGGCAAGTGAAATCTGACCTATTTTCTCCTCTATTACATGTTTTCCTCTAAAATGTGCTTTCATGTTTCTTATTTCTACTGGAAACAGTGCCAAGAGGCCAGAACCCCGAAACAGCCTGACAGTAATAAACCAGAATATAAGAGGAAAAACCAGGCACGCTTAAAATTAGTGCACATGATGGCAAGTACTCTTTTCAGCAGTGTTCCTGTTAACTCTGCTGTTAAGGGTTTTTTCAGGCTACGGAAATGACACACATTATTGCCTGTAAAATCTCTGATCACTGTGGCAGGCAACAGCATGTGCCGACCGAGGACACAGGCAAAGGAATTCTATGTTACATGCACTGGTACATTCAAATTAGTACCTGGTACTATGTGTGTGCTCTGCCTGCTTGCTCAGACATGCCTTGTATGAGCTCTGTGTTCAGATGCAATAACCACCCTTGCCACTAAGAGCTGAATCTTATGATATCAAGGGGTAGACGGTGATCAGGCTGGAGGAGAAACTCATCCTGTAATCTATCAGATTAGCTGTTCACAGTGCTCCTCTGTGCAGCAAATAACCAATAAATCAGACAGGCTTTGAAAGGAGATCAGTAGAACCTGCTTCTTTTCTTTCCTCTATGCTTGTAAAACCTCACTAATGCTCCACTAGAGAGAAAAGGAAAAGACCTTAGTAATGGAAGCAAGAGAAGACAAACGTGAACAAAGGCAGCAGCCCGCCCATAAACTGCCCTAATCCAAGCCCTGGCTTGCTTGCTGGTTGCCCTTTGTACCTTGCTGAGCTCCATCTTACTGTGAGCTGATTCCTCCATACCGACTCTTGGGCACGCAATGACGTCCCAAACCTATGCCACTTGTACCTTCAGCTTTTGCCACCCAAGGGTGGCAAATGCTTCTTTCACCCTTCCATAGATTTAAGATGGGTCACAGCAAGCTTTCCTCTCCTCTGAGGCAGCACTCAGCCCTTAGCAGCACAGGCAAAACTGCTCGTCTCTGACAGGCCACAGCAATCACACGCTCCTGTTAGGCCAAGGAGCCTTCCTTTCACAGGCTCATAACTTTCTGACTAGAGACACACAGTAAGGAATCAGTATCATTTGTTTTTCAGGAAAAAAAACCCCATCAAGGTAACCAATGAAGCTGGGAGAATGATGGGATGTGACAATAAGAGGAAGAAGGCCTAACTTCACCTGCACCCTTTCTAGCACCCCACAATCCTTTACTAATTAATGATGAAAAAATGAAAAAAGTCAAAATGTCTTTGTATTCTAATGGCATTTTATGCTCTTGATTGGTCCCACTAGGCCTACTGAGGTCCTCCTGATTTCCTTCAAGAATTTAAAATAGTAACCTTATTTTAGTTTTACTCTCTACATCTGTTCTAGTAAAATTGTCAGAAAATGTTCTTATGCCACTGAAATGCAACTGTCTGTGCTGTTAAATTGTTAGAATGGGCCCTGACACTGTTTTTAGGCTTGCCAAATAGCAAACTCCCTAACGGTTCTTGGGCATAGTCCAGGGGCTGCTGTGTGCTGTCTCCAACAGGCAACAGCAGACTGCATGTGGACAGTCCGGTTAAAAAAGTAAGAGTCCCGTAATACTGATTTATGACAACAGAGCTTTAGTCTGGGACTGTTCTCTTATTACCACACCTTACCAAAATATTTTGTTTTCATATGTTCCGTTCCCAAAATCAAACCTTTTGAGATAGCCTATGAAAATTATATTGCCTGTAAACACATTATATAGAAAAATGTTCCTAACACAAAAGACAAGACACAATCATGAGCTCTTTTTGCCTTCTTGGGGATGCTTAAATCCCTGGAAAGGTACAGGAGGAAAAGAATATTGGATATCATTTTAAGGGATGTTATCATATTATACTTTTCATTTCCTGGGACTCCAGGAGGGACTAGAACTTTTGGATAAAGCACGTCTCCACTGTGTAAATTTCAGTTATTCCTTTCCAGTTAGCTTTGAAAATACAACCTGGTGCATGAACTTTAGGACTGTATTCCTTAACATATAGAAGAAAAAAAGACTGGAAAACAGTGTAAGGTAGAGAAGCGGGGAAGAAGGCAGAGGAAAGAAAGATGAAAGAGGGAACAGAAGGAAGAAGTGATACATTAAGTGCATTTGCTCTTACAGAATTATCTTTCACCACCTTAATATTATGTTTTATGCTTTTTCTCATCTTTCTTTTCAAATATGGATATTCAATTTAAATGCTGATCCAAACAATAACTTGAGGGTGCTTCCCAGTAAATGAGTCTTCAGCCTGAACCAAAGATATGATTATTATCTTATAAACAAAAACACCCTAAAGCTATTGTTATAACAAGACATTTCTTTATAGAAATCTCTTTTTTAGCTCCTCACTGTCTTTCAAATTTAGAGATAATATTTTATCCTTTCCTCTTCAAGGCAAATACCTTAGCATAAACGTCAAGATGCAGTTATCTGAGAACATCCTCTACATCAGCACCTCCACTCAAAGGAAAGAACAAGCCTTGGGCTAGCAAGTCTCACAGAAGGCATTCTGACTTGGCAGATTTTAAGTGTTCAAAGCAGTCAATTATCTCAATAACCTGAAGAAAATAGTTTGCAACATCCACCAAAAAACTGTAGTAGCAGTGAAAGTGGCTTCTTTATGTCATTTTCATATTGTGAATTTCTGCGTCTGATTTTATTACAGCCCTTTGACACAACTGTAGAATTTAAATGCCCAACATGCACTCAATTCTATGTTTAAATTTAATTTACCTCCTCCTTCTTCTTCCTTACATGTCAGCTTCCACTGTATAAAAGAGTAAATGGAATCAACTTTCCAACTAGAAAAAAACCAACAAACAACACAACCACACCCTCCCCACCCAAATTAAATTGTAAAACCAAACAAATTATTATAAATTCTGGGAAGCATAATTTCTGAATTTGTAACTGCGACAATTAAAATAGGCAGAAAATTTTAAAGATTTATAGTTATTGAACTCAATTCAAAAGAGGATTCCAGATGCTCAAATAATTTTAGGTGGCTGTTTTCTATTTAATCTTGGCATTCATTTTCATTAGTTTTATACCGTCTATTTGCAGGCCTGCTGGCTGGTCTTCTTTCAAGGAATTACAGTATGTATGAGGTCTTGGGTAATTTACTGCTCTCTGTACAGGAGTACTCAGGAAAAATCTTCTCCCTACCTGACCTAATAATCTGTGTAACTCTAAGGAAGACTGACATCAATCTAAATACAACTTTGAATTTCTATAGGAATACCAGATCTTGATACCCAAACAATGTGCAGAGTACAGTGAAAGTGAATAACAGATAGGCACATGAGATTTATCCCTCTCCTATACTTACTGAATATTGCAGGAATGGAAGAAAGGGTATTCACAATACTGCTTTATAACATCACCTCTGACAATCTTGTGGAAGCTCTTTCTGATGCTAACAAGAACTGACTTACGACACAAGACACATTGTAGGAAATAAAAATTGTGTGGCCATTTCCTCTGTTCTTCAAGCAGAACAGGTTTTCAGGTAATGAAGTAGTGATATACTATTCATATAAATGTCACAGAACTTATATGAAGACACTTATTGGAAAACGAGTGTGCCTGAAAGGGCACATATCTCAGGGATCTCACTAAAACTTCACTTTTGTCCAGCTTTCTCATGTTTTGATAAAGCAGCTTACTTCCCACCTCACACGTAGCTAGTTACGTGGACTGACACAGGATAAGAGAAAAGTTGTATGGATTTTTGATCTTACCCTCTCCCTGCCCTCACCGAGCATTTGCTTAAAGAAAAGGATGCAGCAAGCAAACTCTGCAGCTTTCTCATAGGGGACATAACAGCCACAATTATCAGCACTAATGAGTAGTTTTGACTCCTCATGTCTATCTACAGCTTCCCCAGAACACATGGGTCATTCCCACAGAGACTGTTCACACTGACTCTTCTGTTACACACTCTCTCTGCTAGAATTAACCTGGCCTCGGGAGAGAAGACAGGTTATAGGTAGAAATTTGATATATATCCCAGTAACGTCTGAGGGGAAAAAAAAGAAAGAATAATTTCAGAAATATTAAAAGGCATTTACTAAGGTAAGTTATCTTCTGTCTTCAACTTCCTTTTGACAACTCCCTGAAAACACCATACTTAACCGCATTTGAGCTGGTGTCTGCATTATAGTCTAGCTATCAGGAAAAAAATGGAGAATAAAGAGAACAAGGAAACAGAATGGAAAACAAGGAAAACAATAATTTGACATAATAATAAATAAAACTCATTTGACATATGAAATAATAACCTGCAGATGCCCTGCAACCAATATGGATATCACTACTTAAATTCATCATCCACCTATATTTATTCACAAGCTGATCAAACCATAAATGACATACAGAAATCTTTCACTACAAATTGTGGATTTCTTCCACTACCGTGGCAGACGGAGTATATTCGCACATTGGTTCTAAGGGCTGGCTCAGCCCGAAGAATCTGTACACCACTAAAATGTGTCCAAGGAGTACATTTGGACTCCGTGACAAAACCCTTCCTGCTCCTTTTCCGGTTCAGTGATCTAAGATACTTTATTATGCAAAACATACTGACCAAACAAACAAGAGCATCATTTAATTCAAAATGTAGCCCAAGATAACAAATATTTCCCAACACAAGTTTCTAGAATTCTCACATTTTCTCTGTTTCAAATTACAGAACAACACCTGAGAAAAATGACAACCTCACCCTGATATTTACCAACGATCACTGGAAATTAGATCATTCACCAATCCCTATCCTCTACTTTGAAGTGGAACATTCAGACTATTGTACTTTCTCTAACCAGTTGAAACATTAGATATGAAGACTGTACCCCAAGGTATACTTTTCACCTTTAAGTTTTACTTAGAGTTTTTATATTCTTAAGTTCTTAAAAATCAGTGCTGTTTAAAAGAGGACATTCACCTACTTTGTTTCAGAAAAAACCTCAAGCAGATCAGAATATAGGGAAATGACTTGATTAGATTTTGGTTTTTACTTTAGTTGCCATGCAAAAATAACCTCTGAGATTAAGACTGTATGTGGTAAAAAATAAACAGGCTTTTTTATGTTAGCAATCAAGAGCAAAAGTACGTTTGGTAAACTCTAGCCTCTAGATTGTGTCAGATGAAATAAGGAAAAAAATTGAACCACAAAAATGTAGATTTCCTGCCTCAAAACCCTTAGAGATGCTTAGAAAAAAGCTATTCTTAAACTAGGGGAGACTCGCTTCTGTATTATGTTTCAAAATAATCTAAAATGCCACATAGTATATGGCGCAATTCACAAAATAAACTGCAATACTTCCATGGGATATTAAATTCCACATCCTAAGTTACAAGTCATGTGCATGACCCATGTAAAACATTATTCAGTTACACCATTATCGCGTCTACCTGTAACAATACTGCGAAATGAAATGTCAATAGATGTTTGATATTTAATTCTAAAATAATTTTTTTCATGTGTTTTCTACCATATATATTATATACTGTCAAACTCTAGTCTTGCAAAGACAGAAACTTTTCTGGTAACAGTGAAGAGAACCTTGAAATTCAGTGATGAGAATTAGAGGGCACATGGAAAATGCAGCTGTGCAAATTACATTAACAAGTAAAGACAGTAAGAGAACAAACTTGTCTGAAATCATACATCCTCCTCCACTTCACGTCTTAGAAAGTAGTTCATACATAGGATTTATGCTTTCTTCAAGAGAAAGGGCGCTGTCTTGGGCTCAGCCACACTCATTTCTAAACAGATGGACACAGCATAGACTTTGATTAGCATAAAAGCAATGACCAAATTTGGTAGGAATTTGGTGTTGCTCCTCTGCAGTTAAAACTGAAATACATCGCATTTCTGCAAAAGAATAATTACATTACGGTAATGAAGAACTACACAGAACATTGGCATTTAAGTTTCCAACATGACTAACAGAAAAGTTAAGGCTTGTCACTTCTTTCCTGGATCTAATTCTTTTTGAATCGTAGCCAATTGCTAAAATGTCATTTACTTTATCTGACCACAATTTGGCCCTTCACTTCTTTGAATAACTACAAAGATATAATTCAGTGTGAAAAATAACCTCTTATATTGACAGGGGCAGACCAGGTGTTTTAATCACATCTAAAAAATTTAATTGCACAGCAGCTGCATACAGAAAACATGTTTGCACCAGTACATCTGCTTAATTTTAGCTGGAAACATTCTGCTTTAGCATTCATTGGACATCTTTGCATTTTTAAGTGGAGGGTGACAGAAAGTTCATTTCTGAACCAAAACTAACTGAGAAAAGTTCTACTGAAACTTCCTTGTCTGTCAAAACGGTATCTTTCTGCCTCCACCCCAAATATTATAATCAACCTGTTTTTCATATCACTTACTCAGGAGTTTGGGGCACTGGTTAAGGCCAGTGAATCTCACTGCTGTGCTTTGCCTGACCTGACTTAGAGTTCAGAATGAGTTCAGAAAAAAGTGCATCAATCAAGTTAAATCAGTAAGTGCAATAAGGCATCATTTTTGAGAATGCTCACAGTACTATTATTTACACCAGGCTCCCTAGCAGTTACATCTTTGGCTACACCAGTACTGAAGCAGACTCTACCTCACTCCTCCTTTGTGGAAACTTTACAAGCTGGAGGCAATGTGCAGACAGAGAAGGAAAAAGAAAAAGGAAACAACCAAAACAAATATAACCCTTGAAATGACAACTACTAGGAATAGTCAGCAATCCAACTGTATGAATGCAATACAAAGCTCTTACAGAAACTGCCAAACCTTGTGAGCATGACTGATCCCCCAAAGAAGGTTCAGGCCAATTTTTATCAAAACTGACTCACACATTCTCCATTATATAAGGCACAAATTATGTTTCCCACTCTGTGGAACATTAGCTAGCCTGACAGTGATCTGTTCAGCCATGTGTGATTCATTAGGTTTTCCTTCTGTTTCTGAACATGAGCTGTAGAAGAGAGCAGCCCTTGAACCCCAGCCTGCTTTGGCAAAGTGTGAGAAGTCAATGACATTTCCTTGTCTTGTGGCATCACAAACCCGCAGCCCCCAGTGCTCTGAATCACCACACTACACGTGCTCGGCTGAGCGCTGGAGTGGAGCAGGTTTTATAAATAGTGCCTACACAAGGTTTCAGTGTACTTGGGCAAAGGACATTTTTATTTGAGGACTGGCCTCACTACAGACAGCCTCGTTACAAGGGGTGAGGTTTATCGGATTAGAAGCAACACCGTTAGTATTCAGGACACATTTCCAAGTGCATATGACATGTCAGCTGCTTACATATCGTCCAATTCTGCTTCACATATTCCTTTTAAAGTTAAACATGAAGTGACAGAAGTGTAGAAATATCTGTGTCCTGCACTCTGTGAACATAACAGCTAAAAAAACCACCTTGACATGTCAGCTGACAACAGAAAAAATATCCCTGATCTCTGCTGAGGCATTGTGATTCCTAACATCAACTACTTGTAACAGAGAGGAGAACTGAAAATACAGAATCATGAACTTCACAATTAAATACATATATAAAAAAGCAGGAAGAAATTTGTTTGCATGCCCCCAGTCAGAGTTTCAGTCTTTGCTTCTCTTTGTGTCTGTACATTTACCTATTATACTTGACAGAGACATCCCAGAGATCTAACCATATGGCTAGCTAGTTGTTTATTTCAGGTATTTGTAGCTATTTTCTTTTTAAAGATATTTCCCTGCATTTTTTTTGACAGATACAACACTTTCAGCAGCTTGTTCTTCAATCATTTGAATAAATGAAGCACTCCCTGCAGCAACTCACTTTCTTCCAAAATTAATTCCCTACTGCTTTTTTTTCTCTCTGTCCTCCACATTCCTCCTTCAACATCTCTCTAGTTCTATCTTCTGCTCTCATTTTCAAATCAAGGTCAGTTTGATGACCTTGCTTTTCTATGGGGCAAAGAATTAAGTCCAACAAAAGAGGATAACCCTCTCATGAAAGTGATGCTGCAAGACATTTTTCCTCTTAGTCTGAGTCTGTATTTATTGTACAAACTCCAACTTCTAGGAACACAGAGGCAACAGGTATAGATTCATTTATGATAAACACAGCATGTTGTACACTGCCAAAGGATTTGTTAGCATTATTCACATTTAATTTTACATTCAAGAAACTGCTAAGAAAATTTTGACCTTTTAGTATTCAATTTTTGAGAAGCTATATGATAAAATAAGACCTTTTCTTTACCTAACAGTTGGATGGTGGGGTTGGTTATGCTATGTACACTCTTGGCATAGGGTGGGAGTGGGGTAGAATGGAACTGCACCTCTTTAAAACCCACACATGCCCACATGAGCTTCAACATCCTTCCCATGCTGTAAATTGCATGGGAGACATTTCTTATGTACCTCGAAAGGTGAAGAGCTTCAGCAACCTTGTCAAGATTCTTATCTGTACTCAGAGGATGGAGCCTAAATTTAATCTTGCTTAGTTCTGCATTAATCAGAACTGACTACACACTGAAGGCAGTTAAACTGTAGTCAGCTGTAAAACCAGTGGGAGATCAAAATTTTATGGTAAACAAAGTACTCACAACTCTCTCTTATTGTGTTTCTCAGATAAGGGGTCACACATGGAACAACTGGGAAATTGCAGTAAAAATGTCACATGTTAATGGAACAATCTTAAGAAGGCCAAAATCTTCAGTCAGGTCTTACAGGCAACAACAGTGCACATTTTAAAGATGAGATGAAAGGAGGCCTATTACAAAAACACTTGCCTTTGAAATGGGCAAAGTGGCCACTTGAAAAGTTTGAGAAACTCCTAGNATTATTATTATTATTATTCACTACAGTTATTTGTGTAAGCATCTTACATTCCAAAAGGTCACTATTCTTATCTGTCATGGACACTGCAAAAAAGTCTAGCTGAGATAAAACTAGTGCACCTGTTTCTGGGAAGCAAACCTTCAGATGTTTTCTGATGGTAATATTAATGCTCCACAGTAGAGGTGATACTTAATCACCCCAGAAACCATGTCAGTGCAATATACAGTTGCTAAGTGAAATGTATAAATGTATAACTTCCTGACCCAAGTAATAGAGGAGCAAGAAGAAAAGGTGCTCTGCTGGATTCATGCTTTTAAAAAATGAGGGGCTTGTTGGGGAGGGTGTAAAGAAGACAGACAGGCTCTTTTCTGTGGTGCTGGTGACAGAACCAGAGGCAAAGGGCATAAACTGAAACAATGTAGCTTCTATCTGAACATAAGGAGAAACATTTATACTATGAATATGACCAAGAACTGACACAGGTTGCTCACAGGTTGCGGGGTCTCCATCCTTGGAGATATTCCAAAGCCATCTGGAAATGGTGTGAGCAACCTGCTCTAGGTGATCCTGCTTTAGCAGGGGCCTGGAACAGAGGACCTCCAGATAGTCCTTTTAACCTCAACTGATTTTTGAGTCTGTGATTTTGTGAATGAGATATTACCATACAGTAGAACAAACAAAGCTAAAAATTACTATGTTTCATAAAAGTAATGCAGAGTTGCACTGTTCATTAATAAAAGGCAACTAACTGCAACTGAATATTGCAACCCCAAACTGAAGAGTGTACAGCAAAAGGGGTGCTGGGCAACGTAATTTTTAAACAGAAGAGAGTTATGAGAGCAGATTTTATTTTGGTCATGGTGGGATCACACGTACTAACTTTAGCAAGCACAGTGTCCTTTCAGTGCCATGAGACACAAAACTGCTTGCAGGGCTCCTCTGTACCCTTGTTTAATCTGTGACACTGCAATTGGAATTTGTCACTCTAGGAGCTACATCTGATGTTACAGCCTGAAGCGGAGCTCAACCAAAATAAACAATCTGCTCTATTCTGCTTAGACTAATACGACAGTGATGTAAGCCCCAGCACAGTGGAAAATGCATAAATGGGCTGCCACACAGCACACGCATGCATAAAAACAGCAACACAGCTCACAAGTTTTATTACTAATACACATCATGTGTAAGAAGCCTTGCTTGGACTTTGGCTTTGCTATGCAACAGTATTTTTTGTGTGTGCTAATGTGGAAAATATGCTTATTATTTCAAAAGACGCTAGGAACTTTGTGCTGGACAGGGAAAACCGTTTTCTTAAAAAAAATAAAATCGTGGAGTCAAGAATTTGCTTCAACACAACTCGTGCACAGTTACTAGGGTGGGAGAGCTGAACAGGATTATTTTATCATAAACATCCCACAGTGACTCAACTGTGCAATATTTGTCCCAATATCTTGTGTTTGAGTACAGTATTTTCCCTTCCTTCTCTGTATTTCTCTCTCTCTCTGGTATTTGATTTAGGGTCTCTGGAGCTTTGCCAATGCTAGGCTGTTCGTTCCAGTTGCACATACAGGCTCATTTATACAAATAGTCACGTTGAAACCCTAATCTGGTTATTCCTTCTACTCAGGATCACTCGATCAGAAGGAGGATGGGGAGGAAAATGCTGTACATAATTCTGTTTAAATTCATCAGCCAGAATGGCTGACCTTAAATTTAGAGCCTTACATGCAGTCATTTTTCCTTTTCTCTGTCCCCAAGCTAAGAGAGCCCTGCAAAGGCAACTGACTGAGCAGGTCACATTTTTCTATAAAGTTACAAGAGGTTATCTTGTTCAAATAATTTTATTTCAGGAAAAAAAGAGGATGCAGTGAAAAGGAGAGCAACAAGGTCACTTCAATAACATCACAGAATATTTTGTAACTGCCTTGCTATTTATATATTTTCATCTTCAAAGATGAATTTTTACACAGAGCATTTTTATATAAAAAGGCAAGAAAAACCAGCAACAACAACAACAAAGATAATTATGTGAATAAAGTAGCTCATGAAAGTTAAGGGCCTAAGAGCAAAACCCTTCTCTCTCGACATCAGGCACAATTTATACGGCCTCAGTGCAAGCTTTCCTGCATTGTCCTGCCAGTGACCTCAGCCCTAATCTGTAAAATCATTTTCTCAAAGGACGTGAGGTTATCTGTTCTGGGTGAGAGCTCAGCTCCTGTGTTGCTTCTCATCAGGGACCTCTACGTGAGCCCAGCTAAAGTGTAACAGCTAGAGTTTAAAGCGAATGCTATGGAAGACGCCTAAAAAGCAGCGGCCACCCACTCACATTCTGCAGAGACAGAGCCGGCCTTCTCCAGACATCCTGCCCTGCTCCCTGGCCCTGCCTTGCTGGCAGCCCACACCGGGAGCTGCTTGCCGCCCCTGTCGCTGCAGAGCTGGGCGCTGGCCAGGCAGGGCTCAGCCCGCACCCGGCACTTCGGGCTGGGCCGGGCACCACAGCGCTGCAATATCAGCAAGCTTACAAACCCTCTTGATTTTTCGAATTCTTGCTTTGCACAGCTTCTTGCACTACATCCTACTACTAAAGGCATCGTGCTTTGCGTGCACTTGTTTGTATTCGCAAGCTGTATCTCGGCCTGGATGTGGGTATTTCCCAAAGCCTCCCTTCCCCCACTAGCAGGCTCCAGACAGCCGAGATACTCAAATCTGCCCCTAGATGGGGATACTGTCCGCAAATCGCTGCGCTGGGATTACAAATTCAATTCTCTCAGCACAAGAAACTAAAATTAAGTACTGACTATTTATTAATCTCTGGCCCATTTATGAACCCCCTCATCCTTCTTACATACTTCTCTGGCCTGGGCTGGCACACGCCAGGGATCACATCAAAGCCTTTAACTCTCTCTCATCCCTTTTCTACACTGCAATAAGAGCTATTTTCAAATCACATAAAACTAGACAGAAAAAGGAAGAGCTAACGGCTGCTCAGAGAAAACTCTGGATGATTCCTAGATTAGCAGCAGTCAGCAAGTGATGTAGAGACAATTTTGTCATGAGAACTGACATATTTCAACAAGATATAATAATGTTGAAAACACCAAGGGGATGCGTGCGTTAATTTTTCTGGTTAACTCATCTGGTACATAGTATCTTTCACATTTATTGCCAAGACAGTTATCTTATTCATATTAATTTCTATTTTCAGCTTGACACTTTTCTCAGCTGGTTGCAACTAACTAGCACTATACTGAAAAGTCAAAGAAAATCCCTAGAGAATATGTTTGGTACTCAAATAAAATAATGTCATTATTTTTCCCATGCTTTTTGCAAGATATCAAGAGTGATTTCACACAGCAGAATGAACAACGGTGATATAAACAGGTCAAACAATTTAGTTTGCGTACTTACGGGTCCCTTTCCGCTTCATTGCATCAGGAACCTGTTCTGTGCTGACCTGCACCTCTTAAAGTCATTTCCACTTACACTTGGAGTGCAACTCACTGTCATATAAATTGGAGATATTTTATATGCACTATGTGCAAGCATAAATGGACAAAGGCATGAAGCAAAGAATTCATTCCTCTATGATTACTAGTCTCTGCCGAAGTGATTATTATGGTAGTTTTTTCTACTCTAACTTAAGAGATGGATTCTCTCACAGTTTGTTTCCTAGAATTTCTTCTAGAAAGTCTCTATGTTCAGCTTTATGTAAAATGAATTTATAGAAGAGTCGTTGGTACTTCTGTATGAAAAAATGAAATGATTCCATGATAAGTTAAAAAAAAAAAAAAGGAAAGAAAAAATGAAAAGGAATAAAGACCATGCATAGTGAAACAAAGCAGACAATCAAATAGAAGTAGACAGAATAATTATAGATGTCTGAATAACACTCCAGATGGCATTTTGGGCATTGCAGTTAATAAGCAGGCTGTTTCAGGGGACCAGCATGTTAGCACATCATTGCAACAACTGGAAACCAGTAGCTGAAGCTTGTCTGCCTGATTATCCAGGGAGCAGGCTACACGCAGTAGCTAACCCCAAAAAAATACAGTGCCTGAATGCTTATTGGTATGACAGGTTCAGGAACCCATTTTTCTTAACAGTAACATGCTTAAAAGAAGTTGCCACAGATACAACTACCACTCACTTCATGAAGAAGAGGTTTCAGGCTGGTTAATCTGGTCTAAGTTTGAGCGTTTAGAAAAGATGTCTTTTTGGCATTAATTACCCAACTCTATATATTTAAATTAAAAATTTTATACTTCTGCTCAGATGAAAATCAAGATGGCCCCTGCGCTCTTCTTTCTCTGTGCAAATTAATTTTAGTAAAAGCAAAAATTACAGCTGAAAGGGAGTTTATGCTATGATTTCATTTTATTCCGTTTTTCACCACTGGAATCTGAAAATGACTTCTTCAGTTGCAACTGTTGGGGTTGTATGTTAAATTGCGTGCCAAAATAAGCTTGATATCATGTCAGTTATCTTCTGAAAGGAAATACATCATCTTCAGTACAGCAAAGAGTCCCATTGCTGATATGCAACCCTCAGGAAATGTATTTTAGGGATGAAAGATCTGATATTTCCATCAAGTAGAAAGACTCTTCGCAACACCCGTACCATTGTAAGTCCTAAATCTATTCTAAAATAGCAATTCTGTGAATATATAGTATATGATATTCTCCCAAATGTCAGAAATAACGTGCCTTTTTATTTTCAATTTCAAATTAAGGTTACACCATAGAACTCTTACTGATCCAAAATCAGAGACCAACTCCATGGTTTTGGCTCTGGGATCTGAAGCTTCAGTACGTAGTATCTTCATTCTTTTTATCTGATTCCTGTGTTTAGGCTTCCCCATTAATGACTCCTCAGGTCTCTTTGTACTTGAAGAGATCTACACATAAAAATCCTAAGCAAAAAACCCAAAGTAAACAAACAATCCAACCAAACCCTTAACAGTAATCCCTGAGATATTAGCAAAATAAACACAGGCATTTTTAGTAATTTCTGCAGCTCATGGTATGGTTTTAACTGCTTGCATTAAAAAAATACAGATCTTGACTGCTCCTGGGTTTGCAAAAAATCCCCTTATAAGTACTGTAGAACACAATTGTCAATTAAAGCATTTGCAGAGCCCTCCTAACCTCCCCAAGGATATTAGATGCTTGTTCTGAAAACAGAAAATAAACATGTTGTGATGGGGNAAAGCATTTGCAGAGCCCTCCTAACCTCCCCAAGGATATTAGATGCTTGTTCTGAAAACAGAAAATAAACATGTTGTGATGGAGTTTTGTTGTTGTTGTTTTTGTTTTTTGGGGTTTTTTTTGCCCGGGATCATTATTATGTCATGATTTCAAAAAGCACATACTTAGGTATATCCTGGGTGCAAAATCTGCCACTGTCTTTGTTACACTTCATACAGCTGGTGACTGACCAGCCCTGTCATTGTCCACGTCTCTCTGCAGGGCCTCTCTGCTTTCAAGGGAGTCAACAGCTCCTCCCAATTTAGTATCACTGGAAAACTTAGTACACCTTTGAGCAGCATGTCTACATTTCTGCTAAGAGAAAGTAACTACAAAAAATCTAGAAGGACTGTCACGAACAAAGCACAGGTAGGGGCTTTGCTTGGTAATTTATACTGGATAAGAGATGTGCATCCTGACTTGACAGAGTTCTGCGGATGGCAAGATCTTTTTTCTTCACACTCTGTAATTTTTACTGGCAGAGGAAAACAAACAAAAAAAATCCAAATCAAAGCAAAATGTAACCTGAAAAGCTAAGAAATTAAACACAAGTCAGAAAACAGAAAAAGGCATTTGTTCTCAAAATGTAAGTTTACATTACACACACTTTAAGCATAATAATTAAAATGTAAATTCAACAAGGAAAATCAGAGTACTGAGTATTATTTATGCCCAGCTTGATTAAGTAAACTTTGTGGAAGAGTTTTTACATTTCTTGGACTAACTCTGAAACACTGCATGCCAGATAAGCCACAAGGGAGAGAAAAGGCATAAAAAGAGCTTGAAAATTTAAAGGCTGCCAAGTTCTCTGTTGTCAGTTCAAGAGTTCCACCCTGTACATAGAAATCTCCTTGAGCAACATCTAGACTATGGAAGTAAATTATGGAAATGCTAAAGACACATAAATGTAACAGAAGTTTAGCTTGCCAGCATTAGAGCCATGTCTCACACACTTGCTCCGGAGCAGATGTAAATAAGAAATGGCCCACCTCTGCCAGACAAGATTTTAATGGAGTTTGGATCCTAATATGCTTTGGCATTTCTCTGACCTTCTTTATACTGTGAGCACCTTGTTCCTCTTCTCTGTTTATCTTGTGTATCTCCCTTTACATGCTGTTAAAACATTTGACAAAACTTTCAGAGACTTTGCCATTCTATTATTAATCTCACAATCAGTAATATAGTGAGTTAAATTAATTTCCCTTAAACATCACAAGAGATACACAAAACTATTCCCAAAGCCCAAGAACCCAAAAAAATACTCTCAAAATTATGATTCAAATCTTGTCCAGATTATTCTCCTGCTTTTTCTTTCTTCTGTTATTTGTCCTAAATATCTTTTTTTTTCCAAATTGAGTCCACAGCATAATTTCTCAAACGGTTAACAACATATAACAAGGAGGAGAAAGCAGGAGAAAGGTTGTCCTCATAAAGGGTATTTTCACCCATACTGCATCAGCAGAAAATTGCCATAATCCTGAAATGGTACATGAAGCCATATCATGGACTCTGCTTAGGCACAGCAATATGCTATCTGTAGGCCATCTTCAGTGGAAAGTCTGAGATTTAATTCAGAAATATTTATTTGAATGGATTCAGCGATCCTCAACATTAAGACCACTTAGGAACCACTAGAAAAGATGGCTTCTGAGTTCCAGAGTTTTTCAGGATTTTTCAGTATGAATCCCTTGCACTAAAATAAATAAAAGTGTTTACAATAGAAGGAAGATACTCATGAAGGTTCTATGAATTGTCATCTCATGAAAATGCCTCTGTTTTACTAGATGTTCTTAGATAAAGGTGACTACTATTCATTATTTGAATTATAGCCATACATATATTTGAACTATAGCCATATAGACACAGGGAAGAATGATACCTCATCATGCTGGGCACAATATAAAACAGAGAATGAAAGACAATTCCTAACATAAGATAGATAAGAATCTAAATAAACAAGAGGTAAAAAGGCATTGGGAAATAAAACGACTTGTCTGGAATAAAAGACACCTTTTTTTACCAGACGAACAACAGAGACAGCATGTAGGTGTCCAGAATCAGGATGAGTGTCTGATACCTGTGGTTCACAGCATCACAGTGGGAACAGAATGAATGTCTCTCACAAACAATCTAAATCAAGACATTTATCTCAAACAGAGAAAAATAACCAGAGCCTACAATTACTATGATTGCCATGGTCATAGGCTCAGGGAATGGAATGTCCTTCTTACAGTCTCAGGAAAATTCAAACTGTGAAAAATTTACTCATTTCTTGGAAAGACAGGCAAAAGGAAAAGCGATTAGGCAGCCACCTTGACCTGTGGAGGGATCTGTATCAATACCATACAGTGATGGTGGATGGAGAAAGATGCTCCTACAGAAGCTTCCATTGAATGGTTGCTGGGACCAGCAACAGGAGAGCAGCATATCACAGACCAGAGGGAAACTGAATTCAGGGATAAACTTTGAATAAGAGTCTTTTGCTGAAGAAACTAGCATTTACTAAACAGACAAAAAGGTTAATCAACTGTTAAAGTAAAAAAAAAAAAAAAAGAAATAAGATGATAGCTTAGGTTACTAATGAAAATAGTTTATTAATCTTTTCCCTCTTGAGGCACAGTAAAACCCCACAGTTCAGTATGATTAGAGGCCTTTTTTGGTTGTGTTCCACACTGAAAACCTTGATTTTGAATAGGTGGGAAGTTGCTCAGGATAAAAGAGCCTGTCAGAGTGCAGATGAAAACTTTTCAAGTTCGCAGTTGTTCTTCATCTCTCTTTGGGCTCTCAGTCCCTCATTTTCAACATATTAATATCATTGTGTCATCAGGATTTTTGTTAACATAATGCTGTAGAAAAGTGAGCCTGTAAAATGAAACTGCTAAATCCTAGCTTTATTCTCTAATGACTGCCCATCAAAAATGTTCAGATTACCTGCCAAAGAGAAGATGTTTTCAAATTTCTAGTTCTTCAAGCCATGTGGGAACCCAAAAATCCCAGCACTGCTGCCTTTTATAATCACACCAGTAAGAAAAAATAAGCAATCAGAATATAGCTGACAATCACAACAAATATTCCAGCAAAGTGCAATAACTTGCACCTTTATAGCAATTATGTGTTTCCCAGATAGAAAAAAAATCCTGCAGTTCTCAATAAAGTAAGTAAATAGAAATATGTTACATAGTTCTAGTTATATAAAGTTGTCTTTTTGTCAAAACATTACAAGAATTCAAGAATTTGTAACACGTATTTTCGTGAAAGGATTGATGTCCCTGCACATAGGCAGAAGCTTCAGGTTTGGAAGAAGTATGTTGAGGTTCTTCTGTCAGAGATATGCTGGACATATAGAGAGAGGTCTTTTCTATACAGACAACTAACTAGAACAGATATTGAGGAAAAATTACCTCACAATAAAAATCCTTATATTGTTACTATGTTTGAAGTCACTGTACTAGGCAGATATTCTGCTCCAGAATAATAAATTCCTGTTTAGAAATACAGCAAGACATGCAGACTGCAACAGTTATTATAAGAAGTTTTTCCGTTTAAATCCCTTCTTGCAAATAAGTCTGTAACATGTTTTACTGATAAAGAGCTGAATAAATAATATTTCTCTACTTCAAAAAGGAGGGTAATCAAAGAAAGAAAAATCCCATTTGTGAGTATTTTTTTAACTCTCTTAGTAATGAACCCAATATAAAGGATTTTGAGTAATAAAGTCTATAGTGAAGTAAAGGATATCAGATGTATAACTTATGCTGCTTAGAACCAGTGGAAACATAAAGAATACAAACCTCAGCTTTTCACTCCCTAAAAATAAATCACTGTTTTGAACTGCATAAAATACATTATACTTCATTATATCACTGCACTATTTCAGTATCTAGGGACTGAAAACTTCTGGGAGGGTGGGCAATATATAAATATTTGCCAACGGAATTTGCTGTTGTGCAGGGGTGATACTCATGAAACCTAAAAGAATGTCATCGTGACTTGTTTTGTTGAAACTGTATTCGTACCTACTCTTTATGACAAAGATTTCTTTTTATTTATATAAGCATCCTTTCTCAGAGGGCATTTTACTGAATATGACTTTCTGCTCAGAGATAGAAGCTTCCAGGGTTCTGATATCCATAAAGGTAACAAACAGCCTGGTAGCACTGTCAGATGCATCAGAAATCCGACAGGAAGAGCGAAGGGAAAAAGAAAGATTGACTCTAACCAGTTCAGACTTTGAAATTTTCTAATGCAGATTATTTTACAATATTATATTTTTACTAAAGCCATACAAAATAGACCAAATACTTTTGCCAACATTTGTCATTCCTCTTTTATGTATTTCCTCTTTTATGCCTCAACTCTGCTTCACTGGTTCTTCTGAATTTGACTCTTTATACATGGCATTAAATTACAGTTTTACAGGTATTTATGGCTGCAGTTCAGGTAACCAAGAATACTGCCAGTTTTTAAAAGCAGATGAACCTGCATTTTTCTATTTTTCTGCTTCTTTTTTGAGGAGATAATTTATGTTTGTTTGTTTTTGAAGTAAAAGCTTTCAAATTATTTTCTCTGGAATATTAATATTCTGGATGGTAATAAAGATAATTTTCTAACACTTGTTCATTTCCAGATGAAATTATAGAAAATTAAAAGGAAAACTGGTAACTGGATTACTAACATCACTCAGGTAGTTACAGGATGCCTCTTTTTTTTTTTTTTTCCAGGCAAGAGAAAACAGAACAGAGTCCTGTGCACTGAGGAGAATTTCTCTGATCTCCTCTGCATATCTGCTCTAGAGTTGAAGCAGTCTGAATGCTTTGAGGGACAGCCCTTAAGTGTGTCTTAACTTAAAAAACACTGTAGGGTATAAAAAGTCACTTAAGGACATGCAATAAACTGCCCTCCACCATGACAGACAGGCTGTAGATAAGTATCCTTCTATGCACCCAATAAATAAAAATTCAGAGAGCACTGTTTTTGCATACGTGATAAAGACATCCAGTACAGTGCTGAAAATACACTGGAGAACAAGGATTACCCTAATCTTCAAGTTAAATACACTATATGTTTTACTGGACAGAATTTGGGAGCAGAACTGTATAAGCAGCTGAGACTTTGTCTATACACAAGGCAATACAGAATTTACTCATAGAAAGAACTCAGCTAGCTTCATCCCTCCTAGATACATGCTGGAAAACTGATGACCTGGGATAAGACCACAGTCACCATGAAAACAAGTAAATTGTACTTATTACTGTTGCTTTTTTTCAACTTCTCAGCTTTCAAAAAGTAAAGTGCTTTGAACATAGTCTAACAATTCCACTGAAATTTTTAATCAAACAAGCCTGCACTTTTTTTTTCTCTTAATCAATATTTCCAATCCATAGGTGCAAAATATAATTAAATAAGAACGTAAGTAATGCATACAGAACAGTACCTGTTGAGGAACAGTGCTATCCCTTATATTCCTCTTCACTACATTCATGTTCTGTATAATGATTTTGTCAGTTGTTTTCTAAAAGATACTGTATATGTCATATCAAGAACATGAAGATAATACTTGAGTCTGTTTAAATGAAACAAGAACTGGCATAAGGTTAACTTTACTGTTGTTACAGCATAAAGTTGTAAAGACAAGCCAGTGACTTTAAACTGTTCACAGTATTTATTATCTGAATGCTGCTGCAAAATGCATTTTTATAGCCTCAGCACTTGGTAGGCATTAAACAGCTGTCAGAAGAGATTTCGAGAGTAACCTTGTTAAGTTTTAACACAGATTTCACAGCACAGCCAGCCTCACCAAAATTGCCTAGCTCAGGTATAAGCAACTACACACAGTCTTACATAAGTTAGTGTGTCCTTCCCTGTCTTTACAGGACAGCAAAACTGTCTGCCACCCCATGTCTCCTGAGGAGACACATATCACCTGAGCCTTTGTGTTTCAGCACACTGAACTCCCCTCTCTATGCACATGAAGAAGTGAAGGAGGTCACTGGGGAGCTACCAGACCTTGAGTGGTTTAGTTACCACCCTGGATACAAATTGTGCAGGTCCTCGCTCCAAGAAAATGAGAAATTATCCACCTAGCTGTTCAATACTCCAGGTCATACCAGCTAAAAGCGTTTTGAACATGGGCACACTATACCTGGGAAAAAGCCTAGTCCAATTCTTCACTTGAGGCATAACCTGACACTAAAAAAAAAAGAGATATACTGTATATATACTTCAGTACTTTATAGTAGATATGTGCAAACCAGGGAAAAAAAAAAGAAAATAAAAGTGAGATAAATAGAGAGAGAGTGAGAGCATGTGCATTTTCTCCCCCTCTATCAATACTTTTACATGTAACAGGCATGGAGGAAAATAAAAATGAGTGTGAATTATGTAAATTCCATGTCTAGAGCTAATTGGTTTGCAGTTCACTGGAACTCACTATGCTTTTCAATGGCTGTAATTCACCATTATTAAGGACTTGATCACAATGATCAATGACGCTTTCAGTGACAAAACGAAAATTCAGAATAATAAGCATAATCAGAACTACAGGGAAAATAAACAGAGGTTCATACTATTTGGTCTTCATCATGCTTTGAATTGGTAAACGTATGTGTCTTGGGGTGACTCTATCATGTGTATCCCCTATCATGCTCTATGCCCAAAAAGTAATATTGTGCCTTTTCTGTGCCTTTAAACTGAGCTTGAAAAAAAACCAGACGAACTTTCCAAAGCAGCTTCTCAAGGACACAGAGATTACACTCCTTAGTTATTGTCTGACTGCGGAAAGGCACGAAGGGAGCACCCTGCTTGCTTTTTCTTCAACCAGCTGGTTTTTTTTCCCTCTTGGCGTGAGATGGAGAGCTGAATTTGTTTCCTGGGACTTTGGGGTTTTTTTTCCCTTCTTCTCTTCTGAACTGTTTCAACAACATCAGAACACATCAGGAGAATTTTCTCCCCGAGGCCCGGGGGTGGGCCCACGCCCTCACCGACCAGCTCCGAGGAGGAGAGAGACCACACCTACAGAAGGACTCTGAAATCTTCCCAGGTTTCTCTCTATAGCGAGGGTTTTAATTCATTATTTAGCATCATTACCCTTTTCCTGTGTGTTTGTTAAAATAAATAGTTTTTATCTGTTTCTCTTTCCTTCGAGGAAAAATTTCCTTTTTTCCCGAACCCTGTAGGGGGAAGGGTGGTTGCAGCCTGGTTTTCTCTCAGGGGCTATATTACTAGATTTTGGCCAAACTGGCACAGTATGGATAAGGCAATTCTGCAGCATCTGCAATCGATTCTCATAATTACATTGATATATTGAGAACTTAAATGAAAACCATTTCCTCTAATACCAACACAATACGTTATTGTAAAATACTTAATCTAGCTTCTTTGATAACTGTATACATCTTAGGTTTAATTTTGAGACCCTAAACACATTGCCCAACAGAATGCTAGGAGAGGAGGACTACTTATGAGCAATACTTTGGAAATATTTCCTGTTAAGGAAAGAATAAGTAAGTTAGAGAGAAGGAGATTGCAGTCGCTAGCACTGGAAATATTTTCGACGTGTCACTGATTTAGAAAGTAAAATAGAAAGGTGCTGAAAGATGTTTTCTCTAATGAGGAAGAATGAGAGAAAGGACTAGATCTTAATTAGTGTGGAATAGTCCCTTAAACTGAGTAAAATATTTGGAATTTAGAATACTACCAAATTTTCAATTTTTGTGTGTAATAGAATATAGAAAAAAAAATCAGCAAAACTCAAGTTCTGTCTTGTGAGAAAAGCAGGTCTGGCTAGGCAGAAATTTGGGCAGGTCAGCTGCAGTGCTCAAGACCTGGGACCCAAGCAGACAGTGCTCAGTGGGATTGTTTATTTTTTAAAATTAATTGAAAAAATAAACCTACCTATGTGTAATGTTTCCTTTTTCAAACTACTGAATTTCCCTACTACTGTTTCCTTAGTGGAACTTTTGACATTTTCGATTTTAACTCCAGTTTTAGGCAAGTCTCCCAGGCTGGCTGATTCAGGCACAGGGTGTTGGAATGGAAGCTCTGTTGGCACAACTGGTGAGTGGATATCAGGTAGACACTTTGGAAAGCAAAAATCTACTTTTGATCCATGTTACATATGAGAAAAAGAAAATTTCCAGATGAGCAAGGGAGGGCACTGTGGGCTTTTCCCATGGGAGACAGAATGAAGAAGCAGGTATAGAAATAATTAGCAAAGAAATAATTACCCCAGTGGTAAAAGTAGAAGAGAAGGCAACAAAAGTGATCAAGAGCAAAATCTTAAAGCATGCTAAAATAGAGGACTTCCACAAGAGAACTTTCAAGAACAGGCACTAAAAAACTGAGGGGAGTGACAGCAAAGCTGAGTGAGGGCTCTCACAAGCACTTAGAGGATAAAGGTGCTGAGGAAGAGAAAAAGGAAGTAGCCTGGAATAAGAAAGCCAGCCAAAAGTTTTCAGGAAGTTAGGGTAGACTAAAACACTGACACTGAGCCAGAATAAAAGTAATTATGGTTGCATTGCAAGCAGATTCTCTGGAGTGGAGAGTGTGGCATCTGTTGAAAACACACAGGGCAACATAGTCTAATCTGTTCTGTACAGGTACTTACACCATGCTCACCACCATAATGCAAATGCCCTCCAGCAGTGCATTAAGCTCCATGATTAACATCTGCTAGTAGTTGTGCTAATTTCCATCATTCTAAACCAGTGAGAGTTAAGGAAGCTCTTAAAAACAGGCCTTTTCAAGGTAGGAAGGCACTTAACGGATAGTCGGGTTAATATATATCCCACTGAGTTCTGTCAAGACTGTAAATCACCATCCTAGGATAGATTTCTATTTATCCAGAGACTACAGTATTTGTTGCAGGTAACATCATGACATAGTCCTTGAAAGGCTAAGAGTTGCAGGAAATAATTTTCCAAGTAGGCTGCCTACCGTTTACAGAAAAAATTTACAATGAACACATTTAAGGGAAGGATCCCAATTAAACCCCTGAAGCCTGACTCTTCTTGCATTTACAACAAGTTGATCCTTATGTGACACCCAGTACTTTCAGTACTTTTCCTTATTTTAACCCTGCATAAGGAAGAAGAAAGAGGTTTTCAAATCATGGTTGACTTCTCCCAAATTGTTCAAACTCACAAACCAATGACAGTGATCTATGTATTTTGAACTATAGGAAAGAGTATTTCCATGAGAGGTAGGACCTAAATAATGCCAAGATTTGTCTTAATAATGCCATGCAGATTTGGACCATTCTAATATGAAATAAGCTTATATTCTGGGCTGACACTAAAAGCAGGCACTATATGCATTGAGAACTCTAAATATGACAAGAGGCACAGTGATGTCATGAAGGCTATACCTGTTTTTTTCACTAAATTTCTCAAGGAAACAAATCTAGATCACACTCTGATGATATTTCTTTAGAATTGCCACATACAGACTTACAAAGGTACACTTGGAGATTGACTAACACTCATGATGCACATTCAAGTGTTTCAAAAACTGATTTAACTATTACATTGGGTTAGATACATATTCCTCCTAAGTTGTCATAATTGAAGATATATTCTACTTTGACAAGATTTATTAATTGCTCAACATTACCATCCAAATGAAAATATTTTCAACAGGTAACTACTTTCTAAATCCTTCCACTGTATGGCTTCACAGATGGAAAGATGCCTAATTTTAAGTTGCAGCACTGACTTCTAAGCCTTCTGATATCTTCACTATCTGATTCAATAAACATGACTGCATTTCTCCTGTTAAAGCACTGGATAACAAGACCTCCCCCTAATATTTAGTTTCAACTTACTAAACACAGCTCAAACCCTGGATCGTTGGATCCCAGACTGATAAGTATGCCACTGTTGGTATGTTTACCCACCACTTAACTTTGCAGTATTTTTTTGATTAGCACCCGAATCAAGCAGAAATCCGGTGGCTACCAAGTTAGACATTTTTCTGCTTACCATTTACTCCTAAAGTCATCTGAAATCCCTGTATCATGTCCCAGCTAGCAATTCTTGTATCATCTCCAGCAAGTCAGCACAGAAGAGGATTAAGAGAGTGACCATCCAGTCTAAAAGACAGCTACATCATTTATTGAACAGTTACTTAATCACTGTGGCCATTCACTTTCTGTCTATTAAGTAACTGTTGTAAGTATTGCAAAGAACTGAAAGTAACCCTGGCAGTTTTCCTACAAGGTGCCTGCCTACTACATAACACATAATTGTTCCTGTCCATCACAGTTCGGATGATGTTTTTATGATTCACGGATCTTGACATAAGGGTTTTTTGAGCAGCATATTATTTTTCTGATGAGATGGGTACCACAAAGACATGCTTCTAAAAGTCTTCTCTTTACTCCTTTCAAAAGGAGACAGAACAGCATCGTTATTTTCCTCAGGATCAGTAGAACGTGTGGGTGGCTGCATGGAAACAGTATTATACGGTGTGGGTAATTGCTTAGTCGTGCCTTTCAGTTAACTAAGCTTAGGCTTGTTTTTTTGTCTTGATTAGCCACACAAGTCAGCTTGAATGTTTCACTTCTGCAAGAAATTTCCCAAGCACCTCAGTCTTCATTTTATTGTCTGAACAGAGAATTGATGTTGGTAAAGAACCCTTTTTGACAGTAGACAACTTCACTACAAAACCCTTTTCTGCTAGTTTTATATCTCAAAGAGAAGAAAAACCACATAAAATTACTAGTGTGTATACTAGTCTTTATAATAAATTTATTGTTGCAAACTAACTGGAGGTAAAACTCTTCAAGAAAGAAAAAATTCTGATAAAGCTTATATACATAAAGAAAAATCAAAAGACTTAACAGTGTACTCTTCCATGGGATGACTCTAATATTTTTGGCACAGTATATCCTAATACACTAGGAAAAACAAAAAGAAAAGAAAACAATTGGTTTTCCAAAATAAAAACTGTTTCCAGCATTAAAATCAAGCTCTATTTCCCTCAGCTGTCACCTGTGATAAGGAAAAGAAAGACTGAAGCTCTTTTTCTTTTCTCCTGACAGCTGCTATGCCACAACAGGCTAGCTGTCCTGCTGTGGGCTGACACCTCTTTGTCAAGCAGGTTGTTTCCTAATGCTGTGAAGACTGAAGGACTAGCTGAAATGGCAACACAGCCATGATGATGACTGAGGATAGGATTTTCAAAATGTTCAAGTCATTTACGATCACAGATCTCACTGACAGTTAATGAAGTCTGGTACATGCTTTGAAGAACAAATCTACCTTCAAAAATTCATTATAAGATCATCTCTAGCTTACAGTGAATAGAACGTAAGGAAGAACACAGACTAGAAGATGGGGTAGAGATTTGTAACTGTGAAATGAAACTCTTTCCTGGTTTTTATTTCTTGCATCCTTTTCTTTTCAAAAGAAAAGTAGTTTAGGCAAGTCCTTGTTATAGACGGACTTGTCTCTAAACACTCTTAAAAGAGACATTTCATTTTGTAGAACTCTTACGAAGATTTAGGAATTATTTAAAACATCCTGGAAGTCTGGATTACAGGTGATGATAGACATCTTTCTTCAGAACATCCTACATTTGATTTCCAAGCTCAAACCATACCAAGCGCAAGAAATAAAACTGTAGAGAGGGGACTTGCTTTCACGGCCTGCAGGATGCTTCAGTCTTGTTCTTACAGCCATAGATTAAGGAAGCTGTAAGACTTTTCAGAAGAATGCCAGAAGGAGGGGCACCACAGAGAGCTGTGAATTTCCAAACAGTTCAGCACTTCAGAATCATTCTGGCCATATCTCCTGTGATGGTAGCTTGAGAAGGCAAGGCTGAAAAGGACCATTAGCTATAGGTTGCCCTTACATGAAAGTAGAAGTTGAAAAGTCTAGTTAGACTTGGCCACACAGTTAATGCCACTGAGACAACAAATGCAAACGGCAGAACAGCATGTCAACTGGGATTCAAGATAACTTGTACAATATTCCTTGCAGAAAACCTTGAAAGCGCTTGCTGTGCTGGTTGTGCCTTCCTCTGGAATGTCAAATGCACTAGAGAGCACAGAAAAAGGTCAGAAAGAGTTTGGGGCAAAAGTACTGAAGGTTTAATCCTGCTCTGCTAAAAGATATAGTGTGCCCTGTGCAGTTCAACATGCCAGTCTGTATTTCTTGCCCCTGTGCAAACAGCAAAACTTAACCATATCTCAATTTAGGACCGTGATAGCCAGCTTCAGTTGCTGTCAGTCATGCATCCCCTAAGGAAATTAATCATAATCACAATTTTGCACTGTGACTCTGCAAAGACTTTGTCATTAAAAAGCTTGATTATCCTTGTTAGTAAGGTTTTTAAACTTTTACGTGCAACAGCTTGTTCTCAAAGCTTGGTATTGGGAAACACTTGCTAAGGATAACTAAGCAACATGCTAACTCACAATATTTTTCTTTCCTCTGCTAAAATAGCTGCTTTATTCTCATTAATCAAAGAAGCCATTGCAGCTGCCACAAAGATATTATTATAAATTTTTTAATAGAGGGAAAAGCTCTGAGTCATCTTGACATGAAAAAAGAGTTTTTCTATTTAGATGTCAGTGCTATGCAACCGGTTTTGAGACCTCCTTTTTTACCATTTGGCATTTTGGATGAAGTGATGTGGAAAGGGTAAACTGATTTATACCCTAAGGTGGCATTACTAGTGTATAGCTCAGGCCAAGCTACTGTCAGAAAAGTAAGGTTAAAAGAAAAAAAAGTGAAAGAGCTGATGCACTACCTCAAGTACAATGGAAGAGCCAGCTGGACATCTCAGCTCCTGTCTCAGGCCAAGCAGTGTGAGCATGCTGCAGACCCAGTGTGCAGACAGACCATAGCAAAGCGGCACAGGGTGAAGCAGCCTCCAAAATCAGAGTGGCACAAAAACCTCCCTGGGCCCTGCAGTCCACAAAAAAGGTACAAAAGGAATTGTCCGTTATTCCTTGTTTCCAGCAAGTACTGAGCTTATCTTTTCAGACCTCAGAGTCAACAAGAGCAAGTAAAATCAGCCTCAGATTTTTCTGATGATATAACACAAACTGGACTTGAGGGGCCGGAACACAGATACACTGATCCAAACAAGAAAGATAGCAAGGCAGTCCAGTCCAGCCCCATGCTGTAGAGAAACTAAATTTAAATATCCTTTCCTTGATGGTGCATGCTTGTTGCTATTATATTTCTTAATCTATGGAGATAGACAGACACAAAATGCCAAAAGGATGAAACTGAGGGAGTTATATGGAAAATATGAAGGAAGTATCTGTATGCCTCCTTCAAACCTGCGATCTTGTGCAGGCACATTTTACACTTAAGTGAAACTGTCCCTGATCAGAATTTCCTGCAATACCTTAGGGGAGGAAAAAATACAAAAAACCACTTCAACAAATGTTTCTGAATACAAAGGTCAGAGAAAAACGAAACTGTTTTCAAGACTACATTATCAGGAAAGATTCCCAGAGTGAAACATCAATAAAAATAAAAGAGTCCTGAGAACACAAGCTGAAAATTGTTTGCTTGCAATTATTCCATTTATTTTTGGGATGTGCCTTTCTCTTGACACATTTATCCCAGAAGGATACTCAATTCTCATGGTAGAAATATCACACAAAGAATATGGAATTTTCTTCTAAGGAAAACTATAGAAGCACACGCTAAAAATACCGAAAATAGTTTTCTGATGCTCAAAACACCGAATCCTTACTTTGCTGGCTACCTCTGCTATTCAATGATCAAACAGCAGAAGGACTAATATACATTATTTTGAACAAATAGTGAAAGTAATTACCTAACCAATGGAAGGGGGGGAATCTATTAAGAATTCACTAATGTATGACATTTATTATTTTAAAGAGATCTATTATTTTGCAGTTTGTACAATTGCCTTCATGAAAAATTCCAGAATATACAAATATATATTCATACCTTTGTCTTGAAAACATGTTTGTACTCATTTCATATCAACATAGGCAAGCATTTAGGTTACTATTCAAATAATCTAGTCCAAATGTGCACTCATTTAGAATGTCTATCTACATATGCACATCAGGTAACTCTGTGACCTTTTTCCATAGTTAATGACACAATTTGCTCAACACAATATGCATTTTTTAATTTCTGGTAGAAACAGATCATAGATAATACTTCATAATTTAGCTACTTCAGCCTAAACCTAACAGAGCAAACCTGAGCACCCACACATCATTTCGAGCTCAAGAGAAGAGGTTTTAACAAAAAAAAGTTACTGACACTGCGATGCTTTGCCAGGAAGTTGTTATACCAGGAAAGTATAACCTAGAAAGTGTCTAATCTAAAAAGGTGTTGGTCTCAACTTCTCTCTCACAGTCACACCCAGAATTTTAAAGAAATAAACTGCCAAACATTTTACTAATACTGCATATTAAGATGAATATTTTATCACTTCTGCAGATTATTAAACAAGGATAAGACATTACAGACAAAGACAGTTGCCTGGACTAATAAACAAAACACTGAGTGTTTTTCACTGTTGTCAACTATGAAAAGCAATCTTTTTTTTTTCCAGAAATCAGTTCATCATTTTTAATGTCCTGGTCTCGGTAGGGTTCAAATAATCCCCTTTCAAAGATTTTGAGGGCTGAATTAATGGCTTTCCTTGCACAAAATGAGTTTCTAGTATATTCTGAGGATGCTCATGTCAGTCCCTTTACCAGCCCTACATTTTCAAACATAAACTGTATGCAGGGAACAAATAGGGTTGCTCTATAAGAAACTCTGATCCTCCTGTATTTAGAAGTGCCAAAGAGAATTGTTAGTGGTTTCTAATACTATTACATGAAACACTATAAGGTTTCTTCTTTTTCCTCACTATTCACAAATATCAATGAATACCACGGCGCTGAAAATCAATGTGAAGATGCAAAGACATTCGTGCTCTCTGCACACCACTGAAAAGCAGCTGCATAGTCCCTTCTTCTACCTAACACAGAAAATGCTGCCAAATATGTTACAGAGCATCTGGTCGAGACTGAAGCATATTGCTGAAGACTAGCTGGCAAAACTAGATCTCAGGGAAATGGATGTGGTATCAGCAGAGTGACAGAAGCTGCAAGAGTTAATGTCAAGTTTATACATGGCCCTTTTTTCTGAGATTTTGCCTACTTTTTGATCAAATTTGCAATTTGAGTACTCTGTCTCTTGCTGCTACTATAAAATCAAACTTTTAGGGTGCTGCAGCAGGATTTTTCATAGCTGCGTGACTAGAAGAATTAATCACCCTACTGTTTCCATCTATTTGCATTGAATTCCCCTTCCTCTCCAGTGAGGTATCCTAGCCATGAATCTATATATTCCTTTAATTATAACACCGCACTTGCTTTAGGTGCCTTTAGGATGCAACGTCAGGTAAATCCTGAATGATAAATGACTTCCATTAATGAACACTGGATAGCAAATATGACTTACTATTTGCATTACAGTTGTGCCTAATAATTTGCACTAACACCAAGGCTCAGTTTTTCTAGGTAGTGAAGAAAAACATTCTTCCTCCAAAACCTATATAACGTAAAAAATGGCTAAAAAAATAGATTAACTTAGGGGCGTGACATTGTTTATATGATAATATGCAGAAGAGCTATAGCAAGAAGCATTTTGCACTAGTCTTGTTCTCTTCTCTTGTAACCAATACTTCATCCAAGGGATTAAGTTGCATTGCTGTGAATGATTCTCCTGATGCAGTTTGCAAGGTATGATTAATTTTGCACAAGCCATTTACATATACTACCCTAAGTCTTATAAAGCAGGGACTTCAAGGTAATTAGTGCAATTTGATACTTCTTTGAAGGCATACAGAGTCTGTATTTAATATATCGTGAATTTCATCAATGATTTGTGGAACGTGATGATCATATCTAGAATTTGAAACCACTTAAAGACAGAAAATGAAAGTAGAATATAAATCATCCATCATCAGAGCCACATTATGGGGACAAAAAATACTTAGAAAGGAACTGATGATGCATGAGATTCACACTGATTTAGCCTTTAACAGGCCGGCATGCTTTATTTTATGGTGTAATATAATCACAGTGGCACTATTTTATTGTTCAACTCTTTCGTGTCCTGTAAACGGCATTAGATAAGTCTATAAATAATAATGTGTAGCTAATTGGGCCACAGACATATTTTATTCTTTTTTTATTTCCTTAATGCATTCTGTGCTATAAAAACGGCGTGAGGTTGGTAACACTAGGAAAAATAAGCACGATTAGCCTTCCCTTTGTGTAACTGCACATTTGAATATCTGGTTAAGTGGGTGGGTGTTATGCTTTACTGCCACGAGTTCAGGAAAGACAGATTGATTGAATAAAGTCCAAATGAAAAGTAGAAAATTCTTCATATAATACTACAGCATTTTGCATTCCATACCTATAAAGAGACTTACATATGTTTTAGTGGGACAGTTCTCCTTTACCCTTACTGTTCCCTCTTTGGACAAGCAGCTTATGTGCTCAACTTCAACTACTGAGGAAGGATGAGAAAAATTATATCAAATACATTAGGCAAAATTTGCAATATATTTTTAAAGCATAATAGTATAAAAATACATATGATACATCTCTCAGAGTCTTCTAGGACAGAAAGTGAGTGCTAATGACAGACTGTATTAACTGGCATTCCTCTTTTCTAGCCCCATGTCAAGAAGAAAGGCATCTTTTCAGAAGGCATAAGATTAGGCACTGTGGCAGTTAGACCAAGTGGCACGCCCTACTTTTCAGAAAAATAGTACCAGGTTGAATGTATATGGAATGCTGAAGTAGTTTGAGAGGGATTCTCAAACTAATTACTCAGTATATTATTTAACGAAACTTTCCCTCATGCTCCAGCTATGATTTTCTGACTGAGAAGACAGAAAACTCAACTGATTCATAGGTTTACGCAGCCCTATAGGTTTATTTGGGCATAGATGTGGAAAGTGTATGGTGACCATGACATCACTCTGGTGATCTTTACCCTTCTCTCTGGTGGTTTGGTTTTTTGCACCATTTTATTCTAACTACCACTGATGGGTAAGTAATCTTTTGGTGGATGTCATTAACAGGCTGTCATAAAAAACCCCCATGTTTTCTTCATATATTCTTATATATATTTCTTTATGTATCTTTTTTTCTTGCAGTCAGGCAAAGAAAGAAGCTTAGCATCCTCTGCGATCTTGTCAAGGATATGAATCTCCAAGGATACAACAGTAAACACAGAATCCCAGAACACAGCCACAACCAGAGGAAGCCAGCAAACTCTTTAAACAACCCAGCAACAGTGTTTCCTTGGTCTCATTTAGGATGCAATCTCAGCATTCATTCTTTCAGCTCTTACTCCTGTGGTTTATTTTCATTCCTTGAAAATAAATTATATGGTCATTGTTTCTGTGTTTTGCTTTTTATTTAGCCCTGAAGTCACATGCTGCTTAGCCATGGTACCTGTCTAGTATGTCATAAATTTTAAAAATTGACTAAAGTTGTACAAACTTACTGCCAGAAAATATTGCCTGTTGGATTCACAATTTAGTCTGGGTACCTTAGAAATTAGGTCTTTTCTCGATAGCGTTCTCAACAACAGTCTCACAAGCAATACGAGAAAACACAGTTCACGCAAAAACTCTATCATGATATATATTTGCCGAGTAATTATCAGTATCAGTCCTTGAATCTTCATCTATCCAAAGTCTACAACATCCTGTAGGACTGACTAGAGAACATACCTTTCACCTCTAGCACTAGTCTTGGAAAGATAGCAAAGACAGGATCAGACTTGAAGAGATATCCCACAAATGAACCAGACGAAGGAAAAAAATGCAGAATAAGTTATTAGGCCGCACTAAAGCATAAATAAAAAATTGAGTCCCTCCTTATATAAGTGCAAACTAACCACAAATCATACAGAACAAGAGAGCAAGTTAAGACATACTTCAACACGGCATGTATGTGACATATGTACTACACCAAGGGCAATTGTTTTGCTCTATCCACTGCTGAAGAAAACTCCGCCTAGTTTTGAGCATCCCAGTTTAAGGAAAATATGGCTAAATGAGCTTTTTCAAAGGAAAACAACAGAGCATTAAGTCTTTTGGTAAACATGAGTTATACAGAGAGACTGAAGGGATTAACTTTGTTCAAGTTAGAAAAGAGATAAAGGGGATATCATGGAGGGTTTCCAATAGGCAAACAGTCAGAAGAACACAGTGACCATCTGCTCTTAATGTCCACAGGCGTGAAAGACTTAAAAACATCAGCTTGCCTACCAGAGCAGAAGACAAAAGACATCCTTTTTCATAGCAAAGAACAGATATTCCATGGAACAGACTGCTTGGAAGAGATAGTATCTCCATCCTCAGAGATTTTTAGCAACAAGCTAGAACAATATCAGTCTGGATTAATTTCGGCATATTTGATCCTGCCATGGATGATAGGTTTGATTACGTGGCCTCGTGAGGTCTATCGACTTCTACATTTCCATGACAGTCTTCCTTCTGAGTTTTCTTAATCAAATGAAGTCTTAATCTTTTGAGTTCTTCATCTCCCTGCAGACTCACACAGGTTTTACTCTATTTTTCCCTTTCTAACAGTAATGTGCTAAAAGTCCCCTGTGCTTACTACAAGTTAAAAACTTTGGCATTCTCAAGTAATTTGAGCATTGAACTAGTTCTCTCTATAATAGTCCAAGTAAATAACCCGGTTGTTGGGAAACATAAAATGAACCAATGTATCTATTATTAAATAATAGGCAATTAGGTAATTCACAAAACTGAAAGATTATAAACAAACCCATAAATTCTACACCAATGGGGGAGTGAATTTTTTGTATTACTTGACCTTGAAAACATGTTCCAGAAACCTGAAATTTTGGCTCCTGAAAACTGGCCTTTTAAAAATGATGACAGAAAATTACATGAAACTGCCTATGAAGAGATCCTTCTTATGGTTATTTAATAATTTTTAAAACTATTTCAATCACTTTACAAAACATGCCTCTTTTTCACATGAACTTTCCAAACTGCATAGCGATGTAATTTGGAGATAAACACAAGACAACTACTTAAATAGAAATTGAGCTAGAAGATGTTTTTTTAGTTAAAGATTCTGTTATGTCATCCTTCTTTCGTTCTTCTGTCATCCAGAGGTCTTCCTTATATGAATAGAATATTTTGTATACCATAAACAGTTTAGAACATTAACTGGAAGTGAAAACTTCAGCAGCTAAAGAAGAAGCGCTGAAATTACTTTTTCAAAGCTAATAAGAATAATTTTCTCCAATCTAACTAAGAACACTAAATAAATTTTACTAACACATGGTGCTTGCAGCTACACTTAAAAAAAGTATTGAATATGTGGTAGAGATCAGAGCGGATCTGATACCATACACGCATAAGCCCTGTAACTCCTACTAAATTTGACCATGAAAACTTTTATAAGGATAAATGGAACTAAACCAAACACATGACGAATAATACCAAGAAGTACTGACAATAGCAGAAGCCTACCTAAGTTTTTTATCTATAAATTTGGTTTGGATTAAGTTTATAATCAACATATTTTAATTGTTTGCTCAGGCTTTGGCAACTTTTCAAGAGTTTGTTAAAACACAGAGAAATCTATGTCTGTAACAGTTTGATACTAAAATATAAATGGAGAAGAGACAATACTTTCTAATGATATTAAATTACGGTGTTTTGAGGACATTATCAAAGAGGATGTGTATAATATTGAATATGTAATCAAAAATGATTTAATTTTCTCTTTACTTGTAAAGTTTAATAAGAATATCAACATGATCAAATGACTGACTCTAAACTCCACTTTCTAGCAATACAAATACTTTCAACTTTGCTAAATTGAGTTACTTATTTGAGCTATTAGAAAGATGCAACCTGTGTTATGAGTGAACAGAGAAGTGCGTGACTGAAGTGCATTCTTGCATGCATGACATCTCTATATGATTCCTTTAACAACTTTTTCTCCAGGGTAATTTCAGGGGGCAGCAAAAATCAGGAGTCAGCATAATTCACATATTACATATTTCAGGTCATCCTTGCTATACAATTACTCTTTATTTCATTAACCTAAACCAGCTCCTTTTCACCTTTTCTTCATATTAATTTCCAGTACAACTGTATATTAGCACCATACAAAAAGAAATTGCAGGTATTCTTTGGGCTTTCTCAAAGAGTGGAAACGGAGGAATTCTGGCTCAGCACAGAGATTTTTTCTTAACACAGTCCATCCACAGTAGGGCACACCAATTCTGTGTGACTGCTCCCGGAACCCTAAGTTCATGGATTTAACAACACTTTCGTGTTGCTCAGATGAGCACAAAGCAAACCACAAGAAGGATCTTTATCAACACAGAGCTAACAACTAAATCACAAAATCTCTCCCTGTACAGCATCTAATTTATTCATCTAGGCTTTCTAGACAGCTAAGGTGACTTTAGAAGGCAGTCAAAATCCATCTTTTATTGTATAAAACACATTATATTATCCCACTAGTAATCAGTCTGATATTTACAATAAGTTAAGGGTGGGGCACAGTTCCCCAGCAGCATTCTTACTCAGAAGCTCTCCTCTCATGACTGGAAGCTCCTAAGTTCTGCCTTAGAACTTATTCATGGCCAGCCTATGTGAATTTTCTTATTTCTGCCCATTAAAAAGATTCAATTTTTTTTCCTTCAGAGTTATCAAAGTAAATTTTTTCTTATTTCCTGGAATTAATTTCAATAAAATATACTCTAAATATGATTCTAGTTCAATGCTGATCTAGGAAATCTTGAAGATCAGTTCTAAATTAAATAAATTAGAAACAACTCATAAGGAATCAAGGAGAACGTCCACAGCAGACATGTATTAGGTCTATGACGAATGGTCCTAGACTAAGTGAGGAAGTCCCTGCTGAAGCTTTTATCTAACATAGACTAAAGGACTTATTAGCAAATAAAATCTGCTATTTCTGCTTGTATCAAAGGTTAAAGAAGACACTGAGGACATAACTTCCATATTCCTGGGGCTTCTTCAAGTCTTAATTTTTGGTTTTCCTTTCCCTATGATTCAAAATCTGCCACAAGTGTAGTAAAAATGGGTAGCACAAATGATACAGATATCCATGCACTAATATGACTGGTGGGAGGATTAATGCGGAGAATTAATCTGGATATTAAGTAGGTATTACTATATACTATCAGAAAATGAGGAATGTTAGATGTGCGTATCATATGTTATTGAAGAGGAAAAAAATGGTTGACTACAAAATAGGACACCTGCTCAAAGTTTGTTATGATGGTCATACCTCTGGCTTATACTGTAGAGGGAATTTCAACACTACAAAAGTGGTGATAAAGCAGCAAAGGTAAACAATTCAAAGCTGGGGTTTGAAAGCAGTGCAAGTAATAGCGACTTCAGACCAGGTGTTCCTCTCCAGATTTACATCTGATTAAAAGATCACTGGGTGCATGGATATTGAGAGAAAACATATAACCAGGTCCAAAAGAACAGGAAATGAGAATATTCAAAGTTCTTATCAAGTACACTCAGCTGCTTGACTGAACATGGCTCAGTAGAAGTAATTTCTGACTAATACTGTGACGAATGGAAGGAGGAGTGCAGGAGTGATAGGACAGCTTCTTTGCTCTTATCAGCACTTTCACTTATTTATTTACTGACAAGGTTGCCTGGAAGTATTCTGCTAAAAATAAATCACTGGAATCAGGAAAGATGTAATAAAATTATGAAATTAATGATTCTCCAAATTATACTTTTAATTCTCCTGTTGCTGTCTGTAAATTGATAGGGCACAAGAAAATGGGCAGGTATGGCAGCGAATGTGCTGCAGATATATCCACAGAGGCAGACACAGCTGTGCAGAGCTGGCACAGATGTTTTAGCTTTATTTTTGTTAGCTCTCAGTCAGATTTTAGGAGGAGATTACTCACAGCTGTTGCACAGAGAAAAATAATGTACTGGCACTAATCCTCCTCTACAGTGGGACTCACAGCGCCCGTCCTAGAGGTAGGGTTACTTGCTGCTCTAGGCAAAGAGATAAATGCCCATTTCCCATCCTCTTTCAGACAACAGTCATTAACTGTTGAAGCCCTAGGTGAATGTTTTTACAGTACTGTACTTGTCCCTAGGAGGTACTGCAATGACACTTTAGATGAGTAAGAGCAGTATCCGCAGTCCCATTCAGGAGGATGAAAATTATAGGTCAGAAAGAAATTTCTCCCTGTGGTCCAATATTACAGAACTAAGTGCCTCATGGGTTTTTGCAGCTTTCTTTCAAACATGTTTCACTTCTCATTTCTGGAAAATAACATTACATGGAATGCAAGAATTGTCATATACAATGAAACCTACATTCTTATGAAGTTTTAGTTACCTCTGTTATCTTTTAGCTTGAGTTAATGTCAGGTAATCAAACTTCTCAAAAACTAGACAAAAACAAGGTGTACTAGATTCAACTGAATTAGCATATAAGATTTCAGGTATGTTTTTCCCTTGGTGTTCAGGACATGCTATAATATTTCTCTGTCCATATTGTCTGCCAAATAAAATATGATAATATATTATTACATTCTCACAGTTAAAACTACAATTTTGCTTTAAATTTAAAGTGAAACCAAGCAAAAATGTTCTGCAAGAAAAACAACTGGCATCACTTTCTGCCTAAAACTTATCATATAATATTTGTTATTTTACATGTTTGAGCAGAGCTCTTCATAGGTACCATAACAGGCCTACTAGAATCAATTGACTTGCTTTAATTTTACAGGAATTTATATGGTTTAACATTAATTGACATAGCATATCAGTACATGATAACTGCTGAACAAGTGAATTCTGGTGCATAAACCGACCGCCATTACTCAACTCCTTACCCCCCCTAAAAAAAAAAAAATTATACATGTGCTCCAAACAGGTACTGATAGTCAAGTGATAGTCAAGCTGCAGTGGTCCAGATTCACCTATTCCCCAATCCTTCAAAAGTTAACAAATATATGCATAGTATGAGATCACTAATTTCCACATATGTGTACACATGGGCTCTGAAGTCAGGCATGCAATTCTCCACCTGCCTGTTCTACCATTCCACTACTTTTGTATTCTTTTCATTGATACCACTTTTGGAATGGCACCTCTGTCTTCTTAAAAGCTGTTTCACAGTCACAAACCACAATCAAAAAATATCTTCTCCCAAATGAAGTGCTTCAGTCATGAATGAACTGTTGTCAGTCCTTCCACTAACAGCGCATAGGGCCAATTACCTTTTAAGCATTTGCAGATCTGCCTTCTCTTTCACTTGGTCTGGTTCTTATGCACTTCGTGACTGAATTTTTGGGTGAACAATAAGAACAACTGCATAATGCTAATACCAGCCCCTGTGTTCTACAGTGAGTTTCAAAGCCCAGAAGTGCCACAGTACGATAGTGCCACAGCTACATGATAAACAAATACCTGTTCCTGCTGTGTCCTTTCAGAGACCGTTAGCTGAATGCTCGCTGCTGGCCACCAACCAGTACAACACATTTGTTCTGCTGTGTCCTTTATGCGGCATGGTGCTCATAAGAGAGAAGAGCTTCATAAAATCCAGTGTGAAACATGAGAAAGCACCACCAGTGCATATGATTTCTACAGAGATCATACAGGGAAAAACAAAAAAGCAACTGTAGAGGGAAAACAAAGCGAAGCTGAAGTCTCAAACAGGCACGTTTGGCCACATACCAGAACTACTTCCTTCTTCTTTGCAGCACAGCAGTAGTCTTCCTACAAACTTGTAAGAAAGTAAAGCTCACAACTGTGTTATTAAAAAAAAAAACCAAACAAAAAAAACCCAACAAAAAAATCCCAACATATTTCAAAGAAACTTGTTTTCCACAATGCCATTTCCAGAAATTGATGAGCTAGGCTTGTGAGATTCCTGTGAAAAAGACTGAAAAGAAAAAAGGGGAATTTTTATATGGATGTCATCTACCTTGACTTCAGAAATGCTTTTGACTCTGTCTCCCATAACATCCTTGTAGGTAAGCTCATTAGGAAATGTGGGTTGGATGAATGGCCAGTGAAGTGAATCAAAACTGGCTGAATGGCAGAATTTAGAGGGTTGTGATGAGTGGAGGAGAATCCAGTTGGAGGCCTGTAGTCAGTGGCATTCCCCAGGGATTAACACTGGGTCCAGTCTTACGCAACTTGTTTGTCAACAACCTGGGTGAAGGGATAGGAAGCACCCTAAGCGAGTTTGCCAGTGATACAAAACTGGGGGGACTGGCTGATGCACCTGAAAGCTCTGCTGCCATTCCGTGGGACCTTGATAGGCTGGAGAGATGGGCAGAGAGAAACCTAATGAGATTCAGCAAGGACAAGTGCAGGGAGGAATAACCTCAAGTATCAGCACAGACAGGGGGCTGACCACCTAGAGAGCAGCTCTGCTGAGGAGGACTGGAAGTATTGGTGGATGACAAGCTGACCACAAGCCAGCAGTGCCCTTGTGGCCAGGAGAGCCAGTGGCATCCTGGGGTGCACTGGGAAGAGTGTGGCCAGTTGGTTGAGGGAGGTGATGCTCCCCCTCTAATTGGCCTTGGTGAGGCCACATCTGGAATATTGTGTCCAGTTCTGGGCTCTTCAGTACAAGAACGACAAGGAGCTACCAGAGAGGATCCAGCAGAGCTNTGCACTGGGAAGAGTGTGGCCAGTTGGTTGAGGGAGGTGATGCTCCCCCTCTAATTGGCCTTGGTGAGGCCACATCTGGAATATTGTGTCCAGTTCTGGGCTCTTCAGTACAAGAACGACAAGGAGCTACCAGAGAGGATCCAGCAGAGCTTCACAAAGATGATGAGGGGTCTGGAGCATCTCTGGCATGAGGAGAGACTGCAGGAGCTGGGCCTCTTTAGTTTGGAGAAGACTGAGAGATCTCACAGCTCATCAGTACATACAAGTATCTCAAAGGCAGGTGCCCAGAGGATGGTGCCAGACTCTTTTCCATGGTGCTACCTGCTCTAGGTGACCCTGCCTTGGCAGGGGAGTTGGACCGGATGATCTCCGGAGGTCCTTTCCAACCCTGTGATGCTGTGAAATGGACAAAACCTGGCAAATCTTACAATTCTGTATTATCTGAATGTATTGTTTGCAAAGCAAGTTGCACAAAGCAACGAGAGAAGGTTTATGCACAGGACAGCAGGAATGAAGAACTGTGTTTCTATAGGATAGTCATCATAGGTTTTTAAAAACATATGTAAAAGTAATTACTACATTAAAAATATGTTATTTTAATATTCCACATAAATGAAGACCTACATCCAAAATTTCAATAATATTAACTGCATAAATTTAAAGTCAAAAATCTTTCAATCAAAATTATGTTAGAAGTAATAATTTTCCAAGTTACCCAGGCTAAGATCCCACTCTTGCATAAGCATTTAGATTCATTTGTTGGTTTTTTTTTTTCAAGCAGAATTCCAAAATAGATGAGACTTCAGTATCATGGTTTGCTCCTTTCATTTGAGACATTACTGAAAGTCTTCCTAATGATGATCAGCTTTCTGTGGCTAGGTAAGGTTTATGGAGAACTGATGTGTACTTCTTCTTCTACAGAATAGTCTACAATGCAGCAAGGTTTAGGAAGAACTTAAATAATTGTATTTCCTTCAGCACGATAGTAGAAAAGAAATTGTAAAGCAGTTTATGTCTCTAAAGCAGACAAAATTTGCAGCTTCTGAACTCACAAATGCAAAGCAAAATACAACCCACAAAGGTTCTGTCTTTACTTTGTTATTTTCTCATTATTCTAAAATTTCACTTGAAAGGAGTTTGACCATAGTTTCTTGTCACCTCAATGGCTAGACTTAATTACTTGATTGTCAGATGCAGTGGCCATCTACATAAGAAGGCACACATGATGAAAATAAGGCCTAAAGATTAAATTCCTCAAATCTATCTCATAGACACTTTGCTTTTATGACATATTCTTTCCAAAAAGCACGTTGTTAAATTCCCTTTCATTTGCAAAAACCTGCGATCTCACCACACAATTCAATGATACATTTTTATTCCCTATTATTTTTATTCTGTTATTTTACTCCCTGCTTTATCATAAGGACTTGATCTTTTCCTTATTAAATCAGTGGAAGAATACCTATTGAATTGAATGATAAAGAGAGTGAGCAGCCCTGCTACCAATATGGGTATTAATTCTGATTTACCACTCACTGGGAAGCCCCTTACAACATGCTGTATGATCACAGAGAGAGAGAGAAATCATTGCCTTAGTGAAGGCAGCAAAGGCAAAACTTTTCTGTGATGTGCCATTCAAAAAGCTGCATATTAAGTGAACACAACAAATTCTAAGAACAGCATGCATATTTCTGGTGATTCAATTCCCTTTCGAGCTTTTACCTGAGAGGAAATCCTGGTGGCACTCTTTTACAGTTTCTGAATGGACTATCAACTGTAATATAGAATTTTTAGAGAGTTTAGGAAGAAAAATGTAACTGGATCTCTTTCCCTGCATCTTCACACTGACCTACAGCCTCTTTCTAGACTCACAGAAGGAATATTCCTATTGCACGTATATATCACAGATTAGGATTCAAAAAGAATCACAAGGCAGCTGTGAGGTCTTTTTGCTTGCAGTAAGAAGTACAGAGGTTTTTCCCAGTGAGTATATTCTCAATTTCAGTTTTAGATGTGGTAATAATTATTTCTATCCAATCCCTATCACAAATGCTAACTAGAGAGATAAAAATCACCGTTACTACAACAAAAAAGTCACCAGAAGTGCTGTGAGGATGTTACTCAATTTCTAGGTGTTACTCATCTGTCAAGTGTTCTGGAGTACCTCCCTAGAAACATTAGTTCATCTGATCAAGAAAGGGAAGCAAAATGTAAGCAGGCCAAACAGAACAGTCAAGGTCAGTGGATATGCAAGCATACTGAAGGGCTCTGGTCTGTTTAGGGTAGACAGCTGGCTCAGTCCATGTTCAAACTGAGTATTTTTAATGGAATTGTAGAAACACTTATACACATTTCAGACACGTACAGGAGCCCTAAAGACACAATAGGAAATGCAACACACCAGGTACTTCACTTTCCACACTGGGATAGTATTTCAGTGCCAATGCTGGATTAAAAATACATATTTGAAATGATCCTTATATCGTATATGTTTCATATAAAATGACATATGAAATACCCTTTAACATGTAACATGGCTGTTACTGTTACACGGGAATGAAATTAGTTTCTATTTTAGAGAAAGACTGTCACTCTAAGAATTTCAAAGGGAACGATTTTTCAGGAGAGGATTTACAATTCAAAATGTTGATTGGTCTAAAGATTGTGAATCAAATCTCCGACAGCATTGAAATTCTTCTCATTTATCTGTTGAACAGTTTACCACAAAGGATGTCAGACTATAAATGGGCCTTCCTTCATCTATATCTGCCATCTAGTTCATGTATTTTCTAACAACAATAAAATTGGTGTTGGTAGGAGTTAAGACTAATCTATGAGATATAAGTCATTCAGGGATGACCAGGATTTTTAACACAGGCCTATTATGACAAGGCAGATTTTGGGTGAATTCAGTTAAAAAGAATGAAATACTGCCTATTGTAGGCAGTAATCAAAACAGAGAAGCTTTATCTGAGATGTCTGATATTGAAGAAGTCAATCAGATGAAAGATTTGGTGATGTGAGACATTGAACAGGTAAAACCTGTATGGGGGTAGGAAACCATTAAAAAGAATGAGTGATGCTCTTGGTTGAAGTATTTTGCAATCTTTTTTGAGAAAACTACTGCCTTAATTTGTACAGAATAATCACACTAAGAGAGTAGATATGCATAGCTGCTCTAATTGAGGTGGAATAGCCTGCATACTTGTCCCAGATGACTTGTCATGAGTGAATTACATTTAGATTAAGAAAAATCTGAATATATTTTAAAGCATTTGAAACTAAATACATACAAACTAGATAAAGCTCTCTAGAATTTCTTGCAATGTTTTGTGATATTGTGTTCATATGCAAGTTTAAGGTGAAGTTTAATCTTAAATATTTTTTTTAGTTACAATTTATTCTCAATTTCCATTTTTGGCATTTTGAAATTCACTGTGAGTTCATTGAGGCAAGCACAAAATGCCCAGCTTGCATTAGTAACTCCATGACTCTTAAAATGCATGTAAAAAAAGAAAGCGTAAAGCAATATCATTATGTTGTGCAGCTAAACAGCTGTTCAGTTTTTTCTCCTGTACTGACTTTTCTATTTCTAGACGAGTGCCAAATGCCATTGCAAGAGTTCATGCAAGATGGAGGTTTATTTATTCTTTCCTGGAGACAGAATTTTTGTTTTTCCTTTTTTTTTTTTCCGTAATTTTCTGTATTTTTCTAAGATAAATGCCACTAAAACTACTAACACACCCTTGCTCTTAGTATTTAAAAAAATTAGGAGATTTCAATATTAAGGCTGGTACCAGCAGTACCAGGTCTTCTGCTTAACAAATTAACCCAATAAAACTTCATTAATACCTTCCATTTAAGAAGTTAAATAACAAAGGTAGCAAAAAAAGCTGCTTCAAATAGAACACAAAGTCCAGATGTCAACTAAGAAACAGTGAAGTCTAATACTTTCATCCAGATCAAATATGCCAAATATATTGGCATGATTTCCACTGTAAACAGCAGTCAGTTTTGATACCACAACACATTCAACTGTTATTTTCCAGAAAAGCATTAATTGCCTTCACAATTACACTGATTCTTCCATGATGGACCACAGACCCTTGTCGTAGTTTATTAAAAGTGCATGAATGACAATAGAGAACAGCAGGGATATTAGACAAATAAACTTCCTGTTGCCACAAGGCTTTGCATCAGCATTCCTTAACAGATTTCTTAAAATTTATCAAATGAAATATTTTGGTTCCTTCATTTTTAATGAGAAGAAAAATACAGATAACAGTGACTTTTGAAACTTTTTGAAAATTGAAATTGTTTTCGAAAGGGTTTAGATGGAAAAAACTGCGGTCAGCCTCCTTTAAGATTTCTTATTTTCCAGTTTTGGAGTGCTTGACTTTTCTTCCTTCATAGTCTTTCCCTCATAGTCATAGATGAAAACAGGAAGACATAACCTATATAGACCTCATAAATTGTGAAGCATCTCAGGATATTCTTTTTGAGATAGGGTTCAACTACAGTAATTTGCACACTATCACATATATGTGATTTACCTCCTTAATTACCTGAAATGATATACATATATATACATGCATAATATTACAGTTAGATTAAATTCTAAGATTTTATAGGGCAATGACTTCATTGTACAATAGCTGTAGTCCTACGGCAGTTATAGAACAGCTGTAGCCAAGCACTGAAAGACAGAGAAACAGCTACTTTGCCACTCAGTGAAGCTGCTGATCATTATTGAGACATCTAGAAATCTGCAGCTGTTGAAGCAATATTTGTGTTAAGTCTGCTTCACTGCTTCCAACAGCGATGACAGGTGAGAAAGATCTGGAAGATGACAATAATTGCCAAGGTCAGTCCTGATACACCAACATAAAGGGATGTAATGAGTCTCAGAACTACCCCTGCATGAGAAAGCTGTCACTGAGAATGGCCACCATAGTTTCTACACTGGGTGCCAGCCTGGGAAATGGAGCTAGAGAAGCCAGTGCCAGTACTGGCATAATCCTGGGAATGCAACACACACCCAGAAGCAAGGGCAGACTTGGCAAGCATTAAAATTATTTGCTTTTTAAAGAGTAGCCTGTCATAAAAAACCACCTCTCCCCCTCATTGTTTTTAAACAGCTTTAGCCCATTCATCCTGCCTTTCGAATACATATCTACACTTGCTTTTAATTCTCCACGTGAATCCAACCACTTTTTCTGAAAGTGTGCCCTTCTCTTTTCCGTCAGATCTCAGGAGTAAGCTAAAAATGTGACAACGAGAAAAATGTTTCTCTGCAGCAACAGGCAAATACTCTTTATTTAAAGAGCAGCACTATGAAGCGGAACTGTGACAGATTCTTACCTTTGTTAATTAAATATTCATTTTAAGTGGCAACAAATTAAAGTTCGTTTTCTCCAAATTGAAGTCCATTTTGCCCATGACAGTAACTGGTAAGGGATCTTCCTGTCTTTACCTTGACCTATGAGCTTTCTTCCTCCTGTTCTTCATTTATAGCAGAGAGGGAGTAAGCAAGCAGCTGGGTGGGAGTGTGGCTTTTAGCCACGTCTAACCCGCCACAGAGGGATATCTACAAGGAAGACTTTGCATTACCCTTAGTACGTCCTGGTTGTATGATAGGGATCACAGCAAAACACCAAGTGATTTCCCCATGCCCAAGCAGAGTTGCAGTTGGACTAATTGCAGAGGTATGTTTTATACTAGGCCACACAAAGAGAGTTACTCATTCTCTACAGACTTGGGAGAACTAGCACCCCTCATTTTTCATATCTCTTTTTCTTTGTTTTCCCTCTTATTGTAACCATCTTAGTGTTTTTCTGAAGCCCATAACAGATAAAAGCTAATTATCTGTATCTTTTTTTCCCACAACTTATATTAAACTCAAACCTTTCTCCTCATTCTGGGTTGCCACAACTTTCTGCCTTAAGTTCTTTCCTTAGCTCATGACCACAAGTTTGGCCAAGAAATCAAACAGCAGGTTAGCTTGACCACATGTCAGGAAATCAAACAAAGATCATTTTCTGGAACAGAAAATTACACTTCCAGCCCAAACTCACTTGCAAACTACGGTGCTTACAATTTAGTGTTAATAATAAATAAAGCTCCATTGGTTTTTTTCTAATTCGTGCTGGTTTTTTAAACGGATGACAAGGGATTTTCACGGCTACCCTACACTCAGACACATAGAACTCATTGCTGAGAAAAGGCAGCAGCTGCTACTCCAATGCTGCATCAGTCCACATACAGATGAACAACAGCAGTGCATTCACTTTGCTATGCTATTTTTCCTTTGTTGACAACATCACAACTGTGCTCCTGAAGGCCCCAAGGGAATACTAGGAGCTGCTTCAGCTGCTCAAAAGAATAATATAAGAGTCACTTTCCCCACTTTTCTTTATTTATTGAAAGACAGTTTACTTGTGTTAAAAGAGCCAGGCGCAAAGAGACCAGGATGTATTGCCACTTCCTCTTCACTCCCACCTATCTCCCATCGTTCAGTGTGTGTGCTCTAAAAAAACAGGCACAAAAACAATCTTAGAAGGTGCAAAGACGAGCTCAGATGTTGTGATGCCAGAAAAAAGATCTTCCCACACAGACTGAAAGAGATGCTAAAGACTTCTAGTAAAGGAAAAGGCTGGAAAGTCTCAACTGGCCTTTTTCTTTTTGTACCCTAACCTTATCTTCCACTAGCAATGCATCAGTTAAATGCAGTGCCCTGCATTCCAGAACCAGATCCAAGATATCCCACTGCCAGTTATGCCAGACTGTCATGGCTATGACACATATTTAGCCATAAGAACAACTATTATGAAAAGTATATGTACTTTTCGATACAGACCAATATAAAACCGAGTTTTTCTAGTGCTTAAATAATAATAATACACTAATATCCTTGAAGAAAAAAATATGTAATACAGATTTTTACTTTTTAAATTTAGATTGCGATGTCAGCCTTTCATATTAATGCTATTTTATTTACCCTAAGAAGCTGCTACTTCAGTAAACAGGTAAAATTTCACTGATGACTGTTATAATTTCTCTGCATTTTTAAAGGGTTTACAAGGAGGCACTAAGAGTATTGTATATGTCTGTAGGCTAAATAGACGTTACCAGTAATCTAATTATTTTTAGAGCTCTGTTAAAGGATAGTTTAATATTAGTAGATTTTAAAAATGTTATGTTTAATTTTAAAGTGTTCTCAAACTTTAGCTTTCAGGATTTTTTTTTAGTCTCTGAGAGATACATTGGAAGTCAATTAATACATTAAATTACATTAATATGTAATCTGATTTTTTCTCAGAGTAGAAGACAAACTATTCTTTCTTCTGCAGTATTAATTATTTTTTAAAGTATTTTTTAAATTATTATTTTTATATATCTCCTGAGTCTTGCTTGATACAAGGGGTAAATAATGAAACTCAATCTGCTCTTTGCACATTGCTGCTGAAGAAGCTGAACAGCTGTTCTGTTGAAACACACAAAATATACCAGATACAGATACTAAAGATGCTTTTTGGGAAAATGACTTCAAAACTGTTATGCCAGAAAGTATATAAAGATGGCTATTCCCAGCAAAGTTTGATCTAATCACAGGAAGAACTGAAATCCAATTTACAACAAAGCACAAAAAATTAAAAGAAGAAAGAATTTTTAAAAAATACAGTTTTACAAATGATGCTCACTGATATCTTGCACTGCAAGTAATATATTCCCCTAGAGGACCTATGTGCTAAATGTCCACCTGGGAATACAGTCTTTTTTCTCTGGAAGAATTCACTTTCCTCATATGAATACCTGCTATTTTGGCATGGCGAAAAAATTAGCTAATCTGCTTTTTTCAAATCAGCTTTTTTTAGTTCTAGTCAATGGATATAGGGGAAAAAAAAGGGAAAATCCCATTTTGAGAATGATCTCTTGCTTTTGCTAGGTGTGTGGCTACACTGGCCAACACTTCACAGTTACGAAGCAGACCTTTACACACCATTTCCAACTGACAGTTGTTTGGGGTTTTTTAAACTATTCTGTATACTGATATGTTATTACAGAAATACCACAGGATATATAATACACTTTTTCCTAGCCGTAACTTTAATCAGAAATGTCTTCTCACAATCTGTAGGGCACCCAGATTCCCAGCAGACTCAGTACTACTGTGCTTATGGGGACCTCCACCTCAAACGAGACAGTGAAAGTTTCTGAAGGTCACAGAAGAAGTCAGTATCAGAAAGAGAGTGTGAATGCAAGCTTATCTAAACCTAGACTGGACACTTGGGCATCATCTTTTTGTTAACTCTCACTGACATTGTTTATAACCCTGTGGCAGTGGGCCACAGATGGGCTTTAGGTTACACAGACATTTGTGATAAAGAGATGGGATAAAGTAACAGATTTCTACTTCCAAATTGAGCGAATCATCCTTTCTCAGTAAACGTCAAAAAAACCTGTTCATGTCATGTAGGTTTATTCTGATAGCATTCCTATAAAATAAATAATTTTGAAAAAAGGAAAGGAGATACATCATTCCTACTTTGCAATTGATAAGGGATTACAGTGTCTCCATAGTCTGTTTGGTTTTATCCATTTCCTTTCTCTTGATTTTTGTGCTTTGTCCCTATCCTTAACCTATGCCCCAGAGAAAGAGTAAATAGCTGCTAACAGTGCCAATAACATTCAATAGTTCATGTTCCCTTATTCTTTACCAAGGCTGAAGTAACCACATTTGGTATGCATTCCACTCTGCAGCATGCTGGAAACCTGCAGTTTGAACCCTTTTTTCAATTTAGCAGTAATGCACTCTGAACAGTAATATGTTACAGAGCCAGCTGGTCTTCCATAGCCTTTTACCCTCTTTTAATCTTTTAGTGTTCCATGGACACCTCATCTACTCTGGGCTGCTGTAACCTTCGATCATGTATCATGTTTGTGGTACTCTTTTACATTGCCTTAACCTTCCTGTTGTAAAAGGCAAAGGCACTGCTAATAGCATTAAAAACCAAAGTAATCTGTCAATTAAGTAGGAGACTTGAAATAAATATGCCAGTAAAAGAATGTGAAGCATCATTGGTGTGTATTTAAAAAATAAAACAAAATCAAAGATAAACAAATCTAGCCAGTTTAAATTTCCAAGTATATACACCTATACCTCCACAAACCTGCAGAGATGTGCAAATGCATGTGCACTTGTTCACAAACATGCACGTGCATTTGCATATGCAGTCCCAGGAGAGGAAAACTCGTTTTTTACAGAAAGATTTGACTATTATCACAGCAAGAAATTAACAATAACAATAGAGAGAAAAGCAAATACTATTTAGAAATTTAGACAAATTGGCCTCAAAGTATAGAAACGAAAATGACTAACTTTGCAGTTAATCAACATGACTCAGAGAAAACTGTGGTAAAGTACTTAAGTTGATATGCATTAAAAATCTCAAACTTCTCAGATCTTGGGACACAGGAAAGATTCAGGCTTCATTCTATAAAGTATCTTTGCTCTTCTTTTGGTCTAGCAAAGATGGAGAATCATACAGATTTCTCTACACACATTAAAAATTTTAGGAACAGTGGATATATTAGCAGTGGTCATAGATCTGGTTTTACTTAGTAGCATAATTTTAATGCAGCTCTCCTAACTCTTCTGCAATATATCCGAAGGAAAGGACTTCCAAAGAAAGAAGTATTTGTACTGTTGTACTGAACTAAGCATATTAATTCCACTGCAAGGTAGTATGGTCAGACTGAAACAAAGAAGGCATAAAAATTGATTTTGTGTAAGCTTGTTTGAGATTTGCTTGAGAAAAAAAAAAGTTATAAATAAACAATAATGTTTGCCCTTTTTTTTTGCCACTTAAATTTTCTAGAGATCAATATGAATCAGGAATACTTCAGAAAATATAATTTACATTTTTGAAATTCAGAGTGTGTTCCTTTTTCTCCTAAGAATTAAAATCATCAAAACTTATTTGCAGCTTCCACATTATTAGAGTTTGAAGCTGCTTGTGAGGATTCAAGAAGCACAGTGAGCATGTATAAGCTGAAGGGAAAGTACATCTCTTCAGCATCTACTTAACTGGCAAAAAGTGAAAACATCATCCACTAATGAAGAATCAGGTGATGCTATTTAACTTCTAACATTGTTAGTTTATAATCTTAGACAAAGTTCTCAATCCTTCAGATTTAGAGCACAAACGTGATCATAAGTATGTGTAAAATAGAACAGTTTTAAGCCTGAAAACCTTATGTATAACATTTAATATTCCAATATACGCTCTGGAGTCTCACAGACAAGCCTACCCAGTGTATTTTTGAATTAAATTCTAGCAGTAAAAACACACACAATTTGTGTCCTAATAATGTCTTTCTCTATTTCTTATTTTAGCCTGACATCTGGTATCACAGCAGATTTCTGCCACCTGCAAGGTCAGGAAAAGGCAGACATCTCAACATCTACTGACTATAGCATTATTAGAAAGATTTTTTAAATTGGTGGGATGGCTTCTATTTCTTCACAAGTGTCTCCCATATACAAAATTTTAACTATGGAAAAGGCACTCTTAAAAAGGTACAAAACTGGAAACAAGCATTAAATTGATCCTCATGTTTAATGAAAGAAACAATTACGGCACACAACCCTCGACATACTAAGTAACTAAGTCAGAAAGCCCTCATAAACTCAGACATAATGACTTCCTAGTTTGTTATTCTGCCATGGTATACACTGGCCTGTATATGTAGAGGATGCTGTGTGCCAAGCACAGCTGTAGTAGCTTGGCAGTATTTTGCACCCAACCTCCGTGTCAAGCACAGATCCCATCAGCCTCACACACAGCTTCAACTCCCCAACTCCTAACAAGACACAACATCACTGTGCTACCAGCTATCTCAAAAACCCCAACAAACACACACATTTCTCAGCAAAAAGGCTTCTGAGTTCATTAAGCTTAAAAAGTCAATTGTTTCCTTTGCCATCTGCTAACTTATCCTGAAGACTTGTCTCAGTCTCATCCACCGTGGTTATTGGAAAAGCATCTGTCCACCTGCAATCCTGACAGGTTGGAATAAGAATATTTTTAGATACTAATTAGTAAAAAGTGATGTCTAAGAGAACTTTCCTGACTTTGAGCTGCTGTTTACAACTCTTCAGCTGTGAGCTACCAGAAAAGCTAGCTCCACTGATGCAGCAAATACAGGAACAAGCATGATAAAGGGGTAGGCAGCCAAGCCTAACCTGGCACACTCACTGGTGAATAGCCCATACACTATGGTCACCTGAGATTTCTTCTCAGAATATTGTTTTCTTTCCTGGTAGGACAGCAAACTCCCTGACCTCCATTTCAACATCGTATGTAGTTCTTTGAAAGAATATAAGCAACAGAAATAATTCCTCTTGTTTTTCTTTAAAAAATGTTTTTTTCCCAATTCAATTCAATAAGCATATACCTTTAAAGTGTACTAAAATCCCTTGTCCAATACTGAAGTAATTTTTCAACTGGTATAGTCACTTTTCTCATGCAAAACTGACTTTTAGTTCATATAGTCTTCATGGGCCAAATTAATCCCTGCCTTATCACCGGAGCTTGGCAAAATTACAAGAAGAAAATTTGGATCAAACATTTTTGTCGAAGATACAGCAGCAGAAAGATGTCCAAACATCGTAATCTACCCCATATTTTATTCTTGAACTGAAATCCTAGAAAACCTGTTTCTACACAACAAGTTTGACTCTAAATATATATCTAAGCCTGTAACAATTATGAAAACAGTATCACCTTTTTAAAAGCAAGCAATTGTTGATACTACTGGAATAAAAGGCACTGATGAATAAGTGCTTGTGATCCATCCTGGCCAAAGCCTGACAAAGGTAATTCAGCTACAGAAAATATATCTGAAATAAACCTAGTTTCATTTAATGAGTTATTTTGGATTATATTTTTTCCATTCTCTGTTCCTGCTGCTTGATATTTAAGCTATAGAGAGAACTTCTATGCATCCAGATGGACTAAACACCCTTAGATTTTTATTACTTTTTTTGTTTTTAAATTCATTTTACTCCTTGCTCGGCCCCAAGAGGCATATAAGAAAACAACAGCACAACTTCTATGTTAATAACATTTGTTATTTGTTGTTTTGAAATAACCAGATGCCTCAGTCAGGGAGTTACACTGCTGTTGTAGATAAAATCAAAGGAAGAAGCACAGACAATATTTCTCTTGATGAGCTAAGTACCAAACTAAAGTGGGATGACAAAAATGAGCATTCTGAAGTTTGCCCGAGCTTGGGTTGGATGTCTCTGCCATCTGCTGCCTGCAGCAGCTGCCCTGCAGCTGCCTGCCAGCTCACCACTGCAGGAGCCCCACTCTGCACCGTGGCAGGAGGAGTTCCTGAATCTGGTTGCCAGCAGGAGCAGCAGTGAGGAGGAGACTTTTATCCCTACTCTGCAATTCCCTGTGTCAGTTGCAGAAATTCTCTAGACTAGTAGAAATGCCTGAAGATTAGCATTTTGTTAACTCAACAAATAATCTCAGTGATAAAAGGTTGTGAAGATATCTAGGTCCCTCGAGAGAAAACAAGATCCTCAAGGGCTCAGTAGTTATCAAACACACGCTGCTTACTTCAGCACCCCTTTGCAAACCCATAGTTTTGTATGTGTTGGTTCTGGCTCCTGTTACACAATTTTTTAGCCTATAAAATGGATGCACTAAATGCTCATCAGGCGTGGTAGCTTGTTTTGTGTCAACTACCACAAAGCATTTGAAAAAACAAAATAAAGTGTAACACAACACAGAATACTCTTAACTACTAATTCTTGCCACTGTTTACATTGCAGGCAGGCAAAAGCAAGCACAAAAGCTTTCCACATCTAGAATACACACTTGGGACCTGTGATTCAGGATGGTTAAAATTATCTTTTAAGAAATAATGAGGCAAACTGACTTGCCTTACTTGTCCATGAAAATCCCTGTCATGAAATGGAGGTGTATGAGTATTTACATTGAAAAAAGCCAGTAATTCATCCAAAAATGGGTCTGGAAAAATATCTACAGAGGGTAGGACTGTGCATCTTCCTATAGCAGAGACAAGCAGTTACCCAGTTAAAGCCACTGGAGACTACTTGCAGTGTTGTTGCTAACATATGCTTGTAGAATCAGGATTTAATTTCTCACAATTTCAGTGTTCCAGTATCTCAGACTTCTACTCTGTGGGAACATGATTGTTCTGGGCAGGATCGCCCCTTGGGGTGTGTGTCCTTAATTTATTGCTGCAGGGTTGAGTAATGTACCGATCACAGAATCATTCATGTTTTATTAAAATTAATTTCAAGGGATTGTTGGTTTTAGGAAGCATGTATAGGACTGTTCAGATGCTTTGGCAAAACAATACCAGCAACAAGGAGTAATGAAAATGTTTCCTTTTTTCATCCTTTTCATTGTAAGATAAATGAATCAGAGTATACCAAGAAAAGGAAAAAAAACAACAGGAAACTCCTGCTATTTTGTCCCAGTTTGTCTGATTTCTCAGGTCTGTTTTGTATTGCTTCTTCTGCAAGGAGTCCCCCTTGGCTAACGCGTATCTTTAGGATCTATCTGCACGTCTGGGTCAGCACAATAAAAAAAGTGTTTGTGAGACCTGGCTCTCACTAGCAAATGTAGATGGGTTTTCTTCATTCTCATCTCTGATCTTCATAGGAATATTTATTTTAAAGTGCCTGTTTTCAGATCTTTTCTAGGCATGTGAAGACAGTAGAAAATAATTGTTTTGTCTGGTAGATAATTTATGATCTGAGATCATTTTAAGGTGAAGACACACCACCTGCTATAAAGAGGTCTCATTCGTTAAGTGATAATTACAGGCTGAAACCAAAAATGGAAAGAAAGAAATGTTGAGGTCTTCTTGGAATATTTCAGCCACTTTAAAGTGAGGATGAACCAGAAATTCCCATTTTAAAAGGAAAAAGAGGCGGGTGAGGAGAGCAGTCCTACTGCAAGAACTAGAAGACAGCAGACTCTTTCTGTTGCACAGCTGATGCCTTAGGTTTTAACTTTTATATTTTTCAAATCCTATATTGCTTAGTGTGTAATAAGTTTCTCGTAGCTTGTTAGCTGCTCTCCTAGGCCAGATAGACACAACAAAGCCTCTCCGAGCTTGTTATTCAAGGACATTCAGATTGTCCTAGGCCCAAAACGTGTAAACTAGGGCCTCTAGAGAGGTGGAGAAATTGAAGAAATTGCATCATTAGCTAACGTTTTAATGGCAAATTTATGCTGATATGCAAATGAACTAAGCCTATAAAAGTGTGAAGAACTCATGACTCGTTGTCCATCTTGGGGTCCATTTTGGAAGCAGCCTCTGGCTCCCCAGGGTGTACCTTTGGAGGCCTTTCAAATAAATACCTACCTTTATCCTCTTCCTCCTGTCTAGTTTCTGTTTCTAGGTAGCCACTCAAGGCATCACAGCCAGCACTGTTGCAGATGTACACAACAAGACAGAGCTCACACCTCACCCTGTACAAGTGCACACCACCACTATGGGCACTACAAATGCACCAGGTGTGCTATCAAGGTGGTCCATATAGAAGAATCACTTGTCAATGCTGCATTTTCTGAAAACAATTTTTAGTGTGGTCAACAGCTGTTGCTATAAGAAGAGCAAAACCATTAATTTTGTTATTGTGTCACAAATCAGAGAAAAAGGAATAAAATTAAAGTACAAAATGATTAATCAAATTCACTTGACAAGTCCTAATTCACTTTGATCTATCCCTCACCATTTCATTGGCAGGTAAACCATACACATTTATAAAAGTGGCAGCAGGCTGCTGTTGTTCTGTTTGTAATTTACAGTAACAAAGAATTCATTTTGATTACCATACTTGAAATCCCAAGGTGACTCTGCTGTGGTTACAAGCCCCCTGCTATGCAGGATACCTAACACAATAAAGAACAAAGGAAAACAATGCTACTCTGAGACCAGGGCTCCTGGGTAATCAATTCAGGTATTTACAGCTGAAACAATAGCTCTGTGCAAATCAGCATCATTACTACAATTTGCTGATGGAAACCCCAGGGAACTCAGGAAGTGTCTGCCTGCAAAGCAGCTGATTAATCTGAGTTACTTATGCTTTGTTAAAGCATTATTGTTTTCCGTCATAATAAACAGTAAATGACTGTTTAAGAAAAGGGCATGGGAGATGCAACCAAATGTGCAAGCAGACCTCTCTTCCAGCATTTTGGCCTGCCATATTGTAGCAAATGTATCTGTCAAGAAAAGGAGGCCAGTATCAACCCTGCTCTTGTGAAGTACCATCGTAATGAAGTATCAAAAAGTGAAAAGCCAGACTCTGTACAATCTCCAAGAAGATATTTACTGGAGACAAGTAAATTATTTTTGTGGCTCTAACAAATGAAATATGAATAAATTTTTTGTTAAAAGTTGTTACCTAACAGTTGGTCAAGCTTAGCCCCAAATCCAAATGCTACATGCAAAAGGAGATTCACATGCAAATAATTTTCATGCACTGAGGGTAAATAGAGCTCCAGACAGTAAATAAACCAACAAATGGGATGCAATTCTAGATTCAAAGCATTTTATTTTTAGTTCAAATCAAACAATGTAAGCTCATATCAAATGCAGAGAAACAAGAAAACAAAATAAATAGAGAAACAAACTCTAGGACAATAAGAAATAAAAAGAAGTCAATCCAGTCCAGAGAAGTAGAGTAAATGAAAGATATAAAGAATAAAAAATTAACAGACTATAGTTTAAAAATAAAGCATGCCTATTGTTTCGGGACTCAGAATTACCAACTGAAAAATACATCCTGCTGCAGGCAACTGATACTGGGAAAAAACTAAATCACACATTGTTTACTTAGAAACAATTAAGTAAAACAGAGTACCAGCAAATTTAGGATAAAAAATTTAAAAAAAATTCTTCAAGGTAAAATCTAGAAAGGTGTAGAATACAAACTTCAATAGGATATTCTATAGATCCTGTTCTCAAAAGTCATTTAATCTAGACAAAACCTCAGGGGCTTTCTTACAGAACAATCTTGCACTGGAAAGGTAATCTTGATAAGCTTAACGGTTTTGTTGTTCGGGGCTTTTTGCGAATG
>VZTD01001040.1:432719-630336 GCA_013397725.1 Rhagologus leucostigma | reverse complement strand
CAGCTGTAAAAGGCTTTTCATTCTTTTTTTTTTTTTTCCCCTTTTTCTGAGCACCTGGTATATGTGAAGTTATGAAAAGTTTTGGGATATAAAAATGACACAAAGCAAATGGTACAATTCTGTAATTGGCACTAAGCTGGCAGTGATTCTGGTCACTAGAATGGTCTGTCCAGATAAAATATAAAGAAGTACACAAATGGTTCCAGGAGATCAACCTACTTCTGTTCTGCTTTTCTGGTGTATCTTGGCGAGCATTGCCTTTGCTGCTGCAGCATCCCAGAGCTATGAGAATTTCAGCTTTATATTTAATTCAATTATTAGGCATTTAATTTAATAAGCCTTTACATTCCAAGGTAAATACATCTCTGTTTTGGTATTTGGTTAAAATATGCTTTGTGAATTATTTATTTTACTCTCTTGAAAGGCAAAAGTATTTCAACAACCTTGATTGTCAAAATATACATGTAGGTCACAAAGTAAGCAAAGCTACAGCCACAAAGCTCTGTTTTCAGAAGTTCCCATGAAATTATCTCTTTACCTAGAAGGCATCATTAAAAGTGATTTAGAAAAACAGAATAAAATAAAATTTAAAAAAAAGATTATTCTGAAGGCAGGAGTTCAGAAGTTGTTAATAACTCATCCAGCAGAGAAAATTCATGTCATTTCCATTTAAGATTATGACAATAAAGCTACACTCATAAAATCAGCACATAAAATATTTCACTCTATAAAACTTTCTAATTGCCTTTTTTTTTTTAATCAAACAAACAAAACTGAAGGTTACCAATGAAATAAAAAAACACTAGAGCTCTGGGGTGGTTTATAAAAAAGAAAAACCTGCAGATCTAAGAAGAAATTAAGTCAGGAGTTTCATGGTAGAATGAGTTGGAGAGGTAGGTACTTGGCAGAGACTGGAAGAACATACTCAAGCATAAGCATACATAAGCAACAAAGCATCAAGAATTTGATAACAGTGAAGCAGGCTAAGGAAAATAATATCATTTGAATTAAAATCTATGTAGGTCTGAAACTCATTTTTCTTTAGATTGCGCAATATTGAATCCATACAACTATGTACAAACATAGTTGAAAACAACTTTTCACTATCTTTAAAAAATTCTTTGTCTTGGAATGCATAAGGATGGTGACGTTGAGTGTTTCGTTTTCGTTTTTTTTTTCCTTGTCTGAAATTGTAAGCAATTTTGTCCAAGGAGTCACAGTTTTTCAGACAAATATTTTCTGAATGCTTCCTGGTAAAAAGACATCAAAATACAGAAAAGTTCTACCTCTTTTTTCAGAAAAAACAACAACAAAAAAAACCCAACCGAAAAACCCTATTGAACTCTCTGCACCGGGTTTTAAACCCAGAATCAAAATCCTACCCATAGCAGCAGTGAAACGTTCTCACCTGAACATGATACTTTATTCCTAGTCTCACACTGGGAAGCAATCCCCTAAATCTTCTAAAGCCAGGGAGAACAAAACTTATTTGCATCCTGCTCTATGCATACCTTGATTAGTTTAATGACTTTTGACCAGATACTAATTTTCGCCATTAAATAATTCTAACAGTGACAAATCTTATTTGAAAACCTAAAATTTTTCTGGAACCTGAACATATACAATATTCTTGGCTGTGCAACAACCCTTGCTGGCTGCTTGCCTCTTCCAACAATCTGCAAGCAGGAAGCCACCTGTTAGCTGATTCAGTGAAGTCATGCCAATTTTATGCTAACCCCAGTAGCTGAGCAAAACAGCAAAATTGCATAAATGAAAAAAAGCACATAATGACTGTAACCATACAAACAAACTTCTCATATCTGCAAAACGTTGAAAAAGAAGAAGCTGTTCTGCACAGGAAATTTATAATTTACCAAGGACCCGCAGTTAAGGAAAAGTAGGCCTCCTGACTTTGCTGTGCTGCAAGTCAAACCTAGAAGAAGGCAAGCTAGCAAACCTTCCAATATTTCTTTCAGCACGAGGGAAGCAGCTGGTATAATCAGACCCAATCCAGATAGCACAACATTCTGCAATAAAAAGTTCGGAATGTTTATAGTGGCAGTCAAGCCACAGTATATGACAACCTGTACAAAGTGCAAAAGGTAGTCATTCCATCTCACAGTATTCAACACATAACCACTAAATAACTTAATTTTCACAAGCAGTATCAAAGTATCCGAAGAAACCTCATAGAGGTGCAGTGGTTCCAGATACCTGTGCTCTCCAGCACTGTTCAAAAAAATTTTTTTAAAATTTTTGTTGTCGTGGCCCCAATATTTTTTTCTCTGACAAGCACTGAACACTCAAAAAATGTTAGTATAGGTCTGAATGTGCAAAGTCTTCATTTATTTATTTTACTTTGCACACGTAGCCATTGCAATGCCAGTAACATAAGCAGCCTTTCAGAAACCCAAGGCACAAAGTAGACTGTGTGTCAATACTTATAGAATATTTCACCTACCAGCAACTGAGCCTGGACCAAGTCATTACTTCTCTGGTTTCTGCTGTTAGTTAAATAACCATTTTTTCCTACAAATCATTGACTTCATGCTTATTGTACTAACTGGCACTGTTACCCCACCCTAATTAAACCTAAGAAAATCATAATGTCATAAAGTAGGAAAGAAGGCTGAAATATCAAAGAAATGTGACAGTGTATGGAGACCAAGAGTTATTTTTTTAAAAAGAAACATTCACAAGAAAACCTCCAATAACCAAACAAGGAAGGAAGGTTCCAATTTTTAGTTCCCAAAACAGTTTTGTATTTCAAACTTCGTTATTACCACTAAAAAAGTAATTCTTCATCTGCCTCAGGTCTTGAAACTCATCCACCTGGAGAAATAGTTACCCCCACTGAGATTTTGCAAATACCTCCTCCTATGGTATCTGCGTGCCTTTGTTCATGGCTCTCAAAATTCAGATATTGTGACCTAACCCTGACAAGACTAGCCATTAGAGAAGAAAAGATTTGTAATGGGTAAACTGAAAAAGAAAGCTAATGTGAATAAGCATTCTTCTGTTGCTGTATTTAGCCACTACTCACATGTTCAAAGTCAAGCATATGTTTAAATAACATCCTGTTCTAGAGCTTGAGTACTCACAGCTTTGCACAATCAATCTTTCATTGGCATCTGATTATATGTACAGTGGGAAAAGCCATACTAAAATAAAATAAATAAAACCGCAATGCAATGTTAAAAATGCAAGACAATGTTAAAAAAACCCCAATTCTGAAAATAAAACTTTTTACCTGTAGGATGTTTTTCACTCATGCATACGGTAAACAATAAGACAGATATGAGTAAATGCTAAAAGGAAATCTTTCTTTTAGGATAGCCATTTTAATGGAATATTCTGCCTAAGTGTCAAAAACTATTACATAACATTAGTACTTAAAATGGAGGTCTATGCCATACTGCCCAATCTGCTTCATAGTGAATTTTAAAAAAAGTCTTCTTATAGTACAATTCAACTACATGACTGCTTACTGCTTGTACAAAACAACTAGAAAAGAATTTTCTTTTAAAATAAAATAATGAAGTAAAGGTGCTTGCTGGTATCAAAAATGACCTCTTGAACATTCATGGCAGATCTAATGTAAAGTCTTCATTCTCTTTTTCCTCCCCCTTTCCTTTTTTCATTCAACTAAAAAAAAAATTATTTGCAGAATCTATTAAACACAGCAGGGAGAAGGAAAGACACAATGGAAAAAAAGAATTCAAAGGATGTTCTCCTGGCTTCCTTAGCAGCTTAATACAATCTTATGAATCTTGTAGAAAAAGAAGAAATAACATATTCATACATTTGGAAAAGAACAGATAAACAAACTGAATAAAAAGGAAAGGAACACAAAGCCAGAGTAATAGAATCATATTTCTTGATCAGCAACTAGAATTCAAAGGAATGCTCAACTTTTCAGTAACATATTTTGAAAGGTCAAGAATATTGCTCAACATGCTGAGAAAAATAATAATTTTCATCAGAAATATTTTTAACATGTTTTAGTACTAGTGTTAATACTTCAACCCTTAGATAAATACCATCTGAACTGAAAATATGCATAATGTATTTTCTAGAAAACAGGAAGTGCTGAGACAGGTATTTATGGTTTTGATCATACTTTCTGAAAACAGGGGGTCATTACAAGGCATCAGGACACACAGCAAAGTGAAAGATAAATCATATAAAACACACTTTTTGTGTGCATACAGATTAGCACAGATAATCAGAAAAGACGGCAAAGGGTTGAGAAAAGAGCTCTCTCCAGTGATATTCATTCTCATGACAGCAGACATTTCCAGAACTGTCTTATTCTAGCAAAAATAAAACCAAAACCCCCTCAATATTCACTGTTAGATCTGCTTCCTGTGACGAAAAGCATTCTAAATCCTACCTCACACTGAGAGACTCATTAAAGACATTCCATGACTACTTCTTGGATGTGAGGATATGATTCAGAAAGTGCAGAAGCATTAGATTGGATGAGTCTAGGCTCTGACTGAGCAAAGCACATACACCTGCATTTATATCCTGCTGGTTTTGATGGGATTATGCAGATGCAGCAAGCTAAACACAGGTTTAACTGCGTGCTGAGATAAGGTCATAGTTTGGTTCTAAATGTTCTGCAGAAACTCAAACCACCATAGAGACCCTATCAACACAATAAGGACACCTCTATAGAAATATTTTATTCCTTGCTATTATAAACAATGCCTTTTATTAAATGAAAGATATCAGAGAAAAAAAAGTTCTCAGGAGATTCAATTTCTTTGTCCTGGATAGTGAAATGCACTACAACCAGAGCAGAAGTTGCCAAGTGGCCACACTGCCCCAGTGGCATGTGAAGCCATCACCTCTCATAGGTGTACAGCACGTGCAGCACACTAAACAGTATCTGTATATTCTCCCTATTCTTTCTAGCTTCAGAAATAGGAGTATCTTAACTCTGAGAGACAAAAAACTCAACAAAAATGTCTCCACTTTTGGTACGCAGTTTTTTTAACAAGGAACACAAAAGGCAAGGGCGGGGGGAATGCTACATTTTATACTTCTGTGCCTTGGCACGTTACAGATGCTTAAGACCACATTCAGTCTTGCCTTCTGTTTTTATTTTATCACTAGCAAAAAGTTTTTTAAAGCCTTCTGCTAGTTTAATGACTTATTAAAACAATACCTTACATCTCTGTTCATGTAATACAAATTGGACCTTAAAGGCACAAAAATCAAGATTGGAGGGATGTGTAGAATGCTTTAAATTGTATTTTATTTCTCAATTCTCAGACTTCCAGAAGGTGGTGTTTCTTACTAACCAAAACATAATTCAAATACAAATGTAGAGAGTTAGAAAGTCAAAAGTACAATAATTTACAAGCCTTTAATTAATGAATAAATTAGTTTTGAAACCAGGTTTTCACAACTTGCCAATGTTACTAAATAACAATAAATGTACTACTTTTTGGAATGTAGCAAATGGCATCTTTTCAAATAGTCCTTAACGTTGAACGAAATGAGGTCTTAAGTAGAGTTATGATTACCTAAACCTGAAAAAAAGGTGCTGCTTTTGAAAAGCATGCAGAGTGCCCTGGATTTAACTTCTCATCTTCTTACTGTGCCAAAGTTTATGCCATGTAAAATCAATAAAACAACCCAAAATATCACAGTAGCTGAAGAAGACACTTAGCCCACCAGACATATAGAGCACTTTGCCTCTAAAACATGAAAGAGGGGTTATAATAAGATAATTCATAAAATCTGTGGCACAAAAATTAAATAAAGAGAAAAGTACTACAGATTGCCTCAAGCCAGAATCACCTAATAGCATTTAAAGAGAAAGGAATTACCATTAGAGTCTATGAGATACTCTAAGCACCCCTCAAGGGCCTGTACATGCTTCACTTGCTTTATGTGAAGCCTTGCATCCCTTAGAGTACAATTTTGTTAATCAGTTTTCAAGGTCACAGCTGAATGCAAGACGGACAGGCTGTGCATCTGTAGAAGATACTTATTTCTGGAAAAGTCATAGTTTTATTTATGTGAAAATGATCTGCAGTTATGCAGTACATAAGTCCTAACCTGAAAGTACTTATATAATAAAAAAAAATACCCAAACCCACAAAATTGTTTGCAGAATCAAAGTCTAAAAGCGTCAAGGTGAGAGAAGTGTCCTCTTAATTACAATTACTTTAGCAGATATGTACATAAATATGTCTCCACAAAACAATAATGACTATTTTGTGTGAAATTATGGATTTATTTGAAGGACAAGACAGAAAAAGAGCTATTTTTCAAAATCTCAATGATGAGGGTCTTTAAAATGCTTTTTCTCTCCTGTTTTGGTATTTTACTTTAAAAATAAAATTAAATTACAGATGCATTGTACTGAATAAATGACTTTCTGAAGCTGTTTTATATTTATACAACCTGACTGAACCATATTGCAGCATCACTCTCACCACATGCTTTCTGATCAGGACATGCTCTGACACCTTTTGAGGCACATATAGCAAAAGTGAATAAATACAACTTCTTTTGTCAGGAAATCAAATAAATGCCAGAAAGGTTAGAGAATCCATAGGGAGCAAAGGCATAGTCTTGCTCATGAGTACAGTTCAAGATCGACATCAGCGTTGTCAGCCTGTTTCCAAACAGGTTGGCCAGATTCATAGAGTGAGTGCAGCCATCTTTCCTGCACTGTGTATATCAGTGGGCTGGTCCTGGTTTTCTTGGCAGCTGCTTGGCTGACACTGCCTTTAGTGGGTACAGAGAATATACCTTATGGGAAGTGGTATGACTGTTCTCTTTGTTGCTTCAAACAAAACGAAAGAGGAATTTGTAAAATGTAAATGGAATTTGCATGCCAAAAGAGCACTGTCTGGTTCCAACTTTCACCAGAAATATGGGCAGATTTGTCTCCTGTGCAAAGTGAAATAAGAATAGTGTGGGGGGAAAACATTTGTAAATGTAACGCACTTCAAATAACTGATGATTGCTTATAGAGAAGAAAGGAAAAAAAAAACAAGTACATGTACATAATAATGTATATATAAACATATATATCATACATAAATATGTATGAAAAATTAATCAAAGTTCCATTTTACTTAATAAACATTTAGGAGTACGTACACTTAAAGGGAAACAAAGCTGAAAGTGACACAGAGGATGGTTTTGTAAAAGTTTGCTGTTGTAGGAAAAACTCAAATCTCTGCACAAACAAGCAACACTTAGGCTAACTCACGTATTCAGCAGAATAGGTCTCATTTTTCCCTTATCTTGCTATACAGCAAAGCACAGTTTCTTTACTATTTTAATCATTTTTCACCAATACTGAACTCTTTCAGGAGCATGTCCAACCACAGTCACAGTCGATCTCTAGAGATCACCTGTAAGACTTATTTTCTCTGCAAGAGAAAGTATGTCAGTGTAATTAGAGAAATATTATGAAAAAAATTCAGACACTTTTGATGGACAAATGTACTTGTTTTCATCTTGCTTACTTCATTTCAGTGTACAGTGATACGGAATTACTTTAACAAAAGCTAAAATAAACATGTCAAGTGAAAATACAAGTCTTAGCATAGGAGTTTGTACCAATATAAAAATGCATTTTTATTGGTGTCACTTTTCTTGTAGTATTCTTACACTGGCATGCCAGTGCAATATCACTTCACTGTGATAGTATCAGTATCATTTACAAACTTGTACTGGGAAAATTGTTATTCCCTTAACTGTGTACCTTTTCATCCATTTTCAAATGTCTGCATACAGCTCCCTTAACATGTCACAGATATTGACTGAACTTAACAGATTTGGATTGATTTTGATTATGATGTATTTCTTGTCATTTTCAAGCCACACTGCAAATCAGCATCTTTTTGCACCAAAGTTCATAACAGCTCATATATTAACAATTGAACTTGAATTTTGTCTATTTTCCACTATAAGACTGAATTTACTTTCTATGTCCGTGCCTGACACTGCCTTGGATTTTCCTTTTATAAGGAAAATTTAATTGTGCTGGTAACTTAGTGTATATTGTGCTGTGATGCACTAAGTTCTTTATCAACTAACATTTTTACTATAATTTATCATTATACAACAATGATACTGCTATTGCAATAATTTACTGTTTTAAAATTGCTATGTTTTAAAGGAAACATATAGTTAAGTTTACTAAATGAACTTTTATACAAATACATTCATCTGGAGGAAGAAATTCTCTGAAGATCTAAAAAATTTACAACCCTAGTGGTTTCTCTTACAGAACAAAATAAATAACAGACTCTTTATAAGACTGCCTCCAGAAACTGTCTTGCCTTCAGAGGCAACCTTTAACACCAGCCAAAAAATTAACAAGAGGGAAGAGAGCTATCAATGATCATGAGCTGCTAAGTTAAAAAGAAAAAAAAATTCTAACTATTAAATTCCATTACAGTTCCATCAAGACTGTAATGCACCTAGAGCTTTGCACACTCAGTGCAAACTGTCAATAGAAAATGTGTGAAATATTTTCCTTATATTGATGTCAGTCAGTATACTGCTATGACAATTCATTATACACCATGGTATGGAGAAAAATAAAGCAGTAAGTGTCCCTATTTATTATATGTAGAGAAATGAACATATTTGTCCAACAAATTCCTCAATCCATCCCTTGTTTTCCCAAAATTTTGTACCCATATGGCCCTGAATGTGATACACATCAAAAATACGATTATAAAATTTGAGAGTAGTACCTTGCCCCAGACATCTATTGAAAGCAGTGTGTAAACACTTGTTTCAAATTCCACCAAACTGTTTATTTGAATCAGGCATTTTTGAAATCTGATAACAATTCCTATGGACCTATTTGACTGAGGAACAGAATGGCTCTCTAAGACATTACCCAGGACAACAGTCACTGTTTCATATTAGATCATTAAGTGACTCTATGAAGTGTCAAGTAACATTTAATAAAGTTCTCTACATATTATGACAGATTCTCTGTCTTATGAATAGTCCTTCATGTATTTGGTTTCAGAAATTACATCCTGGTACATTTGTCCAGTACCACTACTTTCAATTTTTCCTAAGTTCCTGCAAATGAAATTATTCTGTTGTGTGTATATTTAGGTTTTTTGCTGCTGGGCAGCTTCATTCTTTCTTGGATATTTTCATTCTTGTTTCTCTGTGCTGTAAAAGCCAACCACATCTTTCACAAACCCTTTCTCTTCCTTCCCCGCTTTCCAATTCTTGCTAAATTACAACGATCAGAGTTTGACAATACTGCTATAGTGGATGTCAATGATCTTGCAATGATCTTTTATGACTCAAAAATAACCTAGAAAATAAAAATTGTAATGGAAGTAAATGCCCATATAACTTTTTTCTATATAGAGCTTCATAAAGCTAAATATACAGAACACTTATATTTCTGAGTATCTAAAACTACAGTTAAATTTGTTCTATAAGATTTTATCCAAGGCACAGCATCCTAAAAGAATTACTCAATTATCAATGTAAATGTTAACAAATTACTCCTTAGGACTTTCTGTCAGAAATAGATTTAGGAGCTCTGTTTCTGCCATGTTAAAAAATTGTCTAACAAAGGAATCTTCCAAAAATTAGCCTTTAATGGACTTAGTGTTCATCATTTTTATATACCCTTCATAGGAGTGTTTAAGAATTTACTTATTTTTATTTGACTTCTGCTTCAATAACAGCCTACACTCTGTGCATACTTTTCAATCCATTGAGTTCTCTGTATCTTCTCAGTTTCTTTTGTCCTAGTGGAATGCACTTCTTTTTTAAAGAAAAATTGATGATGATAAACTAAAAATGAATTTCTCAAAACTAAACTCAATTAAATAGATACTCCTTTGTAGCAACCAAAATAGTTTCTCTTCTACATATATTCATTCTCTCTCTGACTCTGAAAATAAAGAATTTATAAAAGGCAATTTGGACAAAACTGAAATTGGGAAAATTAAATTAAGAAGATATACTCTCTCTCATGTGACATTAGAAATGCCCATTACATAAACCAATCCACAGCAAAAATAAAATTCAGTTGTAATTGTTTCAAACAGTCCTAGCAGTGGCTATTTCAAAAACACTTATATACATCAAAAGTCATCTATATCTATATGTACAAACATATATATAACTGTAAAAAATGAGTCAAGACACTCCATATCACGATTCCTTCACATCTTTGATAAGTTCTTTCAGTTAAGCAGAAATATGAATTTTTTGCTGCTGTTCAGTTTATCAGGAGAGAGTAGTTCTGCCCCCAAGTAGGAGAGTGGCTGTGAGGGGGTCATGGCTGAAAAAGCTGGCAATATCTATCAAGTACACTCCTCATTTGATTCTACAAACTGTCAGGGATGTGTTAGATTTCAAATCTGCCCTGATACAGTAGAAATAGTACATAACTGTGTGTAGAATGGTAAGCACAGCATATTTTTCACAAAATCAGCTTCTTAGAGAAATAAATTAATATATATAAGTTTAAAAAACATTACTTTTTTCACACATGCTATCAATCCGTATGTGTACAGATATATTTTTGTGTGTATATACACAACCAAAATACAACGTTTTGCCTGAACTATATTTAAAAAAAATTTTCACACAAAGGTATGTTACTTCTCTATATTTGTTTCCAAAGAATGTTTATCTGTCTCCCATCTTCTGTCAGTGATTCATTTAATGACACATCAAATATTAGTTGCTAAGTGTCAATTCATTAAAAATATTAAAGCATTGAACTTTTTATAGGACAGACTTCTCATTGTTGCACTTGATTTTGTAAAATTTTCTTCATCTGTCACATATGAAACTCAATTCCTGATTGCTGCAAATTTAAAAAATATGATAAAAGAAAATCAGAGACAACAGAAGGCAAGGGCGGAACAGTTCTCAGCTTACTAAAGTGCAAAATGAGCCAAACCACTGGCTGCTCAGCAGAGAGCAACAGCTGAAGTTCCTCCCCAAACCCTTCCCATAATGCCTCAGTTGAGACCTGAAAGGAACATCTCCGCAATTTGTTCACCTCGCTCCTTCAGAACTCAGGTCTCTGCTGAAATGATGAGGCTTGCTAATTAGTATCACCTGTAATGTTGCCTTTGCAATATAGATATCTCTCCAAAGACAACTGGATTGTGACCTCCAATAACAATTCTCATAGGTCACTACACTGCTATCAGATGGTGCAAATGTTCAGCTATTACTAACCTTGCCTGAAGCAAAACTAACCAGAGACGAAAACGCTTTGTCTTTCATGTTACAGATTTCATGTTTAAGAGAAAGAAAAGAAAGTCCCAGACACCTGAACCTGCAAACATCTATGAGAGAAAAGGCATACTGTGGGCTTGCAAGTTTCAAATGAGACTCTTTGAATAACATTTTAAAAACATTTGCTACTCTGCTTTTCTTGGACATTGCAAATAAATTCTAACTTTAACATTTAAATTTACAATACTCGAACAAAATTACATTCAATAGCTATCATTTTTCATTGATTATATGCAAGTATTTATACTCGGGTTTCCTCAGAATATTTTGGAAGTGTAGTTCATGACATCTTGGATACACTACACTTGAATACCTGACAGACTAAAACTACTGATTCATCCAAAACCATTTCAACTTTTAAGCCTTTGTGTCTTTCAACATGAATAAAATATATAAGTGAAGAAATCTACAAAAACAGCTCACTGTATTAATCATGCCATAGATTAGAATGGCAGAGAAGAGATAACATATAATATAGAGCCTATTGATAATATTCTGCAATCTGCGGACTTCAGGTGAAATGTCAAATGCAAAATGAAATTCATAACATTTATTGTATCCCACGTGGATCAGGAGACGCACATTATTGAAATAAATTTAAATTAGAAATGAAATTCCTTGTGACTCATGACATAAAAATTCTCACCCGTGGCTGTTTCAAACATGCATAGACATACCACATATGATTATATTTATGTTCACAAACATGTGGGCAAATGTAAAAAAAAAAAAAAAAAAACACCAGCAGGCAGTTAAAACATTCCCTTCCATTTGTCCTTTCTGTCAACTGTACACTAGCACATACACCAAGCAAAGGAATAACATAGAAAAAACCTCTGCATCATAAGGAAGGAAAAGTAGGCAGGCTTTTTTCTCCCAGATGAAGGGAAATTCATGCTTTATTGTTCGGCAAAGGAGACAAGTGAGGTGGCATAAAATCCTCCTCACTTGTCCCCGGCTGGTGAAGGATATGGACAATGTGACAGTGGAACAGCTTTGCCAATGCACTCTTCTCTTCCCAGATGTGTTGAAGCTGGAAGCTGTCTCACTGAGAGGCAGTTGCAGTGCAGATCTTAACAGATTCGGAGACAAAGCAGTAAGAACCTCACTGCTGTCCTGCCATTGCCATATGAGGCTGCTGTATACTAGTGATTCTAATTCAAGAGAAAGGTTAAGGCAACTGAATTTCATGCACAAGGCACATCTTCCAGTAGCCCATGGTACAGGTCTTTGAGTCTGAAGTCCACAGTGTGCACCTCAGAGGAAATGAAGGTCACTTACTGGCATTATTAGACTTGATTCACATTTCAAAAGACCAACAGAAGTCTCAACAAAAGGTTTTCTCTACATGGTTTTGCTTGTATCAGAACTCAAATATTACAGCTGTAACAAGAGTATTCTACAGGTTACCTTATAGGGGAAAAAAAAAAAGCTCTAAATCAATTAGTAACAGTTCTCAGTTTTATATCTAATTTCCTACTTTAAATAAGTGATTCTTAAGAAATCTCATTAATTTAAGAAACATTAGGGAATAAAGCAGTAGACATTGTCCCTGATGGTCATTGTGCTTAGACAAAGTAGATTTAATTCTTAGCACAATCTTTTTCCATTCCTCTTTGAGCTACTCAAGGTCTATAAAGACAACAGAATTTAACAGACAGAGATTTGAAGCAGAGACCACATTATCAAGACAGGCCACAGAGAGGAGAAAAAGTATTTCAAAAAAGAATAGCTAAATATAGATTTAATAACTTCCTTGGATTATAATGGCCCAAGGGGTAAATTTAGGATCCTATGCCCCAGAAGCAAAGACAAAGAGAAATAGCAATTAAAAGTCTAGAATACGGTGCTATTTACTCTTCTGAAAACATCACATAGGTAACGTCTTTTAATGGACACGGTCTGCATTTTCAGCTTAGAAAACAACAGAAGGTCCCCGATAAAAATCTCTTTAAATAACAGCAAAATTGACCTGAACCAAATTTATAGTACAGCCTCTTCACTTAGAAAATGTGAACAGTTCTCCAACAAATTACAGAATATTCTGAGTTGGAAGGGACTCACAAGGATCATTAAGTCCAACTTTTATGTAAACGGCCTGTAGGAGATGAAACCCACAACAGTGGCATTAGCACCACGCTCTAACCAACTGAGCTAATTGGTGAATTTTGCGAACTGTGTCTTCAGCTGTAGCACTGGATTCAAATAATCAACTAAAGATTCTGGAATTATTTGTAATGTAAATGTTTTGAATACAATGGCTGACCTGCTACCTCATCTATTTCTTGTCATAGTCACTGCTATATCCCTCCTCTGATACTCTTTCCACTTTTTTATTTGAAACCCAGACTGCATTACTACTGTATATCTTTTACAAGAAGAAAGAAAGGTAAGGCAAATTATTTCAGGTGTCTTTAAACAATATTTCAAACTGTAATTGAAGAAATATTTCACTTCAAAGCAATATACACCATTAAAGCACAATATAGTACAACATGCAGGTCGATAAGGAACATGGAACACCTATATCAACAATAACATCACAAAGATCAAAATACAAAATATGAAATTAGAAAAACCCTAATCCCCATAATAAACCTGGGGAGATGGTCTTCTTTTGGCATATAAAACCCATAGGTAAAAGCCACAAGAGAAAATCATTCACATATGTATTTATTGAGAAGAAAAGGATTCTATCCCTTACCAATTTAGGAACACTATCCCATTAAAAAAAAAAAACCCAACTCATCAGTCTCAACCATGACTCTAAAATAGAGGAAACGAGCAAGCAGAAGTGATAGGAGAGTGTCACAAACTGCTGCTGGAGGGAAAAATTTTCTAACTTGTACTTTTACATCAGAAAAAAAAAAAAGAAAAGACCGAAAAAGATGGCTGATTAAGAGCTAACGAGAATCTTAGGAGGCCCAAAGTAATCCCTCCCAAACCAGATTAACACAGTTATTCCCAGTAACACGCAGCCATTTATTCTTTATTGACTGAAGGAGAAGAGAGCTGTCCATTGAATTTCCAACAGTATTTCCTATAGTACATTCACTTTTTTCCCTCTAAGTACTGACCTTCTCCATTACTCTTCTGCCCATGGATTCTAATGTGATCACAGTCTGAAATGATTTACTTGAAAAGAGCTATGACAAAGACATGACGTCACAGTTACCCTTGAAGAATAACTAGCATATGCACTATCACCACTAGCAGAAGTTCTCACTTCCAACTCCAGTATAAGAAATTCCAAACAGGAGAAAAAAAAATATAAAAGATTCCATTGTTTAAACAAAGCAAAACATTCCTTTGTTCAAGACTATGAAGCACGGATTTATTAGATTAGAAAAAAAAAATTCTGATAACACCAAATACTTCTCCTTCTGGAGAATTCTTTCTACCTATTAAGTGACAGTATGTCCTATATATCTTTTACACTTATCTGTATCTGCTGAAAGCTAAAAATAATGGTGCCTTTAGGAATTGTACCCTACCGAGTTCCTGAAAGATGACGTGAGGCATTTCTGTTCTACACATTTTATTTTTACACTGCTTAAAACTGCTGTTATTCCTGAGCCTGATTTATGGGTACCCTGGGGTACTCCTAACCCCTTTTGATGTTATTTCTACTGGAAACAGTTGACAAAAGCAGATCTTCCCTCGAGGATTGCACAGTTTTAGTATTTGTTTCAACTTTCAGCCATTTGCTCAACCTATTAAAGCTTCTTCAAAGACATAGAATAGCAACCGATCACCTTGAATGCTATAGAAAAAAAAAAAGGATAAAGGCTGCCAATTCACACTAACTCTGCTGCAGATAAGCTGAATACATTGGAACGCATTACACTACATGGAATACTGCCTATGGATTTAGCATAGCCCTGCAAGGGTGCTTGGCTTTCAACTATTTCACTCTGGTGGTCAGACCTGCATGAAAATATTTATATAAAATATAAACCTAAGCCAAACTAAGTGTATCTAATGTAAACTTGAGAATAAAAAACTGGCAATAGACTAACATTGCTTCCACTTTGTATTTTTTCTATATAGCAGAGTAGAATACTCCTTTAAATAAGATTTTTAGGAGCTTTGCTAACCTTGCCAAAACCATACGAATGCTGTGCCAAGAATCTTGGAACTTAGTTGCTCTGCCTATGGTGGAGTAACTGTCAATGACAAATCAATGGCAACACTTAGAGATATGGCGCATGTTGCTGCAAACAAAAATATTTAAGAAAAAAATGCAAATAGTACCTAATTGTCATATTTTCCTGTTTGGTGTCTTGTTGTTGGTTTGGGGTTTTTTTTCAGAAAAAAAAGAAGAAAAATTACTTTGAAGAATATACAAAATTTCTTATTTTACTATAGTAAAGCTAATACAAAGTAATAGCTAATGTACCGAACACATTTAATCTTCTTTTTCACATGAATGCTACAGAAAGATGAAGGTAGGTTTCACAAAATGCTCTAAACTGCAGAGTGCCATAAATGCCACTTTTCAACTGCATAAGCGTATTAGAAAGTAATTGCCAGTACAATCACCTAAATATTTAACTGAAGTAAAAAGATTATGGCTATTTATGTGATTTCTTGGAATTATATACAAATATTACAAGACTGTTAGGTTGGAGAAAGGAATTAGAAACACCAAAAAGCTGAGTAGAGATTTTTTAAGTAGCCTAAGATCTTACAATGACCTTTTCATAAGTGATAAATATTTCCATTGTACATTCTCTTGCTCTTTGCAATGGTGAAAGACCTACATTTAACCATCCTTGCAAGTGGTGAAAGACAAAATCAGAAACTAAACCAATTTCTTGCACAGCTTTAAGCGGAAAATTATTTCGTGTACACAAAGATACATGTGAAATTATATTTTAACAACTTGCAGGACCTGCCGTACAAAAAATAAAATAGCATCTTGGTATCTTGGGTTTTGGTATCACCTACAAACATCTAGTATTACACAAAATTGAATGTTAGGCTTTTACGGCTTTAAAAAAAGTCCAGCTTCTGAAAGACAATCAGAATCTAATGTATGGATACATTCTCAAAAATTTAGAGTTATCACAGAAATGTGTATCAATATTTTGACATGATGAGACAGAACAAATTTCTTAAATTTTGCTTCTTTTAATGTTACCCAGAGAAAGAGGTTTTAGACAAATTTTCTTTCCTTATTTTTTCTTGGTTTCTTTTTTTTTTTTGGATGGTTCTGGTTTTTCGTTTGAGAAGAGACCTTAACAAAACCACGGTAAATTCTCAGGAACAGACAACTTTTCCTGCAGTCTAGAAATACTTAGAGTTCTCTAGAATCCCGGTGGACACAGGTCCCAGAGATAGGCGCTGTTTATCCCAAAAAAGCTCAGCTATTCAGCAAGTTTTATGCCTTTTTGGTACTTCATGTAGTTCAGTGAGCCCTACCGATGCTTCCTGAGCCCCACACAGGAAATACTGGGACATGAATAACCCTTTTCCATTCCATTTAACTGCTAGCATAAGAAGTATACTTTTACCTCACATCTAGTTTCAACAACGAGCCTTTGGGTTTCAGCTTCACAATTAACCCAAGCTGGCTATGACAAAGCACCAGGTAGCACAATTCTGTGCAGGACATCTGTCAGTCATTTCCATCTGGCTTGGGATCAGGGATGAGCCACTAGCCCTCTTGTGTTTAGCAGTACAGACACACACTACGGTTCTGCACTTGAGTAAGCCAAATCATTCCTCTTGCCCAGTGAATTTTTAGAAGGGACAGAACTAGCCACTTTTGAGCAGCTGAGTCTGCACCCTTGCTGCAAAATACTGACATACCAATTTGACAAAGACCAATATTTGGTCTTTGTTTAATCTAGGAGCCAGTTCTGTAAATACACCACAAAGGATGCTTCCAAAACCAGCTCTTTCCAGAAGACACACCCTATGAATCAGTACAAAGTTCAAGCGCCCTTTCCAATTTCTCCCTTCTCATCAACAACTACCATTTCACAATTCTCTTTACACTTTCACATAAAATATCTCCTAATCAGTAGACAAATGTGTATTAGGTAATTCTTCACTACAATGGTAGCTGTCTTTTTCGGGCAATTGGTTTTTAATCCACGCATTTGCAACCAAATGGATATTCTTGAATATATGTGCCCAAATACCACATGCAAAGATGGATTACAGTAATTCAAATAACAGTAAGCACAAACATGAGAACAGATGCATTTTACTTTGATTTACAGAACAAGCACCAAGAAGTTAATTTCTTCAGGAACAGTCTGTCCCCCTCAAAAAAATCCAGCTCTTTCCCTAGCTCTTGAAAACATATTAGCAGAAAGTACCTACACACTATGCCATTATCTTGAGCACTCGAGGTTTTAGTTAGAGCTTAAGCAGTCAGATTTCTACCTGCAATATGACTAAGGTACAAAAATACGAACTGTAATTGTACCAGCAAAACAAATAACACACCTGAAAATATGACCCATTTTTCACCATGTTACCAGGGAAAAAAACCCCCAGCCTTTAAAAAGGAAAATGAACAAAGAAAAAGAGGCTCTTTGGAAGTGATAAGCACTGTGAAGCACTGAGACTGTACATCTCTGACAATTTTTGTTGTACTTACCTAATATCGGTGCATGTTATACATGTGATACAGCGACTGTTTGTTGTAACAAGGTTCAAAGCCACAGATGTTTCACTGTCAGCAGTTGGGTGTGCTCCACATTTAAAGTAAAACTCCTGAAATATTGAAGGAGAGATAAAGAGAAGATTACATACCTGCTGCCCATGTCCTTCCCTTTATCTTTGGGTAACTGACATTTGAGAGAACAGACAAATCACCACTGCCAGCAGCAAAGGAGGACAATCATTAGGAAAGGTTTACAAGGGATCCCTTGCAAAAACACCAGTCTAGGTGTGTATTTTGTTCAGTGCCTTTCCTAGCAAAGAAGATATCAGTATGACACATTCTGTGATCTTCCGGATTTATAGAAAAAAAAAATCACTTCATCTAGACTTCCTCTAAGTATAGTCATCAAAGGCAAAATACTAACCAATTTCAATATGCCACTATCTTTTCTTGTTACAGATATTACCATTTTCTGAACTCTACAACATAGAATTTTAGCTCTAAAATAGTGAAATCTGGCCTTGCTTTTGTGATGGTGGAAATCTTTAAGATACAATTTTAAGATCATAATAGAGGAAAGATCTAGCTCTCTTGGAGCCCATATTAAATTTGCCAGTATACAGTGTTTGAATCAAGTTGCTTTAGCCTCTTAGACTGCCTTCATTAGCACATACTTTTCACAAAAATGTGTGTTTTGTTGTCTTTTCTGCTGCACCCCAGGGAAGGCCATATGAACCACACTATTCTTTGATAAGACTTTGTTACAAGAAAGAACATTGTTCTGAGTGTCCAAACCACTCTAAGCATATGGAAATAAAAGCAGTCTGAAGACACAAGCTTTGCAATAGGAGCAACAGATTAAAGTCTGTAATTTCTTTGTTGCTATGAGACCTTCTTTCCAGTAACAAATTGTGGAGGCTTGTAATGAAAACATGGTATAAATGAAACTTGAATTGGAAGGTAAGGGTATAAAAACATTGGAAGAAAGGATAAGAAGGCATAAAAGAATGACAATTGTTGACAACATCAAGATACTAAGATCACAGTTTATTCTCAAGAAACCTGGACTTGGTAAAAAAATTCCTAGGAAAACAAAGGAAAAAACCAAAACAAACCGCAACAAGAGAAAAAAAAAGACAGTGAATAAATTAGCAGTATTTCCTAATGACTCTTGAAGGTGTGATGGGATGAAGGAAAAATATTACAGCTACTGTCAACTTTTTTAGGGCAAAAAAGGCAAATCCAGGCCTCAGCATTAGGAACAATCCAAAAGCCATAAAAGAGATATGCTAGGTGTTTGCTAGTGTCACTCTCAGTTCCTACCTAGACTATGTGGACACATATTGTAGCACTCCCTCATACATGAGTAAAAGAGAATGAGTGGATGAATGAGAACAAAAAAAACCAGTGTTCTTTAATACAAAATCCCCTTTCCCTCTCTACAGCTTTGCATGGAGATTTACTGCAATATTGTACTAAAAGCAGTACAGGCAGAATCTCTTCCTTTCTCAATGCCTACAGGCTTGCAGTAGGGAATTCTTTGTCAGCTGTCATTTAATGCTTTGATTTTTTTTCTTCAGTGATGATGATAATTTAGCTATAGTGTATATTTCTACACAAGACAAATCCAGTACCATGCAGTACTGTGCCACTCTAAGGTATAATCTGGTAACTGGGGTATGAGAAGCATTAATGTAACCTTCCTCCTAGGTTAGTCACTCCTGTTTCTCTCAGAAGCACTGATATATGCAATAGATTCAATAATATATTCATACCCCACTATAAGTGAAGGGCACAATGCCTAAGCATGTTTTAGTAGCAGTTTAAGGGAATTATGTGGCAAGAGTACAGTTCAAAGGCAAGCCTATCTTTTAAAGTAATTGTTCTCAAGACTTTTTAAGTAGTCACCTGTACATGTTTATACACAGCTAAATTAACTTTGCGTCCTGTTTCATAACATCAGGAAGTAGTCCTAGGCAAAAAAATACGCTTAAAGTCATCCTTAGACAAGACTTCAGACTTTCCAAGTTTTTGCTCGTGTTCAAGACACAGATATACACACAACTTTTAAATATCAGCTTAACTGTTAGAATTTCAGCTTCAAATGACTCAATAGAACTACACATTCATCCGGAATACATGATAACCTTACACAATCTGTAACTTCAATTTATTTTCAACCTTTAAAAATGTATCCATTGATCTTTGTATTATTTGCTAATAGGTTTTGGAGCTTGAGTTTCTTTGCCCTTTAATTTGAGTTTACTTTTGTCTGAATTAAAAGTTAAGAAGGATTTATTTCAGTGCAGAAGAAGATATATATTTCCTTGCTTCAGTAGGTCTTCTGCATACAGCTAAAAGAATATTGACAACTCACAATTCCAGAACAGGTAAACTATGGGCGAGGAAACATACAAAAAAAATTTTTTGATAAAAGTACTCATCCATTATAATAAAACCTTATGTGGGTCACAAACGAAAAGAGTAATAAAGGTATTAATCTCCAAACCAATTGAAATAGGTTGAGATCTTTGTTTTGTCCCTAACGAGCATCTGTTTGGTGATTCTAATTGCTTTTGATAATACCTCATGATGGTTCTTGACATGAAAGGTACTTAATGAAGAAAGTAAATAAAGCTATGGAATTCTTAGTCCATGGAAAGACAGACAGGCAACGAAGGAAAAATAATCAAGAGTCTTGTGCTACAGTCCCAAAATACTTCTGCTATATCATTAGGAAAATTACTTCTCAATATTCCTGTTTATTGGCCCAAACACCGCTTTAAGGAAATTCCTGTAATTAAATTTATGATCTGCTTCAGTGTTGCTGAATTGAGAACATTATGGAATGTGAAAACACTGTTTAAAATAACAAAAGAAAATCTTGCCACTTTCCAAAGCTATTCTTTGAAAGACTCCCTGCTTGAATAAACTGCAATTAAAGAAATAGTAAATCTTAATATTAAATACAAACAGAACAGACAGCTCATTAAAAATATAGAAAAAAACCTCTCAAGATTATATGTCAAGACTTTTTTCAGAAGAAATCCTGAAGATTAAAGAATAGAAGAGTTATTCATAATAAACATGTTGAGACTAGCAGTATACCCGCGGAAAATCAAACAGTATCAACCCACACAGAGCACAGTTCTACAAAATCAATGCAATAGTCTGTCTCTGGAGGTCTGAGACCTCAGTGCTGTGCTGGGAGTTCAGAAGTACGGGGAGAGATGGGAATCAAAAACGCAGTACACTGAGTGCCTGAGAGTTCTGCAGTAGTGTGGACTTCACTTCCACATTTTTAATATTTCTTTTTTTTCTGCAGTAATACACATTCCATCTGTTTAAAAGCTTTTAAAAGTCATGAAACCAATTACGGTTCCAGGGGCATATAAAAATTTATGTTTCCTGGTTTTGCACATTGCATAAATACACAATCCACAAGTATTTGTTACCTCTACCAGATTTAACTTAACATACTTTTTTATGCCAGGGCATATACCTATGAAGTTATCACTACAGATAACCCATCAGCACAAGTTGCTTCTCAATTGCTTCCAGCAATGAAATTACTGAAAGTGAAATATGAGAGGGAGGAGTGTAGCCACTTCTCAGTCTTCAGCCTTGCATTTCACCAGGCATGTAAAGGTAGGTATTCTTTTATTTAGTCTTTAACCCAGTGTATGGTAGCCTAAGGAAGGAAATTTACTGAATTTCTTAAACCAAATCATTTATGTTCCAATGTTAATCTCTGAACAGGTGTAGAGACCTAGGAGCCAGCCAATTTAGGACTAACACTAATTTAGCCTCAAACTGTAAAATTCATACAAGCAGTAGTTACTTAAGGTTGATATCAAAATGTCTCTAAACTTATGCTATATGAGACAGCACTTTCCTAATTTTGACTTTATAATAAAAACCCCCTCAAACCTTACAGAATAATACAGAAGGAATGAGCAAAAATCCGTGCAGTCTACATCAGTATCTGACTACTTCTAAAACATTTTAAAATAGAAGAAATCACATTATTCCTCCTTTCTGCACATGTGTTTTTAGGTACAAAAAACTCTCTGATGACTGTAAGTATTGCTGTTCAGCAATGAGTAAGGATGTCAAGGAATTACTGTAAAAGCAGAGACAAAATTTAGTGCTTTTCTTAGTTCTAAAATTGAGTAGTTTTATGGTCACCTTCTAGTACAGTGAATACGTTTAGATCATTTTCTTGCCTAAAGGCATAGGTCCCATGAAATTGTGAACATTCTATTTAACACTATAAATGTCTTCCTTTTGTCAGTGTATCTCATAGATTGTTATTCAGAGAAGGGAGCAGGCATCACTCTTACATACTCTGTCATATTCTTCACTCCTGTTATAGCTTTTGTGTCACACAACATCATAAAAAGTGCACTAGAGAAGAAAAGGTTCAAAGATACATGGTCAATGCTAGCTACTTTTTATGAAACTCAAGAAGAAAATGGTCAAATTTTTCAAAACCCCCTCAATCTTCTTTGATATTTAGTAAAAGTATCTCTCTGTAAACTCTGTCTTTTTGAACAAACCAGGGGTTTACACACCCCTAACTGCTGATGATAACTGAACTGTCTTCTACATGGTCAAGTAACCATCATAAGATCAAAGCCATACACAAACCATCAGGGGGAAGGCAGCCTGAAAAAAGCCTATAAGAAAATTTACCCTTTTGATACATGTTCTTAAGTCCAGTTTACTACACCGTCAGAAAAAAACCCACTAGTCTTTGCTAAGTACCACCAAGATAGCCTGCACCTTGGCTGGTGTACAACATATACACATAAAAATACACATTCCTTCCCTTGCTTCTCATTCTGTTCTAAGTTGGCTAAACTAAGTAAGCTCAGCCAGATTTCCTAATTCCCATTTCTTAATAAGCTACAAAAGAACGTGAGAGCCTTAAAGTATTTCCCTCTCAATTACCTACACGTCTATTTAGGACTGACAGGCAAAGCAATTTATGAATATGTTTTATAGCCATTGAAGGTGTGGTTTTAATTTTTTTAAATTATCAGTAAAATTAAATCTTATTTCAACTATAACATCATAATTATCCCCATGAAAGAGAGAACACTTCTATGCTATTGTGGCACACCCCTGTGATAATGACTCATTTCCTTTTGAAACTGAAAAATTTAGTAGATATTCAGTGGATCTGGGAATAGATCACTTCAGAACAGCTGTGGAATCAAATATTTCTTCTGTGATGTTCTGGCAAAGGCTGGGCTTAACTCTGTGCAGAGACATTTTCAAGTTCCCACATCCTAGAAGAACTACAGGCAGTAGCTTTCCAAGCCATAGAAATATCTCAGTGGTGAAAACAAACAAATAAATCTAAAACATCACTGTTCACACGTGGAACAGGCATTGCTTTTAAAGTTACATAAGTAAAAAGTGTCAGAACTACACTGGCTAACTAGTATGAGGAAGGCTGTACAGCCAAAGAGCAACTCTGGAAGATTTAAGTCCTAAATGATTTTGTGATAGACTCATGAATGCATTACATTCACAAGACTGCTCCACTTTCTTCTGTGAGCCAACGGGATTTTGACTAGCTCTGGTTACTGGAAGATATCTTGCTCAAAATAGTGGCAGTTCCCCCAAGCACCTCACCAGATACTACCAAGAACCTCAAATCAGGTACTGAGCATAGTAAGCATCACCTAATACCATTTATTTGATGACTGCTGCTCTGCATGGTTTGGCTTTGCTAAGCAAACACTGAGACCTAAACAGCTGTTGAGATCAAAGGGAGAAAATCATTACCCAAATATCAAATTCTTGTAGTAGAGCTGGGTTTATGGTAAAAAAACTACATAAATAAAACAGAAGCATTCCTATAGCTGCCTACGTTTTAGACAAGCAAATTCCTCTGTCTCCTCTATGTTTGGAATTCCTCTGGAAATGCTATTGCAATACTTGTAGATGAGATGTTAACCTTAAGCTCTGCTCCTGTCATCAGCACTATTTTCTTTTAAGATGCTCTCCATTCAAGAATATTTTTCTCCTACTTGAGATTCCAATCAAAATCAAACCTTTTCTCTCTCTGTGGATTTCCTGCGATTCTTAAACTTGATGCTTGATCATGATATCAATGATGTAAACACTATTCCAGAGGGCAGCTGACTTCTCTAGACTGAAAAATGCAGATTCCTCTGGGCACAGCTAAGTGGATCACCTCCTAGGCAAACAAAGGATAAATACAGCCCTCACGCCTCAGTGGTTAAGGACAAATAAACAGTTAACTCATTTTAAAGGGAAAGGATTTACACACAGTATTAAATCAGAATTCAAGCTGCACCATGTAGGTCCTTAAATCTGTTTCATGAACTGATCACTACAAACATTACAATAATGCATGTGATTAATTGCTAATTTTCTATTAATATTTAGGAGAAAAATATTCAAGGTTATTAAGTGACAGTGGATTTCAAGTTCCTTAGCATAGATTTTAGGAATATTCCAATGCAATTATTAAACATGTTGCTCACTTTAATCATTCACATACCAACACGAAAGCAAATCTCTAAAAAGCATAATCATTATACTCAGACAACATTTCTTTGCCATAATAAAAAAAAAATTAAAGTAATTTTTCCTGTTTGACAGAGAAGATCCTGTGAAAAACTCAACACCTGATCTCAGACTTAAACATTCAGAATGGAATCAGAAAAATCAGCAAGAATGAAAAGACAAGCATGCCACCAAAACTAGCATACTTGATATACATTTCTACACAAACTTCCCCATCCCTTGCACTTTGAAATTCACAGAATCCCTGGTGTTGAACATGCCAGAAATGGCAATTCATGGACGCTGTCAAAAGTGTGAAGTTAAGAGAAATGTCTTTATGGGATGCAAGGAGAAAAACTGATATTCTAAGAGGGATCAAATGTTATGTAATAAGCCTTGCTAATATATTGCTGATAACTAAGCTGACCTCAAAGATAAGTTGAAACACCTTCTGATGCGAAAAAAGTCAATAAAGCGTTAATATATTAAATTTAAATGTCTCTAAGTACTATATTACTTATTTAATTTGACAAGAGACAAAAGCAGCATAAAAGTGTAGCAGAAATATGAGCACCTCTCTTAATATCTGCTTTCTGACTAAACCCCCTCGCCCTTCTAAAAACGCCTCTGGCTAAGATCTGTTATTCATAATAAAAGCTCTTTAGGATGAGTATCTTTTGTCAACTCTTCGCCTGGGCTTGGTGAAAACATCAACTTTGACCTGTGTGAAAGATGGAGGATGGAGGGAGTGAACTTTTAAAATTATTATTGCATTTTTGAGACAAGTAGCATTCAGGGGCAAAAATGGTATCCTCCTGCATTTTTTCAGACTTTCTCCTCTTTTCAACTATAACACTTGAAATCTAAATACGTCCAAGTGACTAAAAGACACATATTTCAGAGAAATAAGTGTCAATATCTCTTATAATAACTCCTTTTAATTCTTGATTGCCTTTAATTAAGTTCACACAAGAAAAACATTAAAAACATACAGTTCCACTTCTTTCTCTCAGAATTAAACATATTCACCATGCCTTTTATTCAATTGAGAATATCAAAAACCATTTGTTGCATTATAATTATTTGAAAAGAAAGCCTTTGATATGGAATGTATTTGAGTGTAGCAGGATTATGGGATAGGAAATGTACATGCTATTCATGAATCCTTACAAGACCTATTGTTTTAGTCCTGACCAAGTCACTTAAAACCAAGCTTTAGGCATATAAAAAAAGTATCTAAAACTCATCATAAATCATTTTCATGAGACATTTTCAGGGATAGAAATTAATAATAGACTTTGTCATCATACCCAGATCCCACTTTTACCCACATTCTTAAAAAAAATGAACAAAAATCAAGCTAACAAATTTCTGTTTATGTATTTATTCCCTTTGCCAAAGAAAAACATTTCTATCTCTCATTTTCCACAATTCATTGGAAGGACAGAGGTATTATTCAAAATTTTTTAACAAGACAGCTATAGTACTATTCAGTTTTATTCAGACATCAAATGTGATATAAGCAAGATTATTGATGATTGAAAAAAAAGCTCACCTATCTACTGTCTGCACTAAAACCCCACAAAGTTATTGATTTGTATTAAAATCTAAACAGAGGAGAAACATATATTCAAGATTCAAATAACTGGCATGATGGGTTATTAACTATACGAGTTTCTAATGACACCTGGCCTCTGAATAGAACATGAAACTATAGTTTTCTAGGATTTTCTGTATAAGGAAAGCAATAAGAAATGTTATCCTATCAAAAAAGCAATTTGCTTTTTTTGTCCACTAGATACAACACAGTGGGAAAACAGAACACAAGTGCCTTGGGAATACCTTAGCTGCTGCTGCCCACGCAATACTACTTCAACCACACAGGAAAGTACTCTGAGTGAATGTGACTTTCCACATTTTTAACAGCAACATTTCTCATTTGCTTTGCTCGTCTAAAGGCAACCACACAACATACTTGCTTCATTTCTCTTCAAGTTGTGACTTTTGCTCAAACAGTTCTGTCAGTAATTCTGCTGTCATTCCTTCAAGCACCAGTACTTCTGTGACACAAACGCAGAACAATCTTCACAACCCAGTTCTTCTTATCAATCATTTTCTCACAGTATAGACAAAGAAACGAAGGCTGTAGGGCATTGTGTCTCCTTACAATTGATCTTTGCCTGGAATATTACCTTGTAGTGGAATCAAAGGCCGCTCTGTAGACAGCCAGTCCCCAGAAATGCATAACTAACAGGGGTCACAGGTACTGTAATGCCTATGGCATGTAAAAATACAGTAAGATAGTTTAAGTAAATAACTTTTCAATCAGAACAGCCATGCCTTTCATATAAAATAACATGAAAGCTTTACACATTCCTTTCTCTGAAAGAATGCAACCTCTCTCCTTTCTCCTCTCTGCTCCTAACTTTTTTCATCCATACATCTATCCAATGCAATCTCTGATCAACACTAACTTTTGGGCTGAACCAAGACTGCAAGTGTCAGGATCATTAAATTACCCAGCCCAGCCTTCAGAGCCCAACCCATATTGTTCCGCTGAATTTGTTCACCAGCATGTATGAGACAGATTATTTTGGAAAAATTCCTTTGAATTACTAGAGCAATAGAAGAAGTCTCAGTTTCAGAGTAGCTACTTACAATGTATTATAATCATCATATCCTGAACACTAGTGCTGATTTCTAGGACTAAAACTTTCCCATCAGCCTCTTTTAAAGTAGACTCTAACTGTCTAAATTTGTTATCAAGTGTTTCCTGTAGAGAATAAACCCTTTACTTTGAGCTTAATTTCCTCTGGCAATCAGATTTGAATTTTTATGTGAACAAAAGCCATGAAAAGGGCTCAAGGAGGGAAGAAACTAGAATACTACAGGATAGCAGATCCTCAGGCTGTGCTTCTTACGGCACAAAAAGTTGTTTGCAATTACATGTTTGAGTGATTTGTTTATCTTCCAACCATGTTAGCAAGCACTTAGGGTAAAGACAGTGATTCAGGCTTCAAAACAACAACAGAAAAATCTAAAATGTATGAGAAATAGGACTTCTATACTTGAGCTATAAATATTGCACAGGTGACATTCAATAGTAAGGTCTCTCAAAGAAGCTTCAGAGAAAAGCCTGCAGCCTTAACAAATCACAATGCCTAATTAAATGACACAATTCCTTTAACTATTACTTTTTCTTGAGTATTCTATATGACAGGAGTAATTCCATAGTCTAGTCTGTTAATATTGATGTGTTTCTGCAACATATGCAGTAGATTTCCATCCATCTGATCCTGTCATGAGTGAAAAATCTAAGTTTTGTCCATACCTTGATATTGAAGGAATTGGGCAGGTTGAAAGCTTCAAAAAAAGGTATTTTTAACCCAATAGCCATTTTAAAAAATGGCTGTTATTTTTGGGTTTAGGTTTTCAGCCTTTAACTAATATCACCTATGTCCTAGAGCCTCACATCCATCCATTAACCATATAGATGATCTACAAGTCTCTAACACAGCTGAAAGACAGTACTAAGACACCTTTCATTTAACACTATGGCTGCCTCAGGGGGAGCATCAGTATTTATGTGATATACTGGGCAGACAGAATTAGGCTGTAATACTACAGGAGTGGCTGTTTGCTTCATCTCTGTGTCTTCAGCTTTGAAAAATTGGACAGTTTGTTCTGTCATCTTTCCAAAGCCCGCCATAGATTCAGGATATGAATAAGAACAAACCAGCCAAGACCTCCCAGTTACGATGGAAACAGCGAGAGGAGGAGAGGGAGGAAATGGCAGAAAGGTAATTCTCTCCCTCTGTACAATGTATGCTTGCCTTCTCGGAAGATTCAAAAATGTTTGGCACCTTCTGCATATTCTTTGAATAGACAGTAGGGTTTTTTTAGTTCTATTTACCACTCAGCAGTCTGTGGCTTCTCTTTTGATGCATGTTCTTTGACAATACAGTTAGCACACCTACAGCTATGCTGCCTTTAAGTTTTAATAGAGCCCTACTAAATTATTAGGCTTTATGCTCCTAATATTTTCCTTTCTACAAAAATGCTAAAGAGCAGGTCTTTTGTCCCACTCTTGTGTCCCACGAACAGAGGTAATGTCTAACCCACACAGAACAAGACACATTAAAGTATAACATTTGAGAAAATTCTGCAAAGTTTTTCCAGTAATTACTTTTCAGATTTGTTCAATTGCCAGAGTTGATGAGGTTGGGAGTAGTTTTAGTAAATTTAGATTTTTTCCTTTCCCCTGGATTCCTGGTTTAAATCTTTTCTTCCGCGTGGACTGAAAAGACAGATGGAATATTTGTGCTGTAGCAAATAAACTGAGACTTTCTTAAAACAAAAAGCAACCAAATTACCCTGCATGATAGCCAAAACATATGATATACAGAAAAAGGAGCAACGATGCTAAATATAATCACATGAATACACTAATGCTAATAGTTGATTCATATTGCCATCTTCCAAGAAGGGGAGAAGACTACGCATATATTTAGTTGATTGTATTTGTTTCATCTAAGTAAAATCTGTATATAACTCCCTACATAAGGAACATCACAACTATTTCTTCCACTTCTGTAAAATGAGATAAAGAGCTTTTATTGGCAAGATAAGTATTTTAGACAGTGTTTTAAATAGCAAAATTTGAACTATAGCATCTAGCAGAAACACCTGACAAACTCACAAAATACAAATAAATGTCCAATATTTCACATGACTCACACATTACAAAACCCAAACGCACACAGTGTTGCTATGGAGTCGAATATATCCCTATCTAATAAAATAGTCCTATAGACTAAACTCTTGCAAAAGCTTTCCCCAGATGTTCTTACAGGTTATTAGATGCTCTTGAAAGTTTCAGAGGGCTGCAGGAAATTAAGTGGGTAGAAGGGACAAACAAACAGAAAACCCACCAAAAAGTCCCACCAAGACCACTCTTGTCTTTGGCTAATCTTGTACTGCAAAATCTCTAAAGTCTCTGCAGCAAACCGACTGTTTTCTGGCATTTAGGTTTATGCTTCCATCATTTTTTCAAATATATTTTCTACATGTAATATATACAGATGAGCTAGATGCAATATATATGCAAGATGAGCTAGAAAACATAAGTCACAGTAGGAAATTAATTAGCTCCCGTATAATCTTGTTGGGAAAAAAAATAGATCTATGTTTGCATACTCTTACCTATAGTTTATAGCATAACAAATCTGAAAAATGCAGTAAATAAGTTAAACAAGCATTTAACAAAAACCGTATTTCATGTACATACCAGTACCGAAGAAGCCAACATTTCTCAGTAGATGACAGCACAGTGTCATTTTTGAAAAGGTATTTTGCAGTATTAAAACCAGAAAGATGTGGACTTTCTTCCTTTGAGATAATTTAATGCATAGATATATTATCTAATGTAGATGGCTGTTTGCATAGCTTTAGTATAATGCTGATGAAGCCTTGATAGACTGTTTCCACTTACGTGACTTAATTTGCTTTTTCTAACAAACCATTGTCTATTTACATTGTCTTCACTGTAAAATCAAGCAGAACATCCCCCCACCCTCCATGTTTTTTCCTAAATTAAAAAATCCAGAAGAGAATAAGGCTACATCTACACTAGCAAACAGTTTATTGTTAAAGACTACCCAAGAGCATTTCAGGGTGATTGAACACAATCATCTATATAGTTGCAGGGTTAGCAAGGTCCCTGACATGTTTTAGATGGTGCCAATCATCACCCTGCCCAGGCAGAGTTAAGGAGCAGGCACACCCAGGCACGGTCTGTGGCTTCCATCCCTGTTTTGGTGACTGAGAAAATTTATTAGCTGTAGATAAGCTATGGCCTTCAGGCATGAGGAATTTTATCAGCAATACTTGACCTTGTGGACCTCCTGGAAACACTAAATGGGGCATGATTTTACATATCTCTCTACTTCTGGAAACACATTATCTTCCTAACTGCTGCTAACTCCCAGTCCAATTTCCTCTAGTCTTCTGACCAGCCAGGCAACTGATGGCAGGACTCTTACCCTTCTCTATTGCAAAACAGTTTCTGCTCCATGACTTTTTTAAGTAGATTTCTACCTGTATAAATAGCATGTAAATTCATACTTAGTCAAAACAATTTACTTTACTAGAAATTCATGCCCTCACTCTGATAAAACAGTAATTTAGTTTGAAAATATGACTAAAAATGGGTTTACACAATAGCAGAATCTCTAAAAGAGCATGAACAGCTCTTGAATGATTTCCCCAAACAACATACATTAAGTTCTGCATTTCACATTTCAAAAACTATTTTTATTGTAAGATCTGTCTTACAAATTAAAATGGTGAAAGTTTAAACTTGAAAATTACCTCAAAAATCTATTTAAGAAAAAAAATAAAAGAAAAGAACCCCTAGAACTTTCAAATGTGTTTATTACTAAACAATTTTACTTCAATTTTATGTAAGGAAAAGGGATAATTTGAAAGATACAGATGCACGACCAAAATTATTGCCTTGTAATGGGATACCAGAAAAATAAAAAAGGACACATTACCATAGATATTACACAAAAACAATTGTCTAGATGCATTGTGTTAGTCACAGAATTCCAAATACACCATGTTGAGTCCCCAGGGCTGTGAATACACAGGTCCCTATGGCTATTGAGTGCACTACAATAGCATGGCAGCATTCACACAAACAGCCATGAACTCACACTGTCCAGAGCACCAGCACCACTCTGCCAAAGCCACTGGTGGGAATTTGAGCTGACCCTGATTTACAGGTGTGTGGTGGCAGAGCCAGAAACACTGATCTGTTTCACTCCAGTTCCTGGGTGGGATGTAGAGCTTGCAGAGGTAACTGAGCCAACAGCACAAATTTGGTCTCACGAATGTTGTGTTCGTGCAAACATAACAAGTCTGTTATACTATTTATTATGACATCTTTTTTCAGACTCCAAACTTCTCCAATTGATGGTATAAGTAATTAATCAGCTAGTGTTTGTCAAGCACTGCCCTATGCTTACCCCTGCCTTCACAGTTTCCTGACTGCTATTCTTTCTGTACAGAAATTACCTCACTTAACAGCAGCAAGCTCATAACTTGGAAACAAACTTTCCATCATGCAGCCTACATATTCATGAATATGTAGTACAGAGGTAGGAAGACCTTGGATAAGTACATTGCATAAAATAATCCCTTTGGGGCAATTAGTAGTCAAAATGAGAATTACAATTGTCTGTAAAACACACACTTCATTCTAATGTTCGAGTCTGCAAATTATAAAAAGTGTGCCCTTTAAATTTCAGAGAGAAGTTATAGCTGGATATCAGATGTGGTTTTGCCTTGCCTGCTTCACATGTTTACAGTTTTAACTTCTCATTTAACCACTACCACACTATGATCCAGGCTTGAGGAAATAAACCTCACCACTCCTGAAACAGGCCCTAGCACAGAAAAGATGGTCCAGCCCTTATAATGATAAGTAGTCTTCACAGTCACTTTTTTCCAATCCATAATAGGATGTGCCTCAGCAACACCTTGGAAAACACACACATTTGTACAGAAAGTAGAAAACCCATATCTAGCTCTGTCCTGAGCACACAGAGCTCTTTACTCAGCTCCTAGCAGAGTGGGTATACAACTGCATTCCTACAAACACAAATACCTAGATCATGTGCTCAATAAATGCCAAAGGCTTAATTAGTGCTGAACTCAGAGACTGGAACACAGGACAGTACAGCACAGGCACAATACTCTCTACACTCAAGAGTACCATGTGCAAGAGAAGCTAAGCCCAAAAGAAGATCCTCCGTGTGCTGCTCTCATTGGTAATTCTGGTATACTTCAGACATAAGACACAGAACCCACAACTGCCCTCAGTCACAAGCTCAATAGTGGTGGTGGTGCCTTTTTGCAGTAACTTAACAGTTAAAGCACCTTTTTCTCCATGGACCACATGAAACAAGCAGCAAATGTTTCACTTATATCAAAAGACCATCCTCAATAGAAATTAATTCCAAAGAAGCAGACACTCTCTCTAAACTAAATTGGTTCTGATCCCTGCACTGACTGTTACCAAGAACAAGATGTGGGCTGTGCCTTTACCTTGTTGAACATAAGCAGAGAAAACAGAAATTCATGGACAGTAAGATACCACATATGTAACACACCATTGTTTTCATTAAATTGAAACATAGTTCCAGCTGTGTAGTTCTCACACATCTATGGACCCAAGCCAGGCTGTAACTGAGATTCCTGACAGGCACCCTAAACATCATGGTCCAAAACTGGACAGGCAGCAAGTCCACCCTAATGCTGTGAAAAGTAAACTGACCTTCTCTAGAAGCATGAAAAATAAGTAAAAAATGAATACAGAACAATAAATCTTGTTGCTAGAGTGTGCCACCTCCTAGGTAACTCACACTGTTTATTCTGATCCTCTCCCAACCACAGGAACTTTCTCGATACCAAAATGAGGAACAGGCCTTCAAGGTGCCTCTGCTCGTGGCAGGAGGTTGGAACTAGACAATCTTTAACACCCCTTCCAGTCCAAATCATTCTATAATTCATTCAAAGCATGTTCCAAGATGCTAGTTAAAATATTCAAAATTAACTCAGTATCTGATGTATGTGACATTTTATAATCTCTAAAATTAAAAAAAAATTATAGAGGAAATAGTGTTACTTTAAATACAGCTGCAAATAATATGTTAATACATGTAGGTTATTTGATTTTAAGATGTTTCAACTTTGCAATTTTTACCACTTTAATTTGGTGATGCTTTTTTGGGGTGGTTGGCTAGCGGATTTTTTTTTGGCAGGGGGTGAGGGGAGAGGATAATAGGGACCAAATGTTTTCTATCATGGTTCTTCTCTTTTTCATATACTTTGCATATTTATTCCTATATATTTTCAAGGAGTACTTGTGACTTTTACAGTTACTTAGAAAAGTAAATATTTTAAATCAAAGTTTAAATAAACTGTACAAATTCATTAGGTCAGGTTTCTCCGAGCTAAAAAAAACAGTTAAGAGAGATTTTCACAGAAAACAAATGCTCCAGCAAAACCTGTAAATTACAAGAATTAAGATATCACAACAAATCTTTATTGACAGGTCAGTGATCCTGCAAGCAAAGCACTATTGCCTACCAGTGTTTAAGAATAAGCTTCCAGAAATCAATTTGTTTGTGGGTGCCACCTCTAACACACATAAGCCATAGCACCTTTAATAGATATCTCCACAGCGAATTTCATTACTTTTACCCATTTACAAACTCAAATTCACATGGGGCTAATATTTTTGTTTGTAAAGAATGAGATATGCACAATTACAGCTCCTCCTAATGGCACTGTAACAGTGGTGGTTCAGTGAAAAGTTACTTCTTAGTAATTACCCCAAAAGCACTGGAAATACCCATTTCTTCTTTGAAACAGATGGCTATAAAACACACTGATATAACTTGAAGAATTCTGTGCCATTTCTGATGTTGCAATGGTGGGGTAGCAGGAGAGTGAAGCCGCTTTATGCATCAAATGGAAGAAACCGACTTTTCACTAGAACATTCTTTCCCTCATTTCCTGACATTAGTTTAACCATCTGTAGCTTCTAAGAACAATTCGTAACCACAGTTACTTTGCCCACATACATTTAAGTGCCAGAGCAGAAAAACTCAAACATTTGATTTTAGAATGCCCCAAACATTTACCGAAGTCCCAAAGAGCTGCCATGATGTACAGTACAACTGATCAGCAGATATAATTACTATGAAACACAATATTTCACAAATATTTGAAAGAGAACTGTTGCACTCCTTACAGTCAAAAAATTGTGGATCACATGTTCTTAAAAAGTTCTTGGGTTTTTTTAACCATATGTTTCTAACCATCCACTGTGCTAAAGCAAGGGAAATACTTCACTTATGAGCATCCTCCCAGCAAACAGGCCAAAACATTGAGTATTCCTAATGAAAATTGCAAGACCTTCACTAAAGTATTTTTATGTATTTATCCAATCAATTATTATGCATTCAAATTGATGTCTCAAATGTGGCAGTTGCTTAAAACATAGAGCATTGATAACCTCAGCAGAGTATTTGGACATTTATAGCAGGGTATATACTCTAAGTATCTTCCTGATTTGGGCCATTAAGGCAAAAAATAGAATCCAAAAGACATTTGTTATTACAATTTAAGCCTTCTAGATGCAAAATAACATAACTTTTCCTTATACTTGACTTCTCTGAGCTAGAAATACATATTGCAAACTGAATACAACCCCTTAAGCCTTGCCCCAGATAGCTATACTACGAGAATTCAGGCATTTCTCACAGCAGCTATTTGATAATTACCCATCACATTAGCACAAACCATGAGAAACAGAGCCCATAATGTGTTGCAGCAGTTGCAACACAGATTTCCTTGCAGCCCCGGGTGGGAGAAGCTCACAGGTAATGCCATTGACTACATTATCTCACACCACCACATCCCATAAACAGTGCATGCTTATTTTAAATTCAGTTCTGATTTGTAAAAAAATCAGCTAATTTCATAAGGTGCATGCACAGAAGCAGACAACACAAATTCAAGTTTATCACCTGGCCCCAAATCAGTTACAGGCACAATTTCTCAGAAATAGTAAGACCAAAAATACAGTAGACAATTGTTAATCAAAACCTAATACCTTCACAGTTTAGAATCCCAGACCAGAACATAAAGCATGAAAATTATAGGTGGGAAACAGATTTAATGCCAAGGTAAATTTTATGGCAGCTTTTAGATCTAACAGAATGTCTCACATAGTGTGTCAGCCTGCAAATTGACACAGTTATTAAACATTCAATAACAGTACTTGCCACATGTGAATGAAGAAATTGTGTTCTTGCATTATAAATGCTGCCTGACATTTGAGGAGAGACTCCTCTGTAACCATACCGTACCCTAACAAAATCACCTTCATCTGATTAGATTGCTGATAGATGATTGCAGGAACATGTTGCATGCTTGAGAGGAAATCCAAGGCTTCAATCATCAGCAATGGATTTGCAATAGCTGCAGACAGTAACATACGGTTTAAATGTCACGTGCAGTGAGCAACAAAAGATTCAGTCAAAGTGTTACTGAAATCCATTGAATTACAAAAAACTATCCCTGAACACGTTAGACACATTGACACAGTACATGCAAAAATATGTATCAAACAAGCTTCGTTTGAAAGAAAATGCAGGTCTGATTTGTGAAATAAGTGATGGAGTAAACACAACTTTAAGGTTTGGAACTGACTCTACTGGGTCTTGAGTTTCTTTCTCTGGTTTTAAGATAATCCTGTTTCACCCATGGTTTTCAATTACTGCTTCTCAATTTGTTCAGGTCCCTGAATGCCTGCATGTTTCCTACAACTGAAATAGACAGAACACACGAATGGTAGAACGGCCTCCAAATAATATGTGGAAAAGACTTGTTGGTCAGCATCCGACAGAAAAAGAGAAACTGTAACACTGCTCTCACTACTAGGCTCAAAACTATATAATGGCAACAATGCATGCCACTGGGAGTCTCTCACACTTCCTTCCCATGGCAGCAGAATAAAACACACTCAATACAGATTCCACTTGCCTGTTGTGTCCATGCTATGTGTAACACTAAGACTTGGGATGGATGGATATATGTAAACTGAAAAAAATTACCTACATTATGAAAAAATATATTGGTCCTATTTATCCTTTCTATTTCAATCTGATGATAACCAGCTTCCATATGAGAACTGTTCCGGTTACACAAATTTCACTGCACGAAACATAGAGCAGTCCATCCAACCTAATATCTTCTCTTTAGTAGGAAGTTAACAGTAGATACCTAGAATGCATGCTAAAAATTTAAGTGTAATTATGTAATGAGCAGAGGAATCTCCCTGTCATTGATTTGAACATCACAATAACAGGAAAGGAACACTGCATCAGGCCGAAATAGGATGCTATAACCATACAATATGAAGTCTTTATGACAGCCAACACAGCATGAGTACGGAATAAGTTCCTTGCTGCAGTGCACCATCAGAATATTTTTCAGACATTTCTAGAAGTAAAATACTTTGAAAACATTAAAGGTGCATTTACATTCAGTTTTGGTTTGCAAATACCAAATCTACCTTTCAGCACAGTCAAAGGAATTATTACAAGAGCTGTATACGATCGAGGATTTGGTCAGATGGACAGAAGCTGTGCTCCAACCACTTTCTGTAACATCAGACGCTTGATACTGACAGTCTCAAGGAGGATATAGAAATTTTCATTTATAAAAATTAACTTATTTTTCAGTGAAATAAGTGGCATCCAAAAATTTGAAGAAAAGCTGTTGGCTTGTTAGTATTCAGCAATCAGTCTTTAAAAAGGTCTCACTGATTCCTACTACAGGACAAATTTTCAACTCACCTGAAACTGCCTCTCGTCAAATGATGAAGCCTCTACACCACTGAAAAATTTTTCAAGAACTCTATCATTAAAGAAAATGCAAAGTTCTGTTCAAAACAACTGCTTATTTTTAAAAGGCATTTGTGAAGGGAAATGAAAACATGGCAGCTGAGCACAATCACATAAATTGCTCATATAAGACAGAATAAAACACTGAAAGCATGCTTAATGCTCATATTTTCAAGATAAGGTTTTCTGGAACTGAACTACAGATGCAAAAATAAAATGAGCAACAAAGGTGATGGGTTTTTTTTCTTTATTTGACAGTGTTAACAACTGAAGAACAACATCCAAAAGAGCAGAGGATTTGCTTGAAAAAAGCATAATAATCTTCAACATTTTTTGTGTGATCTTTTACAAAATTATGGCATTTCCACACATGTAAATAAAAATGATGGTATCAATACAGGAAAGACGAGCTAAATTTCCCAAAGCCATTCAGCACAGAGCAAAAATAACCGAGTTTCTTTGGGTTTGCCAGAATGTGTATAGAAATTTCAGCTCAGAAAAAGTGTTAGCAATTTTTAATTACTGGTGAAATGAGAAAACTGATAAACAGTTCCAAAGACCTGGCTTGTCTCAGTTTTAAGACTTTTATGGTGAGGAAAAAAAAAGAAAAAACATAATTAATGTATATAATTAACCTGTCTAAATCATACCTGTTATGTTTGCTAATAATGGGTTTTTATACAGAGACTGTCTGCGGCCCATAGAAAAACATCCAATATTCTGTAGAAATATTGTATTTACACTGATAAAGAGTGAATAAGTATTCACTTTATTTAAAAAAAAAGATAGATCTTAATTATAAAAGCTTTAGCTTCTATTTCCAAGATAAATAATTTAGCTTTTTGTCCCTGTATAGAATTAATTCTATTTTATAATTCAGTTTTTCACCTACCATTGATTTTTCTGAACTGAGAAGTAGAATAACAGAATTTCTTTATAAAGGAAAAATTGATCTACTCCAGAATGAGGTTACTTTGAGAATACCTGTAAAAAAAAGATCTAATTACGGCTTCCTAAAGAAGATTCTGAAAAGAAGTGTGGAGGTGACATAATGTGGAACAAGAATGAACAGAACCTCAAAACATATTAAAAATGTTTAAATACTATGGAAAGTCAACTGCTGTGTCTTTCTTCATAATCAAGCACTTGAAGTAAATATTTTTAATCTCTAATTCCTATTAAGTATATCAGTTTAAAGGCCTAACCAAAGTTAGCATAATACAATCACAGCACTTTCACAGGTTATTCCAAAGTCCCAAGGTGCTGTTTTCAGTACTGTTCACCTCTTCTTTCCTCCCCAGAAAACACACCGATGGCTAAAAAAACCCCACCCACATTTAGAGAGGATTTAAAATATAGAGCTTTACAGGGAAACAACCACATCATGTCATCGTTTAAGGCAGCTTTATATGAGGTAATCTAGGCAATTATCAGCATGGAAACCTGGCACCAGCTCTACATACAATACATAGCTAATACGGTGCTTGACTAATAAAAGAGGGATGTGTAATTAATGCCAATCAATGAGGATTTATGGCAACTAGACTATCAAACTAACTTGACACTTATATGAGATTACAAATTTAGCGGAACATCATAATAGCAAAGTGGGAATTTACCCAGATTTATGTGTGGCATTTGATACGGCACTGACATTTTGATTAAGAAACTAGAACACTATGAGATCAGTGTTAGAGACATTTAACTGATATGCTTCAAAATGTAATTTCCCACAGCAAATCATCCAATGTCTGTTTTTCAAGGTGACTTGCAGTGATCATCTCCTAAACCTATGCTATTCAAAACATTTCTTAATTATCCAGATGAAGGCATAAAGTAATTAGTCAAATATTACAAATGGCCCAAAATCTGAGAGAGTGGAAACAATGAAACCTAGAAGTCACTGACAAAGCCACATTAACAGGTTATCTGAGATCAAAAACATGATATGGCATTTTAAAACAGCCAGAAATGAAGCCAAAAACGAAAGAAAAGGCTTGGGACAACTGTATTCTCTCTACACCTCCCTGAAAAGATGTTGAAGCCAGGTAGGGGTCAGCCTCTTCTCCCCGGCAACCAGTGACAGGGCAAGAGGGCATAGCCACAAGCTGTGCCAGGGGCAGTTCAACTCAGACACTGGGAAGAATTTCTTCACAGAAAGGGCTGTCAAGCATTGGAACACATTGTTGTGGCACTTAGTGCTATGGTCTAGTTGACAAGATGGTGATTGGTCAAAGGTTAGAATTCATGGTCTTGGAAGTCTCCAACTTAAATCATTCTGTGATAAGAATCCTCATATCAATTTAATATTTCTGAAGTAAGATTATGTGGTATTTTCACTAGCATGACTACTCCATCATACTTCGCTGTGATTTTTTTTTAATAGCATATATTATCTGGACCACTCTCTGATGCATAAGGAAAACTAACATGGACAGCAATGAAATAAATTAAAAATGCAAAATCAAGAGGCTTCTTGGTATTAAGAAACATCCCAGAATTTAAAAAATTACTCATAGTAATACCATGACATTGAAAATATTGATAATGGCTCCAGGGATGGACAGACAGACATAATTCCTTTAACAATAATCATTGTACACAAAGGGCAATGAATAAATAACACAGCAATGTATCAATACCTTCCTATAATGAAACGATAGTTCTTTACTATATTCATATTTTGATAATATCATTAAATTTACTATTTTGCTCATGATACTTTAACTGCTACAGGATTTATTTCTGTTCTCAACTGAAACTGAGTTCTGAGCTAATCAAAGCAAAATGAGATGAAAAATGAAACTTATTTCATCTGAACAGTGATGTTTGAAAAGTATAGCTCTGGATGCTTGAAAGAAAAAAAAATCATTTGGTAAGCTGCATATTTAAAGCATACAAGCTGAACATCATTCCCTTGATTTCTGGGTCCAACCTATTTCAGATGAGCACAGGCTCCCTGTGGAACAGACTATGAAAAGAACAGATAATGTTGCTGTCCTCAGTGCTAAACCTAATGACAATAAACAAGCAGGGAAGGACAAATATGAAAAATGTTCAAAAATATAAATATCGTAAAAAATAAAATTGCAATATTCAAAAGCACACAGGAGGAATAGGAATAATAATAGGAAAAGCTATATAACTAAAAAAACCAAACATGCTTCCTATGGCAAACTCTTTGCTCTCAAACACACCCTACAACACTGAGACTACTGTATAGTGGAATCAGACTATTTAAAATCACATATAAGGACCAATACTAAACAATAAAAAAAAAAGTGACCAAACTTGGAATACAAATCTTTGCTCTGGGAAAGGGAAATTGCTATAGAGATTGATTAGAAGGGTGTACTGATATTTAAGAAAATCCAGTACTTAGAGATGCTTCCAAAAGTTCACAGAAGTCCTATTGCTTCTTTTAGAAATGGTTTGTTGAAGCCTAGCATGTTTCAGTAACTGGAGCAGAGACAAAAATGCTACTCAGTTATGATGAGGGACAGTTGATGCAGTCTTCATCAGGAACAAACAATTCAAGGTAACAGTAGTGAGATATATCAAACTGGAAGAGAAGTACATTTATATTTCCATCAAAGTGATTTTCATTTTTCCTTATTCCCAATACCTTAAGACATATCTGACCTATAATCCTCTTTAATCCCTTCATTATTTCTGAGATTTTCAAGTCTACAGCAACTCTTTTTGCACATCAAATGAGGATCCCAAGAACACATACAGAACATTAATACTTTTTCCACAGGTTTCCAAAGTTCAAAAACATTTGCCCTACATTTTGCCTTGGGGACATGGAAATGTCTTTCAGAAACCAATGCATGTTCACTGGAGTGAGGAGCTAATGTGGAGCCGATTCCTATGAAATCACCACTTCAGTGGTTTTCGGAGGTGTTACAGCTTTGTCTCTCTATGAAAAGGGACATTATTTCTGTGGCTCTTGATGACTTTTAAAAAACATGAGCCTACAAAGAGAAAGCAAATGTAATAGCATTTTTATACACAGAAGCAGAAGTCCTCAATCAGAAATTTACTTCAATGGACAAATAGAAAATGTTCTGTATGCATTTTAGAGAACTGCAAAAGTCTAACAAGAACACTCCTTCAGTACTATTTCATTTGAATAAGGAAAGGCAAAATATTTTAGTATCACATGTATTCTGATCACTTGTAAAGATGAGCATAAATCCACAAAAATTATATCAGAAATACCCTTGGGACCTGTTTTAGTGGTGGGCTTGGCAGTGCTAGGCTAAGAGTTGGACTTGGTGATTTTAAAGGTCTTTTCTAACCTAAATGATTCTGTGGTTCTAAGCAGTAACAAAATTATGCTCATGTAAGAAGAGCATCTGGAAATTCATAGAACCACACCTGTTTCCAAGCACACCTGCACCACTACACACCGCGTTTCTGGGTGAAAGTGTTTTGAGACAGACACCAAAAGTACCAGGTTCTTTCTCATTTAATGAATGGTCCTAATTTGTGAAACAGCTTGAAAATTATTTGATCCTCATTTAAAACAGCTAAAGTTGACTCTTCCACTTCCTAATTAATATAATTAAAGTTTGTTATAAAAGTGACTTGAGTGTTCTACAATTGCAGCAACACAAGTATTCACACCAGCTTCATCTTTTTGAAGCTGAAGAAGTTTGGAGTGATTCTGATAGACTGTAATTAATGTGAAAAAACTCCACACTGACCTCTGCTTGGGAGCATATTGGAACACGTATCGAATCACAATGCACTTAACATTAAGATAATCATTATATCTTCTGCAAATAATTTATAAATTTTATTTAACTGAACTGAACTTTGATTTCCATTGGTTTCTCATGTTGTCAATTATTCTACTTACATTTTTGCAACCAAAACAATTAAAGTCTGTAATTCTGTCAAGTGACCAGTTTCATACCAAAATACATACAAACTAGTATTTTGGGGGAAAACACATTATCTTGTGTTTCTGTATGTTGCAAATTAGTGCTTATGAAAATTGATGAAAAATCATATTTTAAATGAAACATGTCTTGGGGAAAAATAATGGAGGAATATTTTTTTTCTTAAACAGCAGTATTTGCAGTTTGTTGATAACCTTCATCTAATAGCCTTGAAGATTCTTCATTGCTTATCACTGTAAAAAAGCATGTACACTGCGCAGCTATTTAAGAGAGACAAAACATAACTGCACAAACTTTGTCATAACAATGCAAAAATGAATATATAATGTAAAATGTGACTTAATCTTCCAAAGATCATAACATGCGAGAAAAGCCTAGCTGTTTCAACCCATGATTTAGTTAGGGTTATTTTTATTCTGCTCCAAACAGACTGTTTTACCAGAGCAGAAAAGAATAGCAAATCCCTGGAAACAGATCTGTAGGATCTCTATTATTTCCCACTTGGAGAAAGACACAAAACAAAAGACTTAGTGATTTTAGCCTTTGAACTGGAAGATTTCCCAGAAAGTAAAGATGTGTTTTCACAGTGATTGAGGCTGAGGAAAAAAAACCATCCCAAAACACAAGAATGATTTCTTTCAGCAACCAGAGGACCTCAACAAGCCATCAATTCAAATATCTGATGCAGGGTTACTGGATAGGTAGGTAAAAAAAGAAGTTAAATGCATTTAATTGCTTTCTTTTTCTTGACTAGATTGATACTGCTGGAAATTCTGGTTGAAAAATCATGAAAATTAGGAGTGTTCTTGCACCTCAGTCTGGTTCAGTTTTAACACTATTGGATAGAGTGGTTTGTAGCTGATAATGGGAAAATGTGTCAGTTTGGAAATAATGGAAAGGCACATTTCTGCAGTAAAAGCCTCATGCCTGTAGTTCAGGTGGTCTGAAGCCACATTAGCAACATATCTGTCTAATATAGTGTGTCTTCTGAAATTTTTTCAGTGATGCCTTACTAAAAGATAGCACTGATCCCTGGCTCTGCTAGGTATGCACCTTGCCACAGGCATTGACGGCAACTGGAGTCACGGGGCTTAGTTGACTGGGTACTGGTTGTTTGCCACAGCATCAGATTTTAGCTTTATGGTCAGTGGTTTTTTCTTCTCTCTCCACAAAGATGGTATTTTGCTTCATTTTCTGCTTTTAGAAATTAAGAATTGATTCAGTGAGGGAATGGGCTGTAGCTCAGGAGGCAGGGTTGCCAAAAGTGTCATTATTTCAGTACCTTTTTCACAAATACACTGGATAATACAAGATGTAAGTTGGCAGCTGCAAGTCAGTCAGATATATTCTGCCAATAAGTGGCAAAACTGGGAATTGTACTGCCCAGAGAACAGCATTTGAATGTCTAACATGTGCCACTTTCAAGGTCATGGTCTTTGTGGGTCCCTTCCAGCCCAGGACATTCTGTGATTTCTGGGTGACTGAGGCACTGCTACAAGGCACACACCAAGAAGCAGAAGCCCAAAGGCTGCCAGACCTCAGTTTCTGTCGGTTGTGCATGGACTCAGCCATAAATCCCACGCTATTAAAACAATCACTCGGTACTTAAAGTTAGATAAAAAACATTTACTGACACCATCTGTGGCCAAGCGGGAGACACCTATGGAACTGTATGGACACACCATTACACAACTGTCTTGCTAGGGAAGACAAAGAGAAGGTTACACCAGAGCAGGTGAGCGACTGGGAAAAGGCATTTGCATAGCCCCAGTGTGCAAATCATTAATAAATAGAATCCTTTCATACACAGGAAATTTGAGTTTACCTTTAAAATCTCTGCCCTGAAGGAACACACAAATTAGGCTTTTTCCTGAGAAGGAATTACCTCTAAGACTTCTTTAGTATTAAATGCTATAAATATCTAATACATGAGAAGATACAGGTATACATAAATAATGTTTTAAAAACTCTTCATTAAGAATTTGAGATACCTATGATCCTTCTTAATCTTTTCATTGATGTCACTTCAAGAAACAAAAGGAAGCAACAGCGACAAGATGTGGGAGAAAAACTGCAAAGTAATCAGTGTGAAGAAACTGCTCCTGTGGACAAAGCCCAATATGCAAGTTCTGATATGCAAGGTAACACGGAAATTTGAAGCTTTCAAGGCAAAGATAGACACACTAATTATAAAACAAGCATCGACAGAAACATTTAAGTATTACATCCTGCATTTAACCTATGCATACTTGAAAATCTAAGAGTTCTACTTCAGTGCAAAAGATGAAATAAAATTATTTCCTCCTTCATTCCAAATAGCAACTGACCAAAGTTCCTCCCTTTTGCAAGACATCAGAGGTATATTATCTGATGCTGAACAGCTCTTTTGAAGTGTACCATATGTGTCACTTTACATTCATTACTGAAATTCTAACACGCTTAGAATGGTTACAAAGAATTGTAAGTGCCACAGTACTTGGAGAAACAAGACAAAATCTTACCGCTACATATCCATTGCACCCTCGGGACTGGCAAACACCTCTTATTCTGTTGGGAATAAGCACATCATCCCAGCAAGACGGGCCCTTCAAAATAAAGCCAAAGCATATAAAGATTACAATTTACTTCATAAATAAACATATAAAACTTGATTTTTTTGCTGCTTTTACTACCTCTATTTCTTTTAGGTTTTAGGTAGACAGTTTTATCATGGTTACACTGGAAGAGATCATTCAGGTTACATAACAAAATTCACCAGTAAAACCCAATCACAGACAGGACACATGGTCCTTCCACCCTGAGGTCAGTGTTGTAAACTTGGCTCTAGATAAAGCCTTTACTTAACTGTAATACAACATAATGAAAGTGTTAAGTGAGAACTGTTATTATATTTCTGGATATTTACATTAGCTTCAATATTTATCAGTCGTTATTGAAGAAACCTAAAAATCCCCCAAATCCTTCCCCAACAAAATATAAAAACCCAGAAAAAAAAAGTCAGAAAATCCTTATCAAACTTTGCGATAACTTTTTGAATATAAACAGTTCACTTATGAGTATATTAAAAAACAGAAAAAAAAAGATTGCAAATCATCATTATTAATATTTCACAACTGCAAAATAGTGTGGTTAACAAGATAATCCATCAAAGAAGAAAATTTATATATATAGCATATATAGGAACATTTATAATAACATTTTGCATCACAAAAAAACTTTACACTCATATGTTTTCTCTTATATTAATTTCACGCCAATTAATATTTAATTCACAGACAATAAAATTAATCTGAGCAATAGATATGAAGCTTACAGGTATCCACATACATAGTAGAAATAAACAACTGAGGTATCAAAAATGAAAGTATTTGGTACTTGAATTACTCAGTGTTTGGGATAGAGTCACTGCACAGGAAATAACAGAAAATCTTTATCCAGAAGAGAAATTATGGCAGTCAGGACATTAACCACATTAGTGAAATTAGTGACTACTTAAAACAGTTGAATTACAAAGTAATCCACTGTCACATTTAGATCCATCTCCTTTTAACTTTGTATGAGGCATTTCTTCCGCATAGTGTAGGCACAGCTGAAATTATTCTAGAATTATCTTGGTAGTGTGAACTTAGTTATAAAAGGTTAATTCAGCCTATCTGGAAAGTTGAGTAAAACAACTTAGTCTTCACTGAGCTTTGCTCTCTACTGTCATCCAGCTGAAGTTCTGGCACTTGAGACAGGCAAAAAAAAGAGCTTGGACACATGCAAGTTGAATTGCAGGCAGACACAGGTGTGACCAATTGTAGTTTTGAGTGCTTGTGTGAGCGCAGCTGTAGTGGAGTTAGTATAAAGTAATAAAACTTGATACTGGGGGAGGAGAAGGGGAACCACCTTGAATTAATAATTTAAAACATTTGACAAATAAAGTTTGCCATCAATTATTCCAGTGAATTTTGACCTCTCATGAAGTTTTAGCATTCCTGAAATTTTGCAGGAAGAACAGTAAGGCCACCTTGAGATGCTGCACAAAGAACTACCTCCTTTTAATTGCTTTCAACTCAGTAGTTCAAAATTTTGTTTGATGCGGCCCATTTATTTATTTTTCCATGTGCCACAAAAGATTGTACAGATCTCTAGCATTCCTTCCACAGCAGTCTACTTTTCAGGAAGGAAAGTAATCTACCTTCTCATTTCTCATATAGATGCTGTTCCTTATCTTTCACTTTTTACTCTGTTAGTAGCTCTTCCAACTCTATTCTTTTGGAATATGAGGAACAGCACACAGGACTTATGTGTTGGACCAGTGAATAGGAAGATGATGTCTATGAATTTGTTCAAGTCCTCCTAAATAATTACTAAAATGTTATTTACTTTGCTGATGGTTACTAAGCACCAAGGTAGCATTTTGGTGGAGTTACCTATCAGGGCTCCTAGATCTCATTTCTATATATAATAGCTATCTCAAAATCCATCACATATATGTAAAATTTGGAGGGGATTTTTCCCAGTACACGTCACTTAATTGTGACATACATTGAATTTCATCTGCCACTTAAACAGCAGTTGAAATGTGCATCCTAAGGTCCACAGAGAGGCTTCTAGTAGGTACTTTCTAAGTTCTTCCCATACTGAACCCATCTGTTCATTTCTAAGGATGAACCAGCTATATACTTCACTCTCCAAGCATTTCTTTGCTATGGCAATCACCTCATGGACCTGTACAGTTTCTGCTCCTTTTATAGTTTAAATGGACTCAGCAACAGTTTTTTTCTGTTGTTTGCAGGTTAGAAACTTCAGGGGTTTTGCTTGCCTAACTGCATTTTTATATTTAAGGTGCTGGAATTATGGGGGATTTTTGGCTTTCTAGTAGTTTACAGTTCTCACTGTTAAAGACCAGCTCTGCATTACTAAAGTTATAAACCAGATCCTCCTTCTCTTGGAGGTTCTTTGATAAAGTTTTACATAACATAACCTGATGGCATCCAGAAGTTTACTCTTGGGATCATGATTTGACATGATACTTACATAATTTACATTAAAGTAATTTAAATATCCCATTATGATAGTTTTTCCTACACTTTCAAGCTTTTGCTTTTTCCCAGCATGTTAGGCTTGCTATCATTATATTGTCACACAGTTGTTAAAGGGAGTCATATTTTTTCCCTTTTGAGGCCTGGAATTTCAATCTATAAGGATTACATCTAACTCACTGACTTGTTAAAGACAACCAAGACTAACAAGTTAATATTTGCTTAACATCTATCCCTCTTCCTTCATGCTCATATTTATTAACATGCATTTGTTAAAATATTTATTTTCCCAACTTAGAAGAATTCAATAGGGTTTTTTTTAGCTTTGGATAATCCTTATAAAATTTCCATTTGGGAAGAGGATACTAGAAAAAAAAGTATGAGAAATAAGAAGCACATGTGCTTTATAAAACTTGAGATCTAAGAAGGGATGGGGATAGGGGAGAACATTCATTTGAATAAAAAAAAACCCTAAAACATATTTACTTAAACCCCAAGCAAAGCTATTTTTTCCTCTGGTAGTGGTAACACGGGACAGTGATTTTTTCTGTTACTTCATCCTTGTGTGATTAATAGGAGACTCTCAAAGTTAATGATGCTACACCAGCATATATGCAAAAAATAGTCACACCAAGATACACATCAAGATAATTTAAAAGAGTCTTGTAGAAGCAGTTCCACAGGTATGTTATCAACTCTGGTATTAATTATCTTGATTTTAGAAGAAGAAAATATTTCAAACTAAACTTCTTAGAGGAATTAATATTTTACTTTACCGAAGTTATTTCAGGTGAAAACTTTCCAAGTATTCATTAGTTTGCAGGTCCAGGTATATAATCACAAAAATGTAAGGTGGCATAATAATTCTCAAGCTAGGAAAAAACCTCAAAACCTCCACAGGATCATTTATAAGGTTGAGAGTCTAGAAAAATGCAGTTTTAAAAGAAACCAAAGAGAGATTAATTGATGCAATGTTGACTACCATTAGAACTTAACCACTACAACTAGCACTATACCAGGTCCAAACATGCTTAGTATGAGAATATATTTTATTTATTAACAGTAACAACAATAATAGGAATTTTGCAGTCACCTTTTAAGTTCTTAACTCCAAGGGAAAGCTAGTGTGCCACATGGAATGGTATGAATTTACAGTGCTCTCTCTCTGCAATAATTTCCTCATGACATTTCTCAAGCACACAAGAGTACTTTGCACACAAAGCAGCTCACTATTTGAAATAAAAATGTCATCTTCCACTAAAGGCATGCTAAAAGCATATACACAGGGAACTAGGAGCACAGTCCCACACTATCGGCAGCTATCAACCATTCACTCACATTGTAGCTAACAACTTCCTATTTTTTCCTTCATAAAAACCTCCACCATATTCGTCACTTCTTTACTTTAACTCTTATGATGGGCATAAAACCCGTAAGAAACTCAGGTGCACTTAACTTTTTTGGCAACCTTAACCAGACCCAGCTTTAAGTCCACAGTTGTTTTTTTTTTCTGTTCTAGCAAAAGTTAGATCAAGTTCTTAAGGCACAAGAAAGCATTAATCCAGCAGGAATTATAGATGGACAGAACATAATGGGTTTCAGCCTATTTGGCATTGATGAGCGGAGAGAAATAAAGTAATAAAACAATAAACCCCAATCAACCAGAGAGCCCCTATTCTACACCTCATTTTCCAAATTAAGATGAAAAATCTCCTTTTCCACATCTGTTCTTGGCATTCTTCAGGGCCATATTTTATTATTAATGCTAACCTAACACACTTTCAAAAGATTCAGTGTGCTTGAAAATTTTAGTTTTCCGCCTTCAAAACAAAAATAGAAGAAAAGACATTTGTCCTTGAAAAACACTGTGCATTCAAAATGTTAATGTTTCTGTAGCGACAGTACTACTAAATGTCATTGCTATAATTGCGTCAAAATACAATTAGGAATTCTGGCAAGATAAACACTTTGAAATGCAATTTTTGTATCGTTCTTTCTTGAGTCTAAGAAAAGCCTGTCAACCTGCAGGCCAGCCAATCACTTGCAGTGTTATAACACTGCAGGCTGTAGTGTTTGTAATTATTACTTCGCATTAATCAAGAACATACTGTGAGAGGAACAAAGCCTTCTGATTGCGAGATTAAAGCAACTGCCCCTCTTGTACCCAGCCAAATGGCTCACAGAGAAAGCTGTGCATTAAAATAAACACATCAGAGAAGACTTTTCCGGTGTATAAACGGAAAAATGACAGAATAAAGAAAGAAATAGAAAGAACACCATTGAACAGAAAAAGTCGTATCAAATGTACTTCAGTATTTCCCAAATAACTAGGTATGGAAATTTCTGTGCTTTGGGCACGTGGCAGTTGTTCCTTCCCTTTTTGAGGGGAAGAGAGGAAAAAAAGTTGGTGAATGGTATGTAAAGCTTGAAGTGAAACTCCTGTGCAGCGTATGAAGAACAGGGAGGACTGAGTTGTTTTTTTCAATGTATGAGGGAAGTACTGGAAGTCTGTGTACATTCCACCACCAGTATATTGTACTGATGCCCAATACAGAGGGCAGTACAGTACACTCTACTCTCAGTGTCTTTTTATCCTGTAGCCAAGATCCAATTCCGCATTGTAGAACCAAAACTGAATTTTCATCAAGAGCCTCTTAAAAAAAAAAATAAAAAATCCCCCAAACCAGAAATAACATCTAGAGATCTTGGATGACAAATTATTCAAAACGTGGTTGCTGACAGAACTGTTGACCTGTGAAGTAATGGGAAAGGTCAGAAGCAGAGGTCAGCATTAGAAACCAGTGATTCATCAAAGATTGAATCACTTAAAAGGCTGGAAACTGTCCATGTATTCAATGCTTTGTATTTTCCCTGCCTTATATTCTCCCCTAGTGAACAATACGCAGCAGAATATCATTAAAACACATATTTTTACCTGCTACTATCTACATGAGAGACATAAATCTTTAAAATGTTGAGCAAATGACTCAACTAAGGAAAAACTATTAATGCAGAAGTATTCTTAAAGTTATGTAAGAAATAATTTCAGGTCTTCAGGGGATTTAAAAATCAGCATACAAGACACTGGAAAAGTGCTAAATCTGATGCAAACCATGCAAACATTCAAGCCTCTCTGCAAAGTTATGGCTACTGACTTATCTGTGTAAGAGTATTTGAAGAGCTAAACATTGTATGGGGACCCCTTGGCATGATTTTGGCATTTTGAGACAGTAAGACAGAAAAAGCCTCCTAAAATTAATTAAAAATTTATTTCCTTTTTTCCACTGTAACAGCAGTACCCACACCAAGCTACCACAATTCACTGCTTCCGATGCCAATATAGATGGACAGCTCTACCTCCCAGACAGAGTAGGAACCAAGATGTATCCTAATGGTAAGGATGCATCTCTCCTATGAGAAAAGGCTTAGAGAATTGGGTTTTTTCAGCCTGGAGAAGTGAAGACTTATGGATGATCTAATTACAGCCTTTCACCAACTGAAGGGAGCCTAAAGGAAAGACAGGGACTTTTTACAAGAGCATGTAGTGACAGGACAAGGTGGAATAGCTTCAAGCTGAAAGTAGGTTTAGATTCAGTATGATGAAAAAGTTCCTTACTGGGAGGGTGGTGAGGCACTGGAACAGGTTGCCCAAAGAAGCTGTGGATGCTCCTTCCCTGGAAATGTTCAAGGCCAGGTTGGAAGGGGCACTGAGCAACCTGGTCTAGCAGAAGGTGTCCTAGCCCATGGCAGAGGGCCTAAATGATTTTTAAAATCCCTTCCAACCCAAACCATTCTACGATTTCTACTAAATGCTTAAATATCATACAGATAGTATTATTTTCTTCCTAAGTAAAACTATGAACCACAGCATCCAATCTAGCAAAAAATGCATTTCTCCAAATTCCCAAAGCCCAGCCTAACAGCATCCATCATGGGAGAGAGAAGATAAAAATAACTTGTAAAGAGATTATCACTAATTTAGCCAGGAAGTTCTTGCTAGCCTTTTACAGATGTTCTACTTAAAATACTTGAAAATCTATTATGGTAGATAATCTATAGAAGGGAAAATCTGTCAGATTGCAACTTTTATGACCAAAATAATCTGCTTAACCACAAAGCTTATCACAAAGGCAGAGGTAATTAAAATTTACCCACAACTTATGCAGATCTAAAAAGACCATTTCTAGCAGTGAGAGATTAATTTTTTTCCAAAGTTATGTATTTTTCTAATATTTCTGACAAGACTGATAGCAGCTCCCTAGCAGATGGGCACATTATTGCAGGTGAAGCTAACCAATTTACTCTGGACTGACTTTGACATGGAATCTCCCATACAGCAGAGAGCACAGTACAGAAAAGACTACTAATTTAGTCCTGGGGTTGGTTTTAAAGAGGTTTGAGAGATGGGACTGGGAGGACTGGAGTTAACTGCTTGGTCTAAACAGCATATTAAAGAACCTATTAGAAGGAATGTTTTTCATATTATTGACTTTGGTTATTAGACCAAATCAATAAAGCACATGGATAGCTTTATTTATACGTGAAATAATACTGAAGTAGAGTCAATTACATACTTGAAGTCTTTGTGGGGATTGAACCTACTGGTTTGATTTATAGTGGGATCTTAGAGATAAAATTTTCCTTTAAGAGTGACCAGCTTAATTATTGACAGTTTTATTTCAATAGTTATAACTCTTCCAAAATTAAGTAGCTGACAATTAGCTGAACTGCTCACAGATGTGCAATTATGAACATTTCCTGCATGATAGTTATTTCAAACAAAACACGAGAGGATCACATCTTTAACTGAAAATGTAGGTAAGTATAGTAAAAATAATTTCCATCATGTTGTTTTACTGATCATTGCTTTTTCTTTCTTATCACAAGTTTCTTTGTTAAAAAAAAAAAGAAGAAAAGAAAACACATTAATGAGATGCTTTTAATAAAAGTTCTGGTCTTTCTTTTCTTTCGTACTGTTTATAGTACAAGGATTTACAAGACTCATCCTACTGGATCTCAACTAAATAATGAAGGCTCATAGAAAGACACCCAAGATAAAGGTCTGCAGATTCATCTCTTCACCTGAAATATTTTATAACATGCGTTGTGCTGCCAGCATAAACAGTTTCTTATATAAGCAAAAAAGTTATTCAAAATGTGCTTTTAAACGTTTATTTTGGTTGGTCCTTCTCAGTAAAAAGGGGCAAAAAGAGAATAAAGATAATTCAAATACAACAACTGCAGCTGAAAAATTGAACTAAGAAGTCCTGCTACTGCTCTAAACTTCAGTCTTGAATGAGAGATATAGAACTGTAAGGAGAAGTGGATGTAAAGACCCCTAAACCAAACAACCAAACTTCATTCAAATAATCTGTCAGACTAATGTTTCCTAATCTATAAATGCTCTCTGTCTAGATGGCATTAAACACTTTTTCAGGACTGAAAGAAAAGGACTGGAGAAAATACCTGTAATTGTCTAAACACGCCCCGTACTTACTGTGTCCATTGAAATTATAACATTAATAACATAAAATCCACAGTTACAAGTGTTAACACCAGCAGATGCTGACTGAGGTCAGCATAACCAGGAACAGACTAAAGCCCTCTGGCTTCAGTTGCTGTTTCTGTTGCAGTGACTTTTCAGGGCTTCTTCCACAGGGCAGCGGGCAGATGACAGGGAGCTAACGGATGGGAGAAATCAACTTCTAAGACCCATCCCTCTTCTCTCTCCAGTTGGGATAGGCTCACAGTTATTTGAGCCACAACTGTCAACATACAACAAAGAGTATATTTTGAGGACTTTTGGCTGGGATCAGAAAGTCCAAAGGCTGTTATGTTTCTCTATCCAAAACACTCCTCCTGCTCCTATGCTTTCCCCTCCCAAGTCACAGTACAAGCTGTAAAAACTGATGGAACATGGATTAAATTGACTGTGTGCCTCATCTTTTTTCTGAAGTGGCAGCTGCCCACAGCACATGGATTTTTTCAAGCAGGACTTTCTGGGCAGTGAAGAGCAGCCCAGCACCAGGGGATGCTCCATGCAGGATGAGAGGGGGATGCTGGGGCCTGATCAGGGCTGTTGGGCAGACTTGGCACAATTTTAAAAGAGAAGTGATTATCACAAGGATAGATTACCAGTAACCTACAAGTCAGAGAGCTCCAGAGGAGTGTCAGCCATTCAGAGGTGAAGCACTTTCAGGATCAGGCAGCAAACCTTCATGTCTTTCAGGTCTCCAGAAGTGGGTGGTAGCGTTAAAATTCAGTAAAGATACTATAAATTCAGTACAAAAACATGCTGCTGATTCTGGAAGTCACAAACCAGGATTACTCCGAAATTTCTATTTCTTAAGGCAAATCTCTCAAAACAGAGTAAGAAGGTGAAGAAATGTTTTCTGTGTGAAGGTGTTTTCTACCAATTACAACTATAATTTCATGTCAAACATAAAAGCATTTCATCTAAAAGTTTTGAGCTACAGAAATGTTTAAGCAACTTCATACACTTTAGGCAGAGAAGATTATGCCAGTCCTGCAACTTAGATACATCATAAGGTACATCTGCATGGGAAATATATGGACTAAATAAAGCAGTACACGCAGTACACAAAAATAAAAAATCTAAGCTAAGTCAATATACAAGTCAAGGTCTGCAGTTAACATATTGCTAATAATGCCAACTAGACACCTTATAATTCAAACAAATATGAGTTAAAGTTAAACAAAGGCAATAAACCAAAGACGTAAAATAAAAATCCAAGCCTCATGAATATTCCACAGCAGTAATTTAATCCAGATGCGATAACTGCATGTCAGATTGTTCAATTTAATTTTTTTTTTGACAAGGATTAAAAAGCTAAAAATCTTTTGGCAGAGAGACAAAAGTAGAACATTTCCATTGTAGGCAATACCCAGAGAATCCCTCAGCCCATCAGTTCACTACTGTAAGTTAGATATCATGTCCGGAGACAACCGTCCATTCAGCTATCTGGGCTATGGTAAATCCACATGGAATGGATAATACCCTTAGCTACATGTTCCTGCCATTCCCTTTCCTTCTCTGAGCTGTCATTTACTGCTTCCTTACTTCTGCTCTTTTTACTTTGTCCAAAGGGTCTCTCTCCCATTCCTGTGGAGAGACACACATACACCCCCCAAGGATACTACATACATCTTAAAAAAACCCCAACTAACCAACCACAAAACCGAAAAAAGACCAAAACACCAAACAAAAAAACCCCCCACACCCATCCCAGAATCCATTACACATTTTACTAAGAATAAATTTCTAAGCTAATCACTAAAGCTAAAGGGCCACTAGCAAGAGACTTGCTTCATAAGGTGTTCAAACATTTTTTCGCTTACTGTGGTTATATAAAAGTGTAAAATCAAGATTACAGGCTACGGTATCTGAGGAAAATAGATTGCTACACCATCCATTTTTGATCTTACACATAATCAGAAACCCTATCCATTTCAGCAAGAAAATTTCAATGTTCCAAAAGGAAAGGTTATAGGATATCAAAGACTATTTTCTAAAAAAGAAAAAAAACTAAACAAAAATATCATCTTTTTTTTCCTGAATCTACAATTACTGTAAACTTTACATATGCACCGCCGTATTCACAAACAGAAATATCCTTATTTCAGCTATTAAGAAATACAGGCAACCCTCCAAGTGCATTATTCAGATTCATTTGAGAATCATTTAAGATTATGTTGCATGCATGGTGTTTTCAGGGTTTGTTTTCTTCCTCTAAAACATGGTCCTGCTAATACACATAAAGGAAAAGACGATTCTTTAAGCATTTTAAATGAGAACATAACTAGTGTTAAAGAATTAAGATTGTACTAGGCAGTTCAGGATCCTGCCTTTGTTATCAAGATACTGCATATGCTGGAAGAAGTTGAATCATGGCATTCTGTAGGTTGCAAGGGACCTTTTAAAGCCATCTACTCCAAGCTCCCTGCAATAAGCAGTGACAACTTCAACTAGATCATGTTGCTCAGAGCCCCACCCAATCTGACCATGAATGTTTCCAGGGATGGGGCATCCATCACCTCTCTGACAGGCTGTTCCAGTGTCTCACCCACATTGTAGAAAACATCTTCCTTATTTCCAATCTAAATGTACCCTCTCTTCCAGGTAAAACCATTACCCGTGCCCTGTCACAACAGGCCTTACTAGAAAGTCTGTCCACATCCTTCTTATAAGCCTCCTTTAAGTACTGAAAGGTCACAACCGCATCTCCCTGGAGCCTTCTCTTCTTCAGGCTGGAGAACCTCAACTCTCCCAGTCTGTCCTTCAAGAAAAGGTGCTCCAGCCCTCACACCATTTTTTGGGCATAACCTGTTTTATTAACACAGAGATATATTCCTATAATCTAGTATCAAATTTCCCAACTTTTTCTTCTCCTAAAGCAGTGCTTTAAAAGACAGCTCAGTCTTTTTGTCCATTTAATCTCTTCCTGTGCATGAATCTTGAATTATTTTTAATTATTCCTGACTTATTTTCTACATATTGGCACAACTGGAAAATACGTTAAGCTCATCTTTATGGTTTTCACAAAAATCACCAAAAAGGCGAACAGACTCAGGCTAAAGGGGCATTTGATTTAACTCTCCCATTTTCTAACAGAAGCTCTTGAGGCCCCTGCGTAACAGTAAAGGGTGCCCCAGCACCTGAATTTTGTAAGAACTTTGTCTAGTTCGAGCATACAAAGTGATCTCTGCGGATGTCTTGCTGGATAAGCCTTTGAAGGATATTAAGCTGGAGAAATACCTCAATTCTTTATACCTGCTCTGATTCATTTAGATAATTCTAGGAGCTGATTTTCTTAAATAAGAGGAATTTGGGGCATAAGCGTTGAATTTCCCTGTGCTCCAGTGTTCTGAAGAGACACCCACAAGGTTTAAAGGGCAACATAGCAAGGCATCACCGGGATAACTCCACCCCGCAACCACTCTCTGTTCCAGGCTCGTCTGTGCTTTTCTAGGATTAACTTTTGATTTCCTTTCACACAATAGAGAATATTATATATAGATGTATCGAGAATACACTCTGCTATAAAATGATTAACTCTCTAGACAAAGATAGTACATCTGAAGTCACTTCACAAGCATTAGAAAGTATAGAAATAAGTTACTTTAAAAGGTGACTGCTATCAGGATATTTTGAAATGCATAATTCAGGACAGATCAGCTAGAAGCTACATAAAACATCATTTAATTTCACAGTGAAGTTCAGATTTCCCCTGAATTCCGAACAGCCCGAGTAAAAGATTTTAGTTTTGTAGACAAGATATCTGTATTTCATTTACAAAGGTTATGACTTGCATTCAAATTACTGAATCCATTTCAGGCTAAGACAACCTGTAAAACCAAGTATGCTAATCATTTCAGAAAAAAGTAGGCCCTCAGATATAAAATCAGGGTATCTCTACACTGGCATGACAGCCATTTCAAACTTATTTGCATTTCCACAGACTTTAATACATTGTATTCTGAAGACAGAGTTCCCTTTTATTGCAATCTCTTTCAGAATCTCTTTTGTCACATGGAAGAAAACAGATACATTATTTAAAAGTTTGGCATTTTATAATAACATTTTAACTATCACCGTGATGTTTTCCTTGCTTATGGCTCAGTGTAAACCATGACAACAGATAAAATTGATTAACTAGAATTAATACTATGATTAATTCACAGTTCAGTGCCTATGGCAGTGGCTTAATCAGTACTTTTTATTTATTTGTCATCATCAGGCTTAGCTATAACAAATTCAGTTATGATAATGAAAAGGATCTAGAACTGGCACTTTATTCAGAACATAGATGTGGAGTACAATATATATTAGTAAACCAGGCAGAACTTCCTCAAATACACACACACAAGCACAACTCTTGTCTATATCTGTGTTCTGCCACTCCAGGTCTCACATATTTCTCTGAGACTCAGTCCCTATATGAGGGACAAGCTGTTCATCTTTATTTCAAGTTTTGGTCTGGTCTGAACAGACACTATGTCTGCAGAGCAGCTAATAGCCCAGAATTGCAACTCTGTAACAAGATTATTATAATTTAAGGCAGTGCCTTCTCTTCACAAAGATAAGGCATATGTAAAACCATCACCTTTATAGGGTGCAGACTGTACACGAGAAACCTTAGTGGATTATCTCCTCATTGCAAAAATTGATACCAGATACTGCACAGTGAACAACTCTGATGAAAACCAAAAGGGTCCAATACATTGAACCTGTTTTGGATAAGAGGGAAATCAAGTCATTTGTCATCTTCATATAACTTTTTTACCTTCATCTCTCAATTTATGAGGTCTTTTACTTGTCTGTACCTAGAATTTAAAAAAAGGCTACAAAAAAGGATACCACACAAAGTTGGGGTTTTGGGAGGGGGTACAGACATAAGGGGAGCAACAAATTAAAAAGGGATCTAATGTCTCTTCTCATAGCTTCGCTGATGTGGAAAGCCAGTAAGAGTCAAAAATCAGTAAAATAGTACATAGTAAATAAAAAGAACTCTAATATACACTAGTAAGAGTGCTATTTTACACATCAGTGTTATGCTACCCTGCTTTTAATTCATGCCAAGGTTCTTCCATTAATTCCATTTGAACAATTTCTGAATTATCAAAAGAAGGTCACAAGCTTTCCCTCTTTTACAATGTCTAGACTTTCCCACAGTGATGGAACACCAAAGAAATGTTCTGAAGTTACTGTGCATTTACACAATACATTTAGTATTTTTCTCTGAAAAAGAAAAAAAAAAAAACAAATCCAAAACAATTCACACCTCAAAATTTTAAACAAAATAAAGAACACACACTCATGCTCTCCAGTTCCTGAGCTTTTTCTTACCTGCTAAATTCTTTCAAGCTTCCTCAGGCAGAAAAATACTCTTGAAAATAAGCATTATTCTCTAGAGCACTGGTGCTCCCACCACATGGACTATAGATGGACATTTATGCATGATAACTATTCATAAGCATTTAATTACACTGTGCAAACATCCATGCACTACACTGGACAAATTCCCATCGGGTATAACTCTTTTGGGATAAAGGGTTGCAAAAGCAAAGAACAAAATCCTATTACAAACAGGAAAGAGAAGACTTCAATTCTGTAGTAATCAAATAATTGTTTTAGAGAAAGTGTTTGTATTCCAATATCTAACAGAAATAGCTGGGATTTGAAAAAAGAGGTTTCTGTTCAGAGTTCTCACTTGCCTACTGAGTGGCTATTGGAATGACACTGTCTGTCTTGGCCCACCATTTTCTAAACCATGATATAGTAATTTTACTAATATTGCCTCAGAGCTATTGAGAAATCTTCACTTTTAAATTTAGCAGAACTTATAATTTAGCATTAAACTAAAAAAAATTATTAATAAGAGCATTGATTTAAAAATAAAAGTTATTACAGCAATGAAACTTTGAAGTAGTCCTACTGGCTCTTGTTATAAAATTATATTTTCCAATGAAATCAGAAGAAGGATTTGTTCTCTACTCAGATCTTAAAGAAAATCCTTAATCAGTATTCTCTGGTAGTTTAATTTTTAATTTTATTTCTCTTCAGCAGAATTAGAGATTGTATTTCCTTTTACACTAGGCGAAACTGCTCCCTTTTAAGCTCAGAAAAACAAACTTGTCTTTTACAATCATGGTTTGCAATTAACTTCTCGTCTTTAATGTAAGCATAGAATTAATCTATCAACTCATGCATTGTCACTTTTGTCTAATTATACGGTATGATCACAGAAGATACACTACATTACAGAAAATATGCACACATTGGTAAGTCTCCATGCATCCAGTATTTTAAAGCATTTCCTTGGAAAGCCTTCTCAAGGTGGGAGGGGGAGGAACAGCAGCAACAACACAAAGGAAAAACACAACAAAACCCCCAGCCTTTAATAGCTCATTTATAGATGTTTTATGTTTTCCATTATAGCAATATCCATTATCTCATATTGATATGCATATGCCAGCTATATTCAGCCTTGTCCCAGTTATAAAAGCAATGACCTTTCAAACACTTTCCTACCCTTCCTTTAAAAGAAATAACCACAAACATGCATGTGAGTGCCAGTGAAGTGGAAAATTAGCCTTTTGAAACAAGAAAACCATCCTCCCCACCATATTAAGAAAACCGTAAGACTGAACAACAACAAGCATGCTGAGCCATGTAAGGCTGATTTTACTGTTCATGCTCCTAAAAAAAAAGTCCTTGACATTGCGAATGTTTGTCTTGCATATAGGTCCCAGAGCCAAACCTCCATCTGGAAGAGATTTGAACTACCATCCAGAGGCATTTCAGGATCTGAACCAAAAGGTTTACAGCATTACAATCCAGTTAATTCTATTGCTTCTAATTCCAGCTGGACTTAAAGTCTTATCTCTGCACTCCAGGCCTTCAGATACCGCCTATCACAGTAACACCAATTCCCAGAGACTCCAACTCCATGACCCAAGTGAGATTAAATCCCTCCAGATAGCCCAAGTAAATGGTTCATAACTCGTTTCTGTCACTTTCGCTAATGCCTTTGTACCGTGAAAGAAACCAGCAAAGGTGTAAATATCTACAAATTATTAACTGCACTTTTTCTCTTGACTCCTATCAGCAATTCCAGTTGTCTGTTTCCTGCTGAGAACATCACAGATATTTACTGGCTGAACTTTCTCTTTAAATACTGTACTAATCAACTACTGAATATTTGTACTTCATACCTTGAGTAGCGCTATTTTTGATTAAACACACAAACACAGAAATATAAATAAATGGAGAATCACCAAGGAGAAGAGGAGATATAACTGTGCTGTTAATTGGACTTAAACTCCCTCAAGTTAGGTAATCCCGCAACACATTTTACCACATCTTGTGTTAAGTAGTTTCACCCAAAAGAAAGCAGATTAAGCTGAAAGGGAAAACTTCAAGATATGACATATTTAGTTTTTATTTATCAGGACACATTTATTTTAATGAACTGAAGACACAATTCCCAAATATTCCTTTAGGGTAAATAAAAGAAAAAGGTAATTATCTTCTTAAAATACTGTAGAGTAACAATGAGACATTCCTGTGCAAAGCAAAGCCCGAATAAAAACCGACAGCACAAACCTGGATGGTACTCAGGGACCGCTGTTGTCAAACAAAGGTAACAGCTTTGTATATTTTTTGCTCCATGTTTTTCTTTTGTTTGGTTTTTGTTTTCCCAGAAAAGGAATTTGGAGGTGCACAAGAGAAGGAAATAAGGAAAGTGTAAGTAAGCAGTATTGCTTCCCAAAGCAATCTCCAGAATTAGAAATATGTTCCATCAGACTTTTAAAGATTCCAGTAGAAAAAAAATTCAGAAACATTCAAGTGTCTGGATTTTGTAATTCCAGGCTTATGAATTTCTATGTGCCCAGAGCACTGCAGAGAAACAGGTAAGACTGAAATAATCACCTACCAGAAACACACCTCTTTTCTTTTCAGGATAACAGAGGGACCGTAAAAAGCCTTTGGACACAGTAGACATCCACCATCAAATTTTTGTCATTGCATGACACTAAGAAAGTTCTCCATCAGTACTTCTTTCAACAATTTCTCTTCAAGACTGAGGCAGAACACAGGCCCAGGAACACCACATAAACCGGTGAGCAGGATTATCTCTAACAGTTGTATATCAGATGCAGCTGAGCTCCCAAATCAGAAAGGTGACTCCCAGCTGGGGGCATTGGCCAGTGATAGGGCTGTTGGTGGACCCTTGTGAGTGTTAAAACTACAGGACAAAGGCTTGGCCCTGTGTGCTGAGACAGCACCTGGATTCACCTACAGACTAGGCAGAAGTCATCTAGGCTAATGCAGGGAAAAGCTGAGGCAATCAAGAGCTGGGGACAGGAGCTCTGGACTCTGCAAATGTCAGTGGCTACATTTAGGTCACATCCTTGCTGGTATAAAACAGGGAACATGGGCAACGTACACATTGGTTAGTCACAACTGTTTTTTTAATCAGATACTGGCGGGGTGCCAGCATTATTGCTGGGGAGATGCACACAAAAATTCTTTTCTGGTAGTAAGTCCAGACAGCATTATATCCGCAGCTGTTCTCAGGGTGCTCCCACCTAAATTGGTTGAAGCAGGTACACGACAATTACTCAGAATTAAAGGAAGTGCGAAGGAAGCACTTTCTGTTTAACAGTTAAAGCAGTCCAGGAAGCTGAAACTCTCTGTTTATGGCTCATTTAAGTACCTTTAAGTAGAAAAGGACATTGTGGCTATGCAAACCCAATGAAGTTAGATCTGCAGGTTTAGTTAGCAAAAGAGAAATGACTCCGTGTCAGTGAGGCAGGTGACTCATACTTGGTTTTAATATGAAAATGAGGAGAAAACCTAGCCAGCTCAGAAACACAGCTCAGTTAGTTTACCAACTGTAAGATTGTGACCATATGCTAAAAGACAGAAAGCCTCGAAAATCTTCTTTGTGGCACATAATAAGTTAACATAATAAAGATACAAAACTGGCCCCTGTTTTTAATAATCTGTATATTATAACTCACAGTACACAGATCCAAAGAAAACTCTGAACATCCATCAGCATTCCACATACATTTTTTTACCCGAAGACCTGAAGCAAGCTTTGTAATTCTTAACAAGGTAAATGACATGATGGATTCACCCAGCTGAGACTGTCGTTATTTGACTTCAATAATATTTATGCAAACTAGCAACTTTATTTATTGGTATTTATCCAAAATACTGAAACTACTAAGCATGTTAGGTATATTTCCATTCCCTGTTTACCCTTTTTAAGTGCCACCAATGAATGAGGCAGTATTTTTTCCTGCATTAACACTGATTGTCTATATTGAGACAAGAGGTTCAGGCTCTAAATATTTTAGACATTGCACCACTTAGTTTTGGAAGGGTTATTGAAACAAGATGGCAAAGATCCACTGTGGAAATTGTGACGCACCAGTAAATCACAGTTCCACTGACATTCAGACCCCTGCTCTATCTTTGAAAGCCTGGTCCACAGACACCTTCAGTGGTATTTATTTAACTAAATATAGACATTTATGTGTGAGCAAGATTGCCTATGTTCTCTTTATAATGGAGAAAAATACATAGTTTCAGAGTTGGATCATCTTATTCTCAAGTAAATGTCTAGCACAGGTCAGATGATTTGTGTCCTGAAATTGTCTATTCCTTTTTACCACAAGGTAGAGTGAACTCCAGCACGAGCATCTGTGTGATAAATGTTTAAGTTTAGGTGAGGGGAATCTATTCCTTACTGATACTCAGATGGAAGAGAACTGTTTTTGCTTTTCTGGTTTTAATATAAAAATTATTGAAGAGTTCTTTTTCATTAAAACAACTGCTGATATTGTTTGCACCTTTTCAGGAGATATGAAGTCAGGGAAAATCTGATTCATAATAAAAGGGACTTATAGCAGTGGCATGTCTTTAGCACTCGTTCTTTGAGCAAATAAAGAAGTATTTGAATCTTAATAGAGGCTTATTAAATAAGGCATAATAATGGGAATGAAAAGTGGCATTACCAACACACAAAAAAATGTTTGATGGAAAAACTTACTGTTTCTAGACTTATACAAATCCCCTGGGCCACAATGTTAAGTACAGAGATTAGGTGCACAATATGTATCTGAAGACAGAAGTAAACAGGAGCAGGTGAGAAATCTCCAACTAGAAATATTTTCAAAACTGTATGTTTGTGTGGGTCAGAATTAGATGTTTACATGTCTGCTAATGTTCAACTTGAAAATAACCGGTAATTAGGATCTTTTCTGGCTCAAGGATGAATAAGTGAAACTGACAGCTAAAAGAGAAGTTTGCTTCCTGGTTTTTTGCTTCTTGAGAATGCTGGAAATATTAATCTGAAATCAGACTGATCAAATCATTGCAACTATATTACTGAGCATCTAGTTAAGCCTGAAAAAACCTTTATTTCATAACATTTCAGTTAGATTTTGTATTTAAAGACAACCCTGAAATTTTATTACCTGGGGATAGTTTCCATTCTTACTGTGCTATCTAGCTTACATTTCCATTTGATAATGCTCTTTTTTGTATTAAAGATGACAAAACTCTTGCTTTCTAATTCTTGACAATAAATTAGTTTTAACAAAATTAAAAAGGGATATAATGTTTGGGCTTTCTTGCATGTGATTACACGCCAGAATACTATAAGCCAAATTGATGAATACATCAAATGCCAGGGTAGCATGATGATCTATCAATCTGTAGGTTACTAACACAATTAAATTCATTGATACTATAATGCGCATTAATGAGCGTTGAAATAAGCAACAAGCAGATCTTAGTACGCCTTGGATCACAGTAATGATCTTGAGCAAAGCTGAGTTTCCCTCTTCTACCTAGATTTATATGGCTCCTCATGGATGAAGGTAAGGGACCACAGCGAATTTTTGTTGTTAATGATTATTATGTTGTATTGGGGTGACTTTACGGTGTTGTGTCCCCTATCACCACTCTATGCCCAGACATGAATCTTGTGCCTTTCTGTGCCTTTAAAACTGGGTGCGAGAGAAAGAAAAAAGCCAGGCAAACTTTTCAAAGCAGTTTTGTGCTCAAGGACACAGACACACGCTCCTCTGCACAGCTTCTGCGGTGGCAAGAGCGGAGGAAACACCCTCCCTTTTTTCCTGAGCTTTTCAGCTTTTTCTCAGGAGAGAAACAGAGAGTTAAAATTCTTTGCTGTTTAGCCAGCTCACTAGCTGAGGCAAGAATTTTCCTTGGCTGTTCTGCTCCGGTCACTGGGAGGCCCACGCCATGGCCTGGAGGGGCCACACTCCAGCTCCGGAGAGAGAACAGCCACACCTACAGAAGGACTTTGAATTTTACCAGGTTCTCTCCACAGTGAGAGGTTTTATCATTTAGCATTATTCTTTTCCCATGATTTTGTTAAATAAATAGTTTTTTTTCCCTCTTTCACTTTCGTCCAAGGAATAGTTCTTTTCTGAACTATTGGTGGGGGAGGGGTGGTTGTAACCTGCCTTCTATCAGAGGATGTTCATTTCGGACGTTGCTCCGAATTTGTCTCAAACCGGGACATACGTACAAAACAAGTATACATCCTGTTTTTCTTGAGCCTTAATTACAGCTCTGTCACACCATGAGAATAACTCTTTATTTGAGCAGGTGTATGTATTTAATTGCTGGAAGAGGTCACACTAGCTCAGCAACCCGCTGTCACAGCAGTCCAGCTGCTTAACCAAGTCAGAATGTATTGCTGTGGCAAGGCGGAGAAGGAATTAAGCTTACAGAGGAGAAGAGGAAAGCTGAGTCCAAGCCCATTAGACTTTATCTCAAATAGGAAGCAAAGAAATAGAGGGCCTTCATAGAAGGACAGTTCAGGTATCCTAGGGAAAAAACTTCTGATGAGAAAAATTAAATTTGGAGATTTGTACTTTTTATCTTTTGCTTTTAGCAAAGCTAGCAGTGGTTCTAACAATACCAAAGGCTTAAGATTATGCTCTACACGAAAGAAGGACACGAGTTTAATTTTACTCTCTTTTAGTCTGTAATAAAAAGTACCAGGATCTCTGATGTCTTTGACAGCAAAGATAGTAGCGTCACTTTTCACTTTCAAAACAGCTTGCCATTTTCAATGGCGGAACATATTTTATCCCAAAGTACATTCTTCTAGAAATGAATCTGGTTCATTGCTAAAGTATCGTACCAAACAGCTCATGTATGATTGATGCACTTCTTATTATTTTTAATATTATTAAAACATTTTCCTAGGAGAAACATTTTTTGTTCTTATCTCCATAACTTTTGGCTCCAGTCTGCACTCCTTAATCACTAACACAAGACATTATGATTTGACATGAACAAAATAAAAATCACAGTTATGCACACAGCTGAGAATAAATGTTAAAATGTACTGCCAGTCCACAGACTGGATGTGAATTGTGTCTTTGCAGAGCTTTCTATTTCAAAGCCTTATAAAAAAAGCAATTCTGAGACCTTGCTGAGTGCAGATCACATTTTTAGATACCTAACCTAAAAGAGGACTTAAAGGTCATCAAGCCTGATTACATTCTGTTCAACACAATAAAGTGCAGCCATGTGTAAATTCTTATTGAGCAAATTATGAATGATTCATGGCAGATTTTTCATTAGGATGTAATGTCTCCTTTGCTGTAAAGTCAACATTATGATCTACAGTTACTTCTTAGAGATATTTCTATTAAACTAAATAGGAGGAGAGATGCTTTTATTTGTACCATCTATATCTGCATGCAGTATATCCAATAGCAAAGTTACATTCAAAACTGCCTATCCCTCTGCTATTTCAAAGCTCTCAATCACAAATTTAACAGAAAGGGTTGTTTCTTGCAATACCTAAAAACTTTGCTATTGTCCTTAGTATTTGTTTTGTCAAGGTAGGATTATCATAAATAAATACAAATTATTATAACTTACTTAAGCACTACTTTTTGTCAATCTGCATCCATGTTTTTCACTCTGTGATCATCACAGCCCTCTATTTGCTTCTTAAAGGTTACAGAAAAATATCCTTGCCTGCTCTTTAGAAGATAGCCACTTCAAAGACTCTTTTGAAAATGAACAGCCTTTAACAATGTTTGATACAAAGCCAGAAAAGGGCATGGCCTAACTAACAGAGAGGAAATGCTTAAGTTAGCACTGTGGGAAATAAATGCCAAAAATTCAGTTTATCACACAAATGAAATTCTCTTTTCCCCAAACAACTCTCCGTTCCACACATGCATGTAGCCAAAACCCTTCAGTGCTGATAGCCATAAAAATTTGTCTTTGGAACCCCCGTCTCAACATATCAACTACGTCTTGCTTCAGCACTCAGACATTGTACTGTTTGGGGTCAGATGGGGACTGGAGCTTATGATGAGCTTCTGGATCTGGGCTTTGGCATTGGAAGTGTCTGGGTGTTTGATTTACAGATTTGAATGAGCAAGCTATGCCTCTCTTCAAAAGAAAGAGAGCAGATGCTGCACCCAGTCATCTTCTGTTGGTTTAGCAGCAGGCAAGAGCATAGCACTATGTTTCTATATTTGAGTGTGACTTGGCTTAGAAAAAAATTGAAAGCTTAAAAAAAAACTAAAAAAGAAGAAAAAAAAAAGCAAATTCCTTTTTTTTTCTCAAAAGACTGCCATTAACAGAAGAGGGAAAATTATTAAAGATCATTACTGTGTAACTATCAAGAAAACAAGCTTTTAAAGAAAATAAGGCAACATGAGAGAATGAAATGGTTTTGGGATAGCTTTATGTTGTAACTTAAATAGATTGTAAATATTTACCTAAAGAGCAACATAAATCCAAATTATTTATTAAAAAAAAAAAAGTACAATTCAGTAATTTCCACAAAGGATCTCATACAAGACCGCTAACTAGATGCTATAATTATAAATTACAAAATAAAGTATTTCAAGGGTTAAAGTATTTCAAGAGATAATTTCGACTTTGTTTGCATGCTAGAGGGAAGCAAGACAGTAAAAAACTGTGTCTAAAAACATTTATGTCACACATTATCATACTAGAGGAGAATGTGAGATGACTAAAGTGAGAATCCCAAGTGGAACATTTCCAGATCTTTCTGGTTCTGTTATAGAGCAATTTCCTGGATTGTAAGAACTGTAAAAACTTCTAATTTGTACACCCAACTTCATAGCTAATGTCCTCTCTGGTACTCGGAAAATTTTTAAATCTAAAAATAGTTTTTACAATCCTGAGTTTTAGGGCTGCTTCTTTACTATAAAACAAGCTAATTACAAGTGGATATTCAATATTAATTGTGATTACCTGGTTATAGAAAATATACTTTGGATACTGAACCCTAAGAGTTTACATAATATTTACTTATCTTAATAAAAAGGATCTTATTTTGCAGATGGCAAATCAATGGGTGAGTGGATAATCTGCAAAAGTCCATCCCATTTTCCATTTTTTGTTCACATAACCAGAAATTTTGTTGTAATCTGCTTCCATCTCCTATATCAAAATTCCTTAAGACTATAAGTAATATCAATTACTACCAAGAAATTAGAGGGATTTTATCAGCTCATGTTTCCTCTATCTTTTAACTTACTTGAGTGGAAGAAAAATAGCCCATCTGTGAAGAATTATTACTATTAGAACGATCCTGTGAGTAATGTGGAATAAATTCATTTCACAGTAATGTGTGCCCTGAAAATGGCCCTGATTCAGCAAGGTCTTCAGCTGAATGCTTAAGATTTACATATAGTGCCATTGACCTGGGCAGCTTTATGGTGAAAATTGAATAATATTTAAAATGGATATACATAAAGGAGAAGAATCAAACCAATGTCTGTGGTTGTACATCTGCAGTCTCATTCTAATTCAACCTCTGACTACACATTAAGTTAAACAAAAAGTAATGCCCAATCTAGAATCTTGGTTTCTGGAAATAAGCAAACAGTATTTCATAAATTTCTGTTTCGTGAAATTGAAATGTCAATTATTCAACGAGCCTTTTTGTAATGGATTCCAAAAATTAATCTTCAAAAATCCACCTATCTAGTTTTTCTAATGAAAACCTAATCAGACAAATAAAAAAGCAAACAGACCTAAATGACGAAGGTAATATACCTTTGAGAATAAGGTTTGTGATCATATTATCATATCTCAGCTGTCCCTCTCCTGCACTGCCAGCCTCCTTGTTACTTAAGAAAAATTTCTGTTTTAGCTGTCCAGGTGCATTTATAATATCTAAAATTGATCTGTAACTCCACAGTTTTTAAAATAATATAGGCAAAATCATTGACAATAATTTGCTCTGTCAACTACTAATATATTAATGCTAATGCAAGTCATTCTTTATATAACCAATGTATCCTTAAAAGCCCTAACCCAGCAACTCAAGCACAGGGTTAACTTTTAAACACGAAAACACTCCCATTGAAATAATGAGCTTTGCTGCACCTGGGCTTGAGCTAACTGTGCTTCATGGGTCTTATTCAGCTCCCTGAACTTACACAGCTGCTGTACATTGAAGGTATCACTAAAGTAAGAAACATGCACAGTAAAGTTTGTTATGGATCCTAACATCCGCAGCATTGTGCTTTCAGGAATTTCTCTAAACCTGTGAGATATGCTAGCTCCCTGAAGGTAATGAGAAGTCCATGTAGCTTAAATGTGAGATGAATTTCTTATATATTTAACAAAGCAAAGAGAATTTGCAGAAAAACAATGAGTTATGATGCATTATAAAGCACTGACAACAGAATCTTATCTGCAGTGAGCCTGGAGTATCTTGTCAGAAGATCAAACTTTGACCCAACAAATTTATTCAGATTTGCGTGGTCTACTGTTTCTGGTTTTCTCCCCCACTAAACTCTTTTGCTATTGTTTATAACTATTTTTCTCAGAAAGCTTTCATTAATTTTTTAATATTTGTGTTTTCTATGGATAATAACTGAGAGTCATAGCAGAGGCTAGTCCAAAATAAATTCTATTTTTACATTTTTTTTATCTGTAATTGCATTGTATAGCTTTCTACTTGGCCATGAGAGTAATTAAAATAAAGATGAAGTATCCTATAATGTATAAACTTCCACCTAAACAGTATTTTTAATGTAAATATTTGTGTAGGTTCTCAGATATAGTAGAAAGGAATGTAATGAATAAAACAAAGAGGTATTTAAACTAAGTGACTGTTCAAAACAAGCATCTTGATAATCAATGCTGCTGATATCTTGGTTAAGAAACACAGTTTAATGGAGACAGCTTGAAATTCGTAGAAGTTGTTTATCATCACAGTCAGTGTTATTTGCTTACTACACAGATGAAACACAGATGTTTCCAAAAGTGGTTGCATGTGTCCACACATTTGTATTTTTCCCATATAAATCACAAGGATTACTTCCTATTTATTCCCTTCTTTCTGAAATAAAAGTATAGGGTGGCAGAGGGATCAAATGAATTACAGTTTTAACAACTGCTCATCTCCATAAAAAGTTGTCAAGCAAAGCTGTCTATAAAATATCTACACACAATCAGACCATGACCACAATGTCTCTTTGGTGTCCTAAAACAAACTGAAGATGTGTGGTTAAAAAAAAAAAATAAAAAAAGAAAAAGCCACAACCATATTGTTACACAGGGGCTGGCAATTACTTTAACTCCAAGCACATTTGTGGGTTTTATCACACATGCAAAATAAAAGGATTTTATTGTAATAAAAAGCAACTGCATACATTTTTTATCTAGCTTTGGCTTTTTCCATTATTTCTGAAGAGGAGGTAAACCTCAAACCCAACAATTCAAGCCAAATTATGTGTCTAGGTACTGAAGTACCCTTCCAGGCCCTTGCAAATTATTAGCAGAAATCCTGAAAGAATTGCATAATAAAACCCAACACATTGCAAGGAAAACAATAATTCCATCCTCATAACCCCTTGAAAATGCCCACACAATCACAGAAATGATAAAGTAGGAAGCAACCTTTAGAGATCATCTAGAACAAGTACCCTGCTCTAAGTAGGATCAGCTGGAGCCTGTTGCCCAGGCCTGTGTCCAGTTGGGTTTTGAATATCTCCAAAGATGGAGACTCCACAATCTCTTTGGACAACCTGTTTCAAAGTATGCCCATGACTCTTCTGCTGTCACTGAACACTACTGGGAAGACAGTGTCTCGGTCTTCTCCTTCATGTCCTCCCATCAGGTGTCTACACCCACATTACTGGTATGTTAAACACTAAAATTAAAGTCAGTTTTATTAAGGTTTTTTCATATTCATCTCTGAGTTCTTAGCGCTCCTCCTTTTTACTGTGATTTCACTCTCTTCTCATAATAATTTTTTTCAGTGCCCTCCTTTTCCCACAGTTTGCTATTTGCTTCACTGCCTCACAGTCCACCCTTCTTCTCCATTTCCTTGCCCAGTAGCCTTTGTTCAATAGTCTATCAGTTTCCCCCACCAACCTTTATTTCTTTTCATTGCCTTGTGTCTTGGATGGTCCTATACCAACTTTCCTTGCCTCTGTTCTCTTCTCACTTTCTTACTCTCCCCTCCGCTCCCAAATCTCACTTACTGCTTTCCTTTTTTCTCCTTCAAACAAGACCATTAATTTTCACAGTTCCACCAGCTCTCATCAATCCCTTTTAGGGACAGAAGAGAGAAACTGCATGTCAGAAACCTTTCTGTGTAATGAGCTCTGTTATGATTAAGACTCACTTGCTGGATAAAGCAAAGCAAACCTATAAAATAACCACATGCTTATCTCCTGCAGAAATACAGCGTTTTTCCTCAAAAGAGGATATGTGAGGGTTTACTGGCAGGTGAGCAGAAAGGGGTCCAGGGGCTGCTTGGTGGTGGCAGCAGAGCAGCATGATTGTGGTAGCTGGCGAATTATGCTGCAAAGAACTGAGCTGGTTTTCAACTCCCTTTCTGCATTTTATCAGGAGATGTGTTGGAGTCTGTGGAATAGGATGTAGATGATCCTTGCAGATATTTTTTTGCTGTTCCTTCAAGTGAAGAGAGGAAAGAGTTTGTTACAAGGGATAGCTCTTGCTGCTTGCCCTAGAAGCTGCCTTCATCCTTTAAGGTCTAGCCAAGGAGTTCTGAAAGAAAAGGCTTAAGAACAGCAAGAAGAGAAGACATAGGTTAAATCTCACATAACCTTTTCAAAAACTATTACAATTAATAGCTAAAAAATTACAGATTAAATTACATACAAAGAGAATGACCCTACAAATAATTTCCTAACTTAAGTAATGATGTGCTTTATGACCTCAAAATAATTGCTTTGCATATGGTACAACATATATAACAAAATATTTATTACATGGAAAAATTCTGAAGAGGTATGTTACTTGGAAACATTTTATATCAACTTTTCCTCAACTCATATTCATTTTCAACACGTGAAATTTCATCAGGAATGTCTCAGCCCATTATACTTCTAAGTTAAAGTGTGTTCCATGCAATTTGCTACATGAAACACCTTTCAGATAAAACATTAAAAGCTAGTAATGATCAGGAGCACTGAGGACCAGAAATTCTAATAGACCTAAAAAGAATTGAACTTGCTCAGCACCTTTAAAATAGATGAGTTAGTCCAGTTTTGCGTTAGTGTGCACACCAAGGCAACACTGCACAATTTGCATGTACATAATTATTACCTTATGCCTTTATAAAGTCACTCGTGAGTGACTTTAGAAGTCAGAGTGATGTGGAGTCAGAAGCACTGGGAGCATCCTTCATGCCTTAAATTTTATAATTAACACTTTAAAAAGACCCCCAGTAAAGTGCAGTTGCACCAGTTTCTCTGTATAACTGTTCCTCTGTCCCCACTGTAGTTTCATGCACCATTTCTCTGTCTGCTTGCAGCTCTCTGATATGTACGAATCAGGCACTTCTCTATAATGAGAAAAGTCATACCTGAAAGTCCTCTACAGTAAAGGCTCTTTATTTCTCTGCACCTTAGTTTAACCATCTGCAAAATACACAGGGTAACAATTTCTGTTTCACAGCATGACCACAATTTGAATTAAGTACTGAGCAATGATTACAAAATATATCAACATATCTGGGAAGCTATTTGAGATATTTGAAATTAAGATGCAAATTATTGATGTCACCACAATATGTAAAAAATACAAGAAAAGAATGTGTATATCAAAAAATCCTGTTTAATTTCTGCATTCTCTTGTCAAGAAAGAGAGATAGAAAAAATATGAACAGAAAAAGAAAGCAAATCCATTATTTCACTTCAAATTTCAGTATATACATGCAAGAGATATCTGTGGTGGTGTCTTTAGATGGCAAAAATGGGTCTTCAGCCTTTCAAATCTGTAAAAGATTCTCCTGGAGAGGAGCTGGTAAGTTCATTTTAAAGAAAGATCCTCTCCATATTGGCATTTCCAAAATAGAGTATTTTTTTAATGTTCATAAGAACAAGTGAATTTAGTGAGTTAGTTTGAAATCTCAAAAGACCTAAAATAGTTTAAACTTTTTTAATTAGAAAAAAAATTTTGTGTATAAGTACATATAGTATTTTACTTATGAGCAAGATCTTACTCTGTCTCTTTACACAATCTATTCCTGACAATGTTTTTCATCTGCAGGGTGTGGAAGAAATGTCTCAGTTTAGACATGATCCACAGAGATAAAAAATGTTCCTAAACTGTGATATTTTTGAACAAATAGGAAATAGACACTTCTCGATAAAATATTCTGGTTCATTTAATGATATAATTCATACTCTTTTTTTAATCAAAACATTGCTGTTTTAAATAAGATCTGTTGTTCTTCAATTTTGTATCCATTTTTTGCGTTAAAGCTCTTTCAGTGGAGTCTGAAATGTGTGAACTATATGCAGCTTCCTAAATTCATTAATAAACAATTACGATGATGCATAATTCCAACACATTTTCTGTAAAAACCTCCATAGATTTGAGCATGATTAAAATTATGCTATCATATTACTGACAGGGGCATATAACCTGCAATGCTCTGAATAGAGGCTTCTCCTCACAGACAATCCCTGAACTGTCCACACAGAAGTACAGCGTGCACACTGAATATGCAAACAGTACAGAACATATGCCTTAAGGTATGTGACATGAGCATGTAAATCAAGCACCCTTCCCATGCTGCTCCCTAGTGATTGACACAAACATTCCCACTGACTTGAACAGACTTTGGATAAGATCCTAAGTATTCCTGCATCTTTTTTTCAAGTCGCTACAGCAATAAGGATATAGATAGAAACGATTGTCTTCTTTCTCTTAGGCTGCAGCCCGAGGACTGCAGGCACAACTCTCGGTTCTTTGGCATGCACCTGCGGTCCACAGATTCTCCCTCGATGCTGGGATGGGAGGGGGCAGAGGCTGGGGCAGGAAGAGAAGAAAATCTGCATTTGATCCTCAGCCTTTAAGGAGCACCTGTCAGGGTTTTTCTCCTTTTAGAAATGCAGTACAAAGACTTCTCAGGGCTGGAGCTGAAAGTGAATAACTGTACAGTTTTGACTAGTTGCTCAAGGCATGTTTATGCAAGAATCACTTCTCCTAAAAATGCCACATACCCATTGTTATGAGAGAAATAGCATGGAGAATATCCTTGCGTGACTTAAAAAAATATGGGGAAAAATCAACACAAATGACAGCACAAAAAATCATCTGCTTCTCTTGATGGAATTTTTGGTGTTGAGAGAAGGACAGTGAAAGAGAAAAGTAGGGAATGACAGTGAGATGGACTAAAATAGAGGTTTATTATTTCTCCCACTTATCTGTGGCACAGCTAAGTCAGCCCCTTGTTGACTCTGGCAGATTTATACAGATCGGGCTTTTTAAGCATGAACTGTCCTTGAGTGGTGCTTCCAGTTCATAAGACATATATTTTACTATAACATCAAGCATTAGTTTCTTGTTTTCCCACCTTTCCCTCTCCCACGCTGTTGTAGAGCAAAGGGCATGTTTTACTGACCTTTTATATCAGTAGCTTTCTCTTTGGGGGATTGAAATTGATGTTTCAGAGGATTGTCCTTGCTTTGTTATTTAAGAGTACGAAGTGCTATGACTACAGAAGATGCTGAGGTTACAGTTTGCTAGATATGGCAACCTTAAAAGAGTCAATGTGAACAAAGCCTTGCAAGGTGGTTCTTCCATCATTGATTTGCCATTTTATTTTTCAAAATTGTAACCTTATCAATCAGCCACTTGGTTCTGTACTATGTTGTTATTTTGCAGTGAGAGTTAACAGAAAGGCAGGTAAATTTGTAGATCTGAGATAAAGTATTTACTGGCAGTTAAGACTAAGAGGAAGTACCAGGAATACTTCATACCTAAGAATAAATATTTTTAAAAGATATTACAGTTATCCTGAACTGTATTTTATGGACAGGTGAATTTTAGAATTACACAGTTGCATCTAAAATTTCACATAGGCTTTCCCAATCTAAAATTACAAACCCTATTACCATAGTCTTACATTGTCACAAAATCACACCATTAATGTTACAGCATGCTCATCTCCATGGGCCCAGTTTCATAAAGCAGAGTTTAGATCTCAGAGTTAAATTTGGGCGTATTATTTCGAAATAATGTGTCAGGAAGATAAAGTAGTTTGTTGTTGTCACCCAAATCCAAAGATCAAGGGATTGCTATGATCATGCATTGCTGATACCTTAACTGTCTGAAAAATATGGAAACAAATGACTTTATCTTCCTTAAATTCTGTTTCATGCTAGCTAACTAAGAAGTTAGCAAGTCTTTTTTTCTGTCCCTGGTGGAGTTTAACTTCTACCTGCAAAAAATTTAATGTTTCTGAGTCAGATACAAAGCATGGTGGTAGAGCAGATGAGGTGTCTCACCACAGCTCCCAGGCTTTCTTCAGACTTCTGCTGAAATTTGTTGTGTGTAATTACTATTCTGTTAATTTAGATTGGAAAGTCTCCTGTTTGTGGATACAGTGTTAAATGAATGCAACTTGTTTTATCAGTTACAGAAACTAGCTCCCTCTGAGAACATACTTCAGGATGATCAAGTCTGAAAGATCCTTGCCTTTCTTTTTGCCTTTTCATTTTTATTATCATCACCCATCACCATAACTAATAACTAAGCTTGCAATAGTTTAATGAAATTCTGTCCCTTTCATCTTTGTGCTGTCTTAATATATTTGGTAAGAAAACTCTAAAATATCTGGAACTTGCCTATAATACTTTAATAATGTTATAAGATACATTCATTTCTTTGATCATTATGGTGGTGTTTGCTATACAACTGATAGAAGAACATTCCAACAAGAGATAATTGCTAACAGTCAGGAAAGCAGATAAACAAGCTTTTTAAAGCCCCATTCTCTCACTTTCAGTAAATTCTGCTGGTGCTATTCGCTCAGGCCATGTTGAGATCAATACTGCAATTGTGCAAGACAGAGAGAAGTCAGGTAGGAAATTATGGGGGGAAAAAACATGAAGAAACCAGAGATCCTGAGACTGGCGAGGGAGAAAAGGTCCCAAAAGGGAGGGAGAAAATCAAAGGCTGTTTGGAAGCTGAATGAAGCCCACTGAACAAAAATGGAGTATTTGGACTAAGACTGACGAGTATGGATATTTGTTTGCATTAAAATCACCTTCTCTTGATATATGTTGTTCCTACTATTGAATTAAACAATAGTTTGTTTCAAATAAGCTGGTTTGGGTCACAAAATGCATCTTTTTCCAAAAGATACTGCAGGAATAACTCTTAACACAACCAGACATTCTGGACAATTACAACTGGCAGCAAGGCTGCAGTAAACTGGGGAGGGAGTCACAGAAACTGGAGCTGGGACTATTAGATTGAAGGCTGCCATGAAATGTCTTTAAAAAGTACCTGTAATGACACAAAAAAATTAATAAAACTGCCTTTGTGCAGTGGAAAACTGAAGTTTCAGGTTTGATCCGAAACATACCCATATTCTCTAAAACCTAAAATGAACCAATATTACATTTCCACGTTTTATGTGGAGAAGATAGCAAAATTCAAGACAAGGAAATCCAGTGTGGAGCTGCGTGGCTAACCTCACCTTTTGAAAATGTTGCTTTCCACAAGAATATCAACTAAATAACAAAAAAAGCAGAAACAACTTCTTTCTGAAAGTCTTTCATCTTCCAGACTTTCAAAGTATAAACAGAAACATTATGAAAAGCTATTAGCTAACCTGAGCCATTTACCAGAAAAAAAAATCCAAAAAGCAAAGCAAAGCAAAACAAAACAAAACAAAAACACCGAACAAAATTCTGGGCATGGAAGTGCTGCTGGCAAATAATTATCTGCAGACCTCGTGAGTCTCAAGCCATAGAAAAAAACCAGAGATCTAAGAGGCAAAAGCTCTAGTTCTCTAAGCTAGCTATACTCCCAGGAAGATTGAGAGCTCTTTGCAGCAGGCCCACCCAAACATCCTGAGCTAAATGGAAATAGCTGGAAATGTGTCTTAACACATAAATGCTGCCTGGCCTGTCCATCCTGTCTCCTAGATTCATGACCAACTGGAGGTAAATGGATGTCACTCTCATCTGTATGGTCTTTGTCAGAAGCTCTAGGAAGGACAGCAACTGAACAACTTAGGCTTTGTACAAGTTTGGGATTGCCTTGTGATAGACCTAAGGATCAAACCCAGATTTAAAAAAGGTTTTTTATTTCCCCTAGTATCCAGCCTTTTCTTCTGGAAACATAGACTCCTTGCTGCAGCACATCGTTCCCACAGCTCAAATGTTTGACTTTGTAAAGCATCATTACATGTCTCCTACCTCTCACTTCACATAGCACTCCATATAGGAGCAATTAATTTTATTATACAATTTTTAAAGCTATTAAGTATAACAAATACAAGAAGAGATTCTCAAAATAATTAATAAGCTATATGATACAGATCTATTTCTAAAATATCTATTCTTTTACATTGATGGTGGTACAAACTAGGAATTATGCAGATTATTTTAACTAATAAGCCTGGAATTGAAAGGAAATGGGGTGATAAAAACCCTGTGCAGTGAGCTTCACAGCCAGGCAAGGACATTTGGGTTTTCAAGTAGGTATTTTGGCCACAAAGATCAGAAAGATGTCAGTTCTGCAATGGCTATACTACTACTGACTTGTTTAAAACCATCTTTGTGCAGTGTGCTTTAAGCATACAACAAAAATAAAGCATGTAGGTCTTATCTGCAAGATGTAACACTGAAATTACTTATATATTCCTTTCGTGTGTGTGTGTATGTACACTCTGGGTTCTCTGGCTTGTTTTTTCTTAACTTCAGTTGCTCTTCTACCCATATCTATTCTTCGTTGTATAAATACAATTTATGGCACTATTCTCTCTGCTAAAAAGTATTTTTTTTCAAGCTGGTAATGTTTTGATTAATTTTGATATCTGTGTTTTAAGAGATGCTCTGTATTAACACATTCATCTTGATTTAGCAATAATCACAATATATGTGAATGTAAGCAAGCTGTAGAAAGCAGCCAGCTATGAACTGACACCAGTTATCCATCCACATAGCACAGACTACACAAGGCCAGCTGGACCCAGCACCATCTGGGATGACTGAGTGCATTACTTTTCCTGGAGATAAAACGTGTCACCCCAGGGGATCACACAAAATAAAATATTTTCCAAAATTATTTTTCTAAATTTTTTTCCTAGCTATTTAAAATACAGTTGCTTAATACCTTTCCTATAGTACTGTAAGTTCCACCTGGGAAAACTACCGAAAGAGGAAAGACACGGTATTGGTATTTTTGCATTTCTTTTTTAGCAATGTTAAATTGCTCATCAAATTTTTCATTGAAGCCATTTCATAGACAATAGAACAATATTCCTGGTTGTACTGAATATGAGGCAGCTAGCATTAATAAAATTGATTTTCCAGCTTCTCTCCCCCATAACAGTTGGCAAAGTCATATGCAAATTGCATCCACCTGTACCGAGGAGATATTGACTTCCAGGAGAGCACAGAAAAAGTTACTGACAGGAGAAAGGTCTTACTATCAAGGAGACTCTGGAGGATGCATAGATTTTACAGAAAGCCAGCACCCTCAAGTCTTCGTATTCTCTTAGGAAAGTCATCTGTTTCTGAGGATGATGCAAGTGTAGACTTTTGGGTTTACTTCCCAGATTGTAATAATTTTCTGAACAGACTTTCCACCATCAAGAGAATATCAGATACGGTGAGGCACAGGTTCCTGAGTATTAATTGCTCATGGTATTTCAAAAGAAAACACCCAACTGAATTACAAAACAGATCATTGAACTATTTCAATAAAATCTTTTTCCTGAAAAATATATTCAATGAACCTTTAAATGTCTCAAACTAAAATAATTCAGGCTAATGTCATCTCCCACTTGTTTAGACTTAGAGATGGAAAACAGTTGCTGTGACAAAAATTCTTCCATCTTTTGTTTTCTGTGAAAATTTCAGAACCAGGTCTCAGCAAAACTAAAAATAAAAGCGTATTTTCTAATAAGTTGCTGTTCGAGCTTATGCAATAGAAGGCTCTATAATGACAATTTCAGATCGTCACCTTGATTTTGTCTATCCAAACCTTCAGAGCCATTTTCATTTACTCTAAGGAGTCGAAGAAGATCTTTACTCAAAGTTGTGAAATATTTTTCATTGTGTCTGTTGTCAACATGTTTTTTGGAATTAAGTTATGATGTCAGCTATTTCTAGTCTCAGGGAAAGCAGCTAAACTCTTCCTTTTCCTTTGGTATCAAATCAGGCACAGAAAGACCAGGGCACCTTGTTTTCTTTTCTAGTCCAGAGTTTCAGAAAAAAAATAAAGAATCAGAAAAACATATTATGACAGGTAATCATTTGCAAACATACAACTCTTTCAACATCTGCCATGTTCAGCTTCATTTTATAGGATCTGTCTTGGCAATATAAATTGTGCTTGGCTTCAGAGGTGCTTTGTGCCACACAGTGAAGAAAAACAATCATGACAACTGAAAAATAAAGCTCAGGATGGGGGCAGAGAGAGAGCTGAGAATGTAGAAGCTGTTCACTTTTTCTAGATTTATTTTAAAAGGGTTTTATGTTGGCTTTCCTGTATTCTTTAAGCAGCTTAGTTTTGCCAATGGAAGAAAAGTGACAACTACTGCATTCATGAAAGGTGCCAAACAACCTCAAGCATTTTCAAAAGAATCCCCTGAAACAGCTGCACGAAAAAGAAAGCAATTTATTCCAGCACACACAGATGAATTATGTCAGTAGAAATTTATTGCTACAAGAAGTTTATGGAGTTTTTAGACACAGAGGCTATATTGTAAGCATTCCAAGAAATGCAGCAATTCCGAAATATGAATTTCACATGAAAACTATGAAGGAGAGTAGGTAACTGTGCAGAATACTGCATCACCATCAGATCTAACTGCATAATTTAAAGGGTTACTATAACTTTTCTTTTTAAATAACTGCTATACTTAGAAGCTTATTGTTATGAGCTAAAATGCATTAAAAATAAGGTTGGCAACATACCATATAGCATATAATATACACAAAAAATGTTTTAATCAGTCTATTTCACTCAATCATATTTTCCAGAAATATACAGACTACACATAAAAATGTTAACAATGTTAACACATACTGTCCAAATGTGTATGAGAGGTTATGTGCTTTTCTGCCTTTGAAAATAGGTTAATCAAGGAATAAAATAATATATTTATAATAAATTCTTATAGAATACAACACTGTACAATTCAAAATACTTGAAAATTTGTCTGTAAGCAGCAGTGGTGTTTTTCTTGATCATACTGGTCTACATATGTACAATATGCTACAGAGCAATTCCTCCATGAGTAACAAACGCTTGACACAAAGCATAATTGAGGTTCCTCAGTGGTGAATTCGTAAATATTTTAAATACAATTTAAGAAGAAACATTTCTTTGCAATTTGAAGAGACAAAAGACTTTACCTAAAGCTAAAAAAAAAAAAAGAAAATTCTTTCATAGTAATGAAAAAGAAAGGCAAAAAGGCATTGTTTCAGAAGCTGACTACTAAAACAATGTTAAAGCAATAAAAAAAGTTTGGTTTGTGCTTGAACATGTCTTTTTAACAATATATTTGAATGTGTGCTTATGTCACAGTTGATTTAATGAGATGCTGTCCATAATAAAAGACAATAATTTGCAAATCTTAACAACGAAACATCTTTAAGATATCTACATACTGTCATCCAATACTCCATTTAATCATGTTAAGCAAAACATTTTTTCTATCTCTGTCATGATAAACAATCTTATGAAAATTACTAAATCATTCTCATTTTTTTTTCCACGTAATTTTCTTTCATTAAAGCAGTTTAATATTTAATGTAATTCAAGAAGAATGGAAAAGAAGGTGTTCCAGAGGATAGGATGCAATCTTGGAACCACTACACCTTGTACATTTTCAGCTCTGTTATGACTTCCAGGCTGAAAGGGTCTGTAGGGATCTGTAAGGATCCAGATACATCTCCAACAATAAGGATGTTAAAATAAAGTGACTTCTTCCTCAATTCATTCAGTTGACTTCCTCTAATCTACTAAGGAGCCCCCAAACTTTACTCTGAAACACTAGCATGCCTCCTGAAGCTCCCTGGAATTGCTGCATAAATGAAAAGTCTTAAAAAGTTTGTTTCTGATTTTGTGACAGCTCATGTGCGCTGGCTCTAACAGATGCATAAAGCAGAGCACTGTGTTTCTTTCCAGCTGAGCTCCCGGAGGCCACCACCGAGGTAAAGCTCCAAATAGAGCCTTACACATACTTGGGATGTGGCCAAACACTGGCTTGCAGCAGCTGGGGAAGAGAGGGGAAGGCATAAGCAGTCCAGAAAACATAGTGCAAACAGCCTATTTTTGAGCCTAAGAGCTAAATTTGTGCTAGTAAATAAAGTATAAATTACTGAACACAGAAACAGATGGATATTAAGAAAATAACCAAAGCATGCTGGGAATGAAAATAATCATCCAAGTTATAACTGAAGTGTGTAATCTCTAATATACACATTTATCTTAGAAGGATCCTGTCAAGCTGTTGCTCATAACTTTTTCGGCATTTGTTACCAGGCTGGAAGATTGTGGAAACTTTTGCTTTGATAGAGGCTGAGTTACTGACAGGTCAGAGGAAGCACTGCCATCATCTGGGGGAGCTTTCCCTACTGTCCTGGCTTTAGCTGGGATAGAGCTAATTTCTTCTCAGCAGCTGGTGCAGTGCTGTGTTTCGGATTCAATATGAGAATAATGTTGATAAGACACTAATGTTTCGGTTGTTCCAAAATCATGTTCATCCTAAGCTCAGAACTTTTTTGTGTCTCATGCTCTACCAGTGAGGAGGTAAGTACACAAAAAAGCTGATAGGGAGCATAGCTGGGACAGGTGACCTCAACTGGCCAAAGGGATATCCCACACCACAGAACATCATGCCCAGGATATAAACAGGGCAAGTTACCCAGGTGGGGTCTGGCATCAGTCAGCGGGTGACGAGCAATTGTATTGTGCATTACTTGTTTTTTCTTTTTATTATCATTGTTGTTTACTACTATTACCATATTTTACATTGTTTCAATTATTAAACTGTTCTTATCTCAATCTACAAGTTTTACTTTTGCTTCTCCTCCCCTTTTCACCAGGACGGGGGGGAGGTGAGTGAGCAGCAGTGTGGTGCTTGGTTGCCAGCTGGGGTTAAACCAGGACATCCACGGGGACAGTGCTGCAGCTCACACCTGCTACACAGGGACCCTTCTGAAACACAGGGGGCTTATCTTTGTCACTTGCTCTCCCTTTGTGATGACTTCTTCAAAGAGCTGCAATCATAGAACAAAATGAATCAAAGTGATATAACTCTTCACCATTCTACCTGCACTTTTCCAAACCTCGAAGTAAAAATCTGTTTCTCTAATAGGAAAGAGAAACCCTAAACAAGGTTCTTTTTCCTATTTGTTAGCACAAGACTGCCAGGAAGATATTCAGAAATTTTGAAAAAAAAAAAAAAGATAAAAGATAAAAGACACAGACCCCTGTTCATTAGCTTCTAAGTTGCAGACAAATAATTAAAAGCTTTTGAAAATGTAAAACCAGTCACTCAAGTACATCCTGCATCTTACTATGACGACATCTGGGCAAAGCAAGTCCTTGTTACTCTGCTGATACAACCATGTTTTTGTAGCACATCTAACCTACTTCTAATTAATGTGGTACAACTGTGCTTACCAAACTGCTTTCTCCCAAACAAATTAAGCCATTGCTGTACTTCCAGAATTTCTCATTAATTGTGTTTGTGGGGGAATTTAGAATACCTTATGACTCAACATGAAACTGAGTCCAGGGAAAATGCAAGCAGAATGGCAGCAGATTAATGTAGTGCCAACCTATTCTGTTTGGCTTTTTAATTACAGAGTAAATAGGAAAGCAAGTAATGTGCACAAGCAAGAAAAAATAAATGCATAAATTCAAGTGACAGATTAGGTTTCTAATAACAACAAAACACGGTTGCTTGCCAAGGCTATTAATATAGTTTAATTATGTCACAGGTATGGTTTGTGTATAAATAATATTTAAGGCATCTCACACCAAAGAGTAAAAGAATTTGCTGAAATGCATTTGGACAGACAATTTATTATCTTTCATAGAGCAATTATTTTTGGAAACCCAAAGAAACATGCTTATGTCTCCAAAGGGACTTACATTACAAATTGATACATAATTTTAAAATCTTTTATCTTCATATAAGTACAGAAATCACTTCCTTTCTAGGACCAGAAGGAGAGCAGAAAAATTAATACTTGGATATTTTGTATAACTTAAGATATTCGCAGTCGCTATAAACAAGATGGATGAGCCAGGAGGGGAGAGGGATGGGATGAATAGCCAGAGTAGAAAAATGGATTATTGATTTTAACCATCAGACAGACATCAAACTGTGGCAGTCACACATAATAAGCAACATATGATTCAAATTTCCCTTTAATTTCATGGATGCTCTGCCTAAGAGGGCTCATTGCTTTTGATTGTTTTTTTTTTATTCAGGATGATTTGACAAAATTAGCTTTTGCTGTTCCTTCGTTTATTGTTGACGTTTTATTTTCCACAGCAGTTTAAGAGAGAAAATAGACTAGTAAATGCTGCTGATCTTAAAAAAAAAAAAAGACAATGATATACCAACCTTTAAATCAAATTGCTCAAAAGACAAAAATCACAACCTAAGCTAGGACTTCCACTGTCTGTCCAAGCAGTCTGAATCACACTGATGAAACTAAACCAATGTTTTCTGTCAAATTCCACTTCTACTACGTATATGTGTGTGTATGTATGTTTGCCTTCTGTTTAAAATAATAATTGTAATTTTTTCAATAGCCACATAACTGAAGCAAATACTGCCTTGTTTTTTTTTTCAGTGAACTTCATCTGAGGAGCTGAAAAGTACTTTATGTTGGGATTCCTTTGACATCCCATTAACCCAATATATCACTGCATCGCAGAGGGGAAAAAAAAAGAGATCTTTGGCACTGCTGTGCTCCAGAAAGTACACTTCAAACATATGAGCTATCTAAATGTGAATTGATCTGATTTCTTTGCACAAAATTATTGCTGAGAATTTTGTCCTTCACTATATGTAACAATACTGAACTGTAACCTATGAATCTCTCATATGATTCTAACATGCAATCTAGAGAAGAATTAACTTCAGTTTTAAAATAATTTTGAGCAACTTTTTTTTTGAGTACATTTTGAGCAACTTTTCATTCACCTCCTATAATAGTTTGCATTTTATGACCCCTCTAAAGTATCTCAGACTGTTGGAAGGAATATTTGGTTAATGCTTAATATTACCTAGAATAAAAATGGATATAATAGTATAGCCATATCCTTTAAGTCTCACAGAAGTTCATACTAAAGTGCATGGTACTAAAAACTAGTAGGTGGTAACAATCTCAAAGGATTAAAACAACTCCATATTCAGTGAAGCAGCTTTTATCTAACCCTAAGGAGCACTTATAACAGCACAGCAAAAGGTACAAGCAGAGCACAAAACCAAGACAGAATAAGGATTCAACAAACCCTTAACAAGAAAAAAGAGAAAAGAATATATATGTGAATGCAATGAAAATAAAACCTAAAGCCATAAACTAAATATGATTAAAACTGGTTAGCAAAAGATCTGGAAAAAAATCCACAAACAAGAAAGATCTGATAAAACTACAAAACTATAGATATTAATCTTGGTTAGGTCTGACATTACTAGGCAGTATTTCAGGAAAAAACATGCAACAAAAGAAACTTCCCTCTGTTAAATACGATTTTTTCCTCTACAGGTAGTAGATTATTGAAAGTATGGTAGGTGCATCAGCAACTGAAAAGCACTGAATTCTGTACTCTGAATGCTTCTAGGACAGAAGAATCAAAAGCGTACCAAAGTTCTTATCATTCCTGCCTAATTGGATTTAAGTTTTAAGTGGACCTACTTACAGACTTCCATAAAATTCATTCTTTGCTCAAGAAAATAAGCAATTTTTCGAGGATAAACTATTTTTCTAACAGAACTAGGAATGAAACAATGAATATGACTTAACTGCAAAAGTATTGTGAAACCTTGATAAGAATGAGGCAGGAAAAAAAAGAAAAAATTCTGGTGGATGGCCCTGTGGTAGGCACAACTGAGGAACTGCTTCCAATTCCCAGCAGACCAGAGAAGATGATTCACTTTATGATAATCATGACCCAGTTTAACACCTGCTCTAAACCAAATGAATCAATGGCAGTCTCACTGTTTGCCTATAGATTGACAGGTTAAAACATGAAACCTAAACAATAACACCATCTTGAAGAATGTTGCTGCAGAATGATAGTAGATCCAGAAACCGTGTCTAGAGCGTAAGAAAGAAGGAATTTGATTGTTAAATGAGCATAGCAAGGGAGGCGACTAAAATTTGCAGTATATTCAGTGATTCAATACTGGAGTTTTAATGAAGCAGCATCTACCTCCCCACATTGTTTAGAAGAAGTTTTGAAGGCAGATCCCACCATGAAAGAAACCATATATTTGTGATCTCTCAGAACCTGAGAAACTGTAGGGAGAATAATCATCATTATTGCCATTATTACATGAAGGGAAAAAATATAACGATTTAAGTCTCTGGCATATGGTAAATGAATAAGATCTTGATTCCCACTTCCCTACAAGTATGGTAGAACAATGTAGTCATACTGCAATAGGTACCTACTGCGGTATGGGTATAAAGTAGCATAAATATTTTGTTAATTCAGGTGAAATAAAACTATTCCTGAGGAGGGTCTTCTTTTTTTTTTTTTTTTAAATTTTTTAATATAATACAACACATTTATCTTACCAGCTTTTATAAGGCACAGAGGATCATCTTTAGATGTCACAGTGGACACAGCTTCAGAAGTTGTTATACACGACTCCCTGAAATTACCCTCAGTTGGCCTAATTTTAGCCAACAGCCTTCTTTTCATTTGGCTTTTTTTTTGTCTGGAATTTTCACTTGAAAGTTACAATCTATTATTTCAATGCTCCATCAGCCATCTGCCTTGGAACTTGTTGTAATTGTTTGATTAGTTGTAATAAACTTACTTTCCTATCTGCAACACACTGCAACACAGAGAGGTGCAACTTAGATGACTAACACAATGCATTATTGAACAGCCCAAATTAAAAGGGAATACAATTAAGGCTGCTATCTGTCTGGATGATGGATGCTCTTTGTTTTCCTCTTTTTAAATCATGAATCTAGTTTTCTGTCTCACCAGTTCAGCTTGTAAATCTTCCACAGAAGATTTTTAACATACTATGTTTCTAGGGAAGTGGCAACTCCTTCCCAGTGACCTCTGATATTTGACATCCTGTCCTCCACTCCATTTTCCCATATCTGATTACATATAGGGAAAGGTCAGATTTTTCACTTCAGATACCAGTGTGCCCATGGGACCTGACAATCAAACAAAAAACTTAGTATGGAGAAAAATAAACAAAATTGATCCCTTACCCTCAGCCCCACAGCTCTTTGGGATATCTGATTCTTTCTCATATTAAACTCCCTCAAAACAGGCAATGAAAATTAATTCCATAAGCTACAAATAAATTTGACTCTCCCAAAGCCTACTGTGATGGCAGGAAAAAACAAGAGGTAGCTCAAGAAGGAATCATATGGAAACAGATAAAGCAGCTATGAAGCTTCCTCAGAATTAGCTGAAGATTATATGATGTACCTCGTCCTTGTGCCAAAACAAACACAATGTATCCATGAAGAAACCCTAAATACTATATTTTTTCAAAATCAAGGGGTATCAAATACAGCAGTATCTTGCAGTACTTTTAATGTTTTTCCTTATTGCACAAATAACACACTTTTGATATACTAATGCTCAACAAAAGATGGTAATGTTCAGAGGCTTGATAACTCCATGCAGCACTTCTAAATCAACAGGTCCCTTCACATTAAACAATGAAGTTCTGACACAATGTCTCAGAAAATTTCCATGTAAATCTACAGATGCTTGGCCTTCTAACTGGCATGTTTGCAAACCAATTGTAAGATTGGTTACACAAGTACAAGTGACATGAGTACTGAAAGGTATGCAAAGAAGATGCCAGTATGTTAAGAAGGAGATATGACTTCAGGCTAGCCTTATTTCAACATAATATAAACTGTTGCCATAGTCAGGTTGAGAATTTCTCTTTAAAGGTCTGCTTTAAATGTTCCAAAACTGGCATTCTTGTGCATACAATACTGGATGGAATAGCTAATACATAAACAGAGTGGGAAGTCTGGTCATAAAACAATAAAATGTCATACACCTTGAAACATACCTAAAAGTAAAATAATAATTCTAGGGAATATGTTCTGAGACCCCCCTCTTTCAGAGACAAAGATAAATCTGAAAGACATAACGTGGTGTGATGTCACAGCAGTTGGTGAAGTACAGACGAGCACGTAATTGGAAGGAGAAGTGTCAATACACATTTCACCTATGTGCATAAAAGATACTCCATCACTGGAAAGAATGATAAAATGCATTTCCTGTCTAGATCTTGCATGACGGCACCTTTGTTTAATTCTGTTTCCAGAATATTAACATATATGCATACAACAACCAGGGTAACAAATTACTACTAAATTTTACAGCTGTACCTTGCTAAAGAAAGAATAAATAATTAAGCAAATAAAAAAGAAGCACATAAGAATAAACTGTTAGGCAAGAGAAATGTAAAATATGAAAAAGTCCCTGAAAATTTATTTAAAAGTTTTATTCTTGTTATTATAAAATATGTAGGTTTAACAACTATTAATGTATTAATCATAAAATACCCTAGTGAAATTAGGATGCATTATATCTCTTCTTTTCTTTTAGAGAATAGATATTGTGTTCCAGTTCAGTGAAGCACTTACTGGAGTATTACATTTAAGCACTTGACTAATTTCAGTTTTCTAACTGAACTACAAGTATCTTACTTATTCAGGACCCTTATTTATAGAGTTCTTAAATATCCATACTTATGAATAAAACTCTAGGAGAGCCAAAATTTCAAGTTCTCTGAGGTTCTAACCCGATGCCTTTGCTGAGAGCTGATTTTTCTTTTTCTCCTATTCCTTAAGCTTACAAAAAGAGCAGCAGAAGCCAAAGACACTCATAAACATAACCAGGAGATTAGCAACACTGGTAAACACTGAATATTGAGCTATCAAGCATTAGCAGAGAGATAAAGCAGCAGACTATTATGGTTTTTTTCCCACATCTTGCCAATATTTCTTTTACATAACAGTAAACACTTGTGTTATTCAGTAAATTCACAATGACATCTATAGTATTAAAAATAGATCAGAAAACATAAAGCTTAACCTGTGTGTGTGGATCTGAATTTACAATGCATGCTGAACTGTCTTCCTTTTGCTCTTGTCTATTATATACTCAATAATTCAAAAAAACAAGCCCAGTAAAGAGTAGGCCTGAATACCAAGTTTCCCACATTATTATTTGGTAAGAAAAAAACTTATTTAGAAGAACTGAACAATTGTATATTTAAAATACTGAAATTCAACCACCATCTGTTAGCCTCTAAGGCAGCTTTCATTAAGGCCATCACCTCTTCATGAGTCACTACAGGGAGCTATCATTAACATTAGCCATGATTAATGAGGATGTTGCCAATTAAAATTATTCTACTCTAAAGCTTAGCAACATTCTGACAGTGTCACATAGCCTAACTACCACCTCCATTCTCTCAGCTGCCTCATTAAAAAAATTCCCTGTTGCAGTTTACTTTAGATTATAATGCACATTCTGGGAGGTTCTCCTTGGTTACAGGGACAGGTTGGTCCTTTCAGGCTGCCTCTGGAAAGTACTAAGATGCCATCACTGAAAAGAAAAGTCTGCACCTCTATAACACAGGGGGGGTAAAAAAATCAGGTAAATGGTAAAAAACCCCTTTATCTTATCACTATAAATCTACAGGAACTTAATTCTAATGAGTATGTTTCAATACGCTGCTGTTGATAACACTATCACTAAATGTCATTATAAAGAAAACAGTCTTTGAGAACCTACTTTCCCCCTTCCTCTGAACACTCCTGATCTTTTATTTCTTTTTTGTTTGTTTACTGAAGCTAAGTAGCAGGGTGGCTTATGTTTAGGTCTTTGAATGGATCCAAACAAGAAAAGCTGTCTTTTGTGTTTAGTTCTGCCACTCAAAATCTGTCTCTTCTGTCAAGTGGGAAAACTACAGAACAGTTCAACCAGAAATAAGCATGACAAACTACAAACTCATTTTCTCAGGAAGAGAAGCAGTTTCCTGCCTTGGTCTTACCATATTATACTGGCCATATTTCCACTCTTACAGCCTGTCCAACATTTGGGCTCAATCAGGTATGTGCAGCATGGAACTGCAGTAAAATAATGGACTATTTTAATCACAGAAAATGCATGTTAGGTAAAGGAAATAACTTTTAGCTTGATGCATGGTTAACATAAAACCAGAACACATTAGAAGGATGTTCAAGTAGCCATGAAGGAACTGAAGGCCTAATGAACAAAGTGATGAAAATTATGTGACCTAGTCCTAAGGCATTTCTGTTGTTTAAATTATATTTTAACATTATTAAATAATAGTTCAGAATGTTAAAATAGATAAATAGTGCAGGAAAGCTGAAAGACTACGTGAAGGAGTTTTATTAAATATATTACAATAAGCTATTATGTAGTAGCCGAATATTACTGCCAAAATAGCAAAAGAACTCCAAGATAAATTTTTAAAAATGTCTATTTGTTTAGGCAGTTCTGCTCTGAGGCTTTCCAAAAATAAAATTATAGCAGTTATATGCTAAAAGCAATCTTTTATTTCCTGCTACTATAAATGCAAAAGAAAAAGAAGTTAAAACATCATTAAAGCTTAGCATCACAAAGGAAACTCGTGTCATTAAACCCAAGGTACTCCCTTGCTGAAGGACTTCCTAACAGCATTGGTCTGTCCTTGTGCTTGTTCCTTTCTCTCACAGCTGCCCTTTCTGAGGTTGCTTGGAAAGCATTGTGCCACTAGAACAAACTGCTTCTAAAGAGTTTGGTGCTGCTTCTCCTGCACAAAGAGACAGGGTCTCACCGCTGAGGAACAAGACACTGTAAATACAGCCAGCAGACTGACCCTTACTTCAGCTTCACTGGCTCCTGCTTACTTAGGGCTTTTGGTCAGCTCAAGCACTCCCAAGAAAAACTAATTTCTGTGAATTTCTTCCATCATTTAGAAAGGGAACTGTGAAATCCTGGATATCTATAAAGATTGCATTCCAAATTTAATTTACTGTTTTTGTTCCTTATTTATATTCTTTACTTTGTTTACCTAAAACAATTAAGCTAGGCTGTTTGGTTGCATAAACTAATATAAACCAGGCTTTCAATAAATCCTATTTTTATTAAAATAGGAAAAAAAATGACATTCTTAATGCCAGCGATGTTACATAAATCTTTTAAAAGAACTTTTTAAAAAGGTAGAAAATATTACCAAGAAATTAATTCTTCACTTTACCAAGATTCATTTAGAATCTTCTGTATGAGTACAAACCCCAAAAGAACCATCTCACCCTTCTTATTTACAAACAAACATCAGTTTATTCTCTGGTACTGCTGAAAGTACTTCAAGCAGGAGTCTTCCTCCTTATAGTCTATGCTGTGCTTCAGATTGAAATTCTAAAAGATTTTATTTTGCTTTGCCAGTAGCTGAATGTACTGTCAAAAATCAATCATAATGTCTCTGCTGAAAGTTTTGAGTGGAAGGCAAATCGACTCAGACCCAACTAATCATCTTTAACAGGGCCTGTTTCTGTTGTACTGAACACTGCAAACACTGAGAAATAGACATAGAAATGGCTACCACTCTTTTCCTTCCTTCCGTGCTTAGGAGAAAATGTTTTAATTTGTTTCTAGGCTTGTTTAAATTAGTATGAGAAAAACAGATAGAAGGGAAATCGCTGGAAGGGTTGCTTTAAGAAATTTGTATTGCATTTAATTCTGAAATGGTTCCATGTGGTAGCTTCCTCTACCGCTCTGTTTCATCGCCTACCTCCACTACAGCATCTGCCTATTCAGACTGCTTGAACTAGTTCCACTTTTTCATAAAGTACCCTTTGTATCTTTACAAAGGAATCCTTAGCTCACTTAAAACTTGGATTTCAGAGCCAATCTGAACCCTGGGGAACATGGACCCTCATGAAACACATGTCATGGGCACACAAGGAACGGCCAAATGGACAAAAGTTGTCCAGAGCAAAGCTGGAGGAATGTCTGTGGTTTCGTAAATCCTAAAATCTTGCATCAAAGCTACTTTGTTCAAACTAATGTAAAGATTACCCCTTCATTCTTTTTGATCTGCCTATTACTAGCTTTATGCTTATCAGTACCTATTTTCTACCTATTTAGCTGATCAAAGTGGAACTCAAAAACATAAGTTTAATTTGCTTCCAAAAGCTTGTTAGACAGAAGCACACAGAATCCTTCAGAATAAACAGCGATTTTGTAGCTCATAGGACACTGATAAAATTGCTGTGGGGTGATTAAATAAAATAAGGTTAATTAAGAAACTTCTCAGCATCTACTGGACGGATAGTGCAATATCTACATGCCACCAATGTTCTCTTAAAATCCAGCACAAAAATAATCTAACACAGCAAGCAAGGAACATAAAGGATATTATTTAGAGTTCAAAAAGTCATCAAAATAGGTTGTTTTCAGTGTCTGGGAAACTTAAGAGAGTACAACGCACCGCTTGCTTCTTGACAGTGAAGCAGCTGGTCAGCTAGCTAAGCTGTATAAAGGACTGAGTGTGTTAAGTAGATGCAGAACTGTTGCTAGCACTAGAAAATATTCATCTGTGTGCCAGCTGGCTTGTGGCATGATAAACTATACCTTGAGTTTGTGTATTTCAAACATTCCTAACAAGTGAAGTGAAGGTCTGCAGGGTATGTTCACACACATGAGACCTCAGTGTTGTTATGAAAGGTGGAATCACAACAGTTTCTTAGGTAAACACTAATTAGTGACTGTCTATTAGAGAATTCAAACACGACTGTATGGTTAGAGAAAAGTCAATGAGAAAAAGCAGAGTGCCAACTCTATGTGTTCAAAGGTACTGGCAGTTCCAGACCTGAGTGCTTTGCACCTGTCATTTCCCACCTCCAAGGTGCACAAATGTTAAACTGGGAGGGGGGTTTGAGTAATGAAAGTGAAAAAAATCTGTACCTATTGCATGCTAGTAGTAGGGGAAGGAAAAAGTAAAGATCCAAAAACCTATTAAGCATTGCAGAATTGGCACAGGCAATGAGGAAATGCATGGACTCACATGAAAGCAAAGAGGCTTGTGTTTTGGTATTTACTGATGAAAGTTATTAGAGTGTTTTCCAGTTTTAAAAAGCCTCCTTTTAACTTTACATGAAGCAAAAATTTGCCAAAAAATTTCTGTGGTAAATGTTGCTCACTTGTTCTCATTAATCAAATTCAGTGTTTAAAACTGCCACAAGTCCCTACAACATTTTCCTAATGACTATCACTTTTTGACTATACATCCCACTGTTTTTCTGAAGCCTAAGTAACTGTCTTAAAATTCATCCCCCCTAGCAGATACAGAAACAACTTAAATGACAGAGCTCCAGGCTGAGAGAAGTGAGGCGGAAGGAAAACAGCAAAGTTGGTATCTTCTGCGGTTGAAGCCTGATAAAATCCTGAAATCATGCTTCAGTTGACTACACAAATAGAGTATGAAAAATTCTAGTGGTTTTAAGCCCAACAATAACCCAGAAAATGAACACAGCACATTGTGAAATCCTAAGTAGCTCTATAAAACAGTGTGACACTTCCAAAAAATACATTTAGTCCAACAGGCTGTCACCACACAACCCTCTGCGAATGAGAGAGTACCACTAAACAACATCACTTCTACTTATTGCTGTCACCCACAGTAAGCTGCAGATCTTACTAATCTTACTAACTAGAAAAAGCATTTCTCTAACTATTAACACAGACACACACTTAAATATTTCCAAAGACACACGTTTCAGTATTTCCAAAATAGTGTAGAAAATGAGCAGACAACGTGCACAAGCGAATGGAAATGTGCATGCACAAAGGAAAGCATAAGTCAAAGGACCTCTGCTAGCATGCAATCACATGTTGCTCTAGAAGTCATGTTGACAGCATGTCTGACTTCACATTTGTAGGACTTCCACAAATGATTTTCTAAGCATATTTTTGAGGGTGTATGCATTCATATTCTGATTTTACACTGAACAACCCATGGAGAGAGCAAGGTTCATTTCACAATTCTCTCTAGATCCCAAAGTACACATGCCCGAGACAAATAGAAAAGACTTTTGTGTTACTCAGCTGAAGTTTCCGCAGTTGGTTACTTCTTTATATTACTAGTGACATCCAGCTTTCTGCTTAGAAACCCGGTAGTCAAGATATGGTAGATGCTTGTGAGGAGTTGGTGGAAAATAGGAGGTTTGCCATCAGAGATGGGTTTATGCAACCTTTCTGAAGTTGCCAAGAGAAGACTCCTCCAGCTACATCTTCTAATCACAAGTTTTCCAAAAGGATGTCTAAAGTGAGTTATATTCTGCTTAGAACAGCTTTAAGAAAAGCTCTCATATATTGAGAAGATGAAGGCAGAACCTTTAGATGACAATAATTTACTTAACTCGTGTGTTTTTAATTCTAAATAATAAGAATCTGTTCAGCAGTCCTGGAGCAGAGCTGTAGAAGTGGCTCCTCCCATTGGAAATGTCTCCACAACACAACTTTTGACATGGAATATTTTTTTGCCTCTGTTTTTGAACTGGAAGAATGCTCTAGGGAATTTATGCTGAGAAGGAATATATTTATTTGCTGTGTTGCCTGCTGGAGCAGCTGTGTCCTAGGCCTCAGAAAACTGAACATGTTCTTGAATATTGATGATTGCAGACAGATTTTTTCTTTCATATCTTTGAAAAGCAATGCCAGATGTTAAGCAGTGAATTATCCAAAATATGTGACACCTAATAGGTATCACAGGAAAAGGAATTCTAATGGGTGACTTAGGGTTTTGTGATATACATTACATGGGAGGAACTGGAGAACCTCACTTGTTGTGGCACTGTATTGTATAAGATTCAAAATATCAGTGAAAAAAAGTGGAATTACTCAGTTTAGTACTAACAACCCTCCCCAGTCTCTCTGGTGACCCTGAATATCTACTTAATAAAATAATTAAAATGCTTTAAACAAAAACTTTAAAAAAAAATTACAGCGATAATAAGCATCTAGTCTAGGTCAAGTGTATTTCCGCAGTTTTCAGGCAGTATTAGCAATATTTTTTGCTCATATTTCATATGATCTGCTATAGCTGAGATCAGATACCTTGAAGACCTTTTATATATCTTCGTGGTAATTCTTAGGTAAGTTCTACAGTTTCATGCATCTTTTACCAGGTATTAATGTTCAAAGTTCTCAGCATCCTTCCACTGCACCTGGGGAGCTGACCAGCTAGAAAGCACCTTTGCAAAAAAGGTGGTCCTGATGGACAATGAGCAAGCAACATGCCCTTGTGGCAAAGAACAGATTGTGGGCAATCCTTGGAGATATAGCCGAACCAGACATGGTCCTAGGCAGCTTTAATTTCGTGGAGCTAAATTTGCTTTCCTCTGAGCTCCTGCAGAAAGTCTTTACAGAAGGAAGAATCTAGATCCGTGAGAGTGGCACTTTCAATACTACCATTTACACTGGAGTTATTATTTGGGACAAGCTGTTTGTTTGTTTCTTTTAAAGACATCACTGGAAACAGGAACATTCAACAACTTGAATACGAGTCAGAGTGTGGTTTCAATATTATACAATGGATTTCACTGCACAACTGAGAATGTCAGGATTGTAAATTAAGGGATGAGAGTCTCTGGTAGCTGTCCTGAGCTGGAAATCTGAGATTGACATCCATGGATTCTACAGCTCACCAGGGCATTGCATAGTGATCCATCAGGATAGTACCTCAGACACAGCAAAAGATCAAAGAACAAAATATATTTAAAGTGCAATAGTTAGAATTCAAACGCCACAGTTTTACGGGAAGCTACATGTTGTTGGGCACTGCCCTAAGTGTTCAGAAAGAAGCAACAATGTACCATTGGAAAACATAACATTCCCTTTCTCTAATAAATTCTATCTACTCCACAATATTGCCTACATTTTCTGAAGATCTTTACCCCAAGTTAAACAGATCTATATTAATAAACACAGTTAGTAACCTTTGTGTGCTGTGTGACAAATTCTGTCATGGTTTAGAAACCCTCAGGAGTTGATGACATTCACCAAAATATATTGCTGAGGACTCATTCATTTTTCTCAAGCAGTTCTCCTAAAAGATGAAAGCAGCATTTACAGAGCTTACAGAGTCACACAGAAGCAGCAAAAGGATTTAAGTAATTAATAGTCTGGCAACAGAGAACTAATATGAATACTATCACTTTACCTTTCTCAATACCAGGCCCTATCTATTAATGATGCCATGCTTATTGATCCATGACAATTTCCGTAATAAAACAGCATTTTCAGAGGTGATATAAAAACAAGCTCTTTTCCTGAGTCTTAAATATCTCAGCTCAAATGTCAAGATTTTATTAAACCCTTTGCCTGCAGAGGTAAAAACCAAACACTTCCTTGCAATTAAAGAAGCCCTTTCAGTCATAAACACTTTTTTTTTATTCCACTTTTAAGAAATATTTTATTCAGAATAAACAGAGAGGGGGATTAAAAACTGTATTTGTCAAATATATGGCATAATACTTCAAAATCTAAGACTATTTCTCTGACGTACTTGAATAATATATCTTACCCTTGACTTGGAGATTTAAAAGCTTCCTTAAATTCCTTTACTATCACTCTGCTATAATAATGCAGTAGTTAAAATACGTACCTTGGAAAAGCCTTAAGATGTGCATTTTAAAAAATATACAATCTTCACTTGAGGAGTTTAAAATAACTCAAAAGGCTGAATATGGTGATGGCTGGTCAAAATCTATACTGCAGAAAATACTTCCATTAGAAAGGATGGAAAAAATATACCAGCTACAGTCCAGAGTACAGAGGTTCAGTACAGAGGTTTTTAATATACGAACAGACCTCTCTAAGTACATATTTAGACAAATTATCAGAGTGTGGCCTTGTGGCTAAATAATATTTAATTACAAACACTCTGAGAGGATCATACCATTTCTTACATTCTGCACTCTACACTAAATACATAGAGTAAACACACTTGTCAGGAGAACCACAGTGGCGGTCGGAATTTTTCCCTCTGTGTATTTGGGTCCATGTAGCGTCTTTACTTGAACGCCTTCATTAAAGAAATGAGATCAATGCTGTGTCATGACATTGACAAAGGAGCACAAATTATTTTGGATTCCTGGTTTTCAAGAACTGAATTTAATTGCCGTGGTTAGGAATAAAATAAATACTGCTAGAATATATCATTTGTTACAATACAACAAGTTAGAAACAATAGTTTCAGGAAATAAATGTGACACTGCAGTTCAAACTAAAAGACTTAAATCTAGACTACGCACTTGACTTGACATGCTACAGCTACTTTACAAGCCTAAGATACAAGGCATGTTTTTTTCACACTTTGCAAGTTGTCTTATTTCAGCAAAGAGAGACTGCAAAATACTTTTGTAAGCAATAAGGTGGCTTTTTTTGAGGTAAAATCAGTGTTTTACTGATGAGTTTTGTCCAAATGCACCAACATAAAACATCAAACTATTTTTTCACTAGTAACTTTTTTCTCTAATAAAAAAAACTCTCAATTTTTACTTCTATACAAAATCTTAAAGCATTTATCAATTTATTTATCTATAGTTTTTATTTGTGTAAGACAAATTCAGAGAGAATATCCTACTTTCTCAATACTCTACTCTGCTTTTCATAGAAGAGTTAAGATTATCTTTGGAAATCCAGCTGGGTAAGCAGGAAAACTAAGTTAGCAGTGGCCATGCACAAACCTAGTAAGATTTTGAAAAATAGCTCCTGAGCAAACAGTTGTCATCTTGCCACAGCTTCTGTTTTCTTGTACCCAGAAGTTTGAAGTGACTTCAACCAACTGTTAGATACTGACTGCTTTATTTTAGGTCAGTGTTTTTACCAACAGCTGCTCCACTGTAAAACTTCTCATTTACCAGGAAGTACAAGGGGTAAAATTATAATAACGAAGGTGAGAATGACACTCTGGTACCTGAGAGCAGTTAAATGGAAACGCAAAGAACCCAGCAGTGTCCCAGAGAAAGCAAATTATTTAAGCGCATGGCTGCCTACCTCATTACACAGAGAAATATAGTCTTGCAAGTTTTGCCTTCATCCTGCACTGTGTGGAATAGCAAATCCCAGCATTTCATACAACAGCTGTTACAATGAATTTATGAAGTACATACTCTTCATCTTCCTCTGTACCTACCCTCTTTTTTTTCCCCTTGATCAGGCATCAGCAAAACAGGCATGACTGAATCTGTTTCCCACCTTTTCCATTACTTATTTATGTATGTCTGCTCTGGGGCTATACAAGATGGTGGGAGATGTGGGAAAAATTTTGCACATCACTGTTGCAAGACAGTACTAGTATAAATGACACTGATACAGCAAAGTATCTTCCCACAGGCACTAATTAAAAAGCAATAAGCTCACTTGAGAAGCGTTTGCTTCCATTTTTTTCCTTCAGTACTCAATGCACTGAAGTTTTTCTCCTTTCCTCCCTGATTACAACTACACATTAAAACCTAAGACAAAAAAAAGAAGATAGAATTTTTTTTAAAAAAAACATAACCCAAATCTCCCTTGCCACTCTCCCGTGCATGCTTTTGTATAATGAGTTACAGCTAAAATTTGGACAAGAGAGCCTTATTTTTAGAAATCTGACTTTGAAAGACCTGCTTATTAACAGAAGCCTGGGTTCTGAAAACAGGCTTCTGACTTGACTGCCAGCTTGTTTGTGATGAAATATCAATATTTGTATATTTTCTGCAAAATGTTAACTTCTTTAATAGTTGCCACATACCTGTCACTGTTAAGGACAAGTATGACAGCATGTGCATAAATTGTATATTCCTATGTGAACATATAAGGTTAGCCAGATTATATTTTGACACCAAAGCAAAAGCAAAATTAGTGTAAATAAATGAAGATGGCTCACTTTGCCTATAAATAAAATGCAGACAGCTGAGAGAGCAAAAATTGGGAACAAACAAATGGGACCTCAGAAGTCACCAATGCGGAAAGAAATGAATGGGAGAAGAAAAGGAGAATGAAGGCATTTCACTTTTATTTACACCTATCAACAGCTATCCCTTTACTTTTGCAATTCCAAATTGTCTGTTGTCTCTTTGCTTACACACCTGGTTACTATACAAAGACATCAAATAAAGAAACTTCAGTAAAATTTTTCGGTGCTTAAATAGGGAGCAAAACAGGTTTTAATACTGAGGAACCAAGGACTCCTTGCTTTTGTGCTGAAGGAGATAGGTGAAGAATCTAAGCCTAAGGACTGAGTCATAACTTGTAACTCTACTTCTATAAGTCTGTAAGTCTCCTTGGTCTCCATCTCTTTGAGATAATGTAACTGAATTCAATAAACTGCATTTAATTAATCGATTAACTTTTAATTGAGAGTTTAAACAGGAAAGAACTGCCTGTGCATCCTGTGTAATGGGATGCTGAAGTTCCTACTCTATTTTTCATAAAAAATAGGCTTTAGTCCTGCAATAGACCTGTAGATGTAAGAATGCCAGACCTTTAAAAGGGCTATGTTAGGTACTGGTAGAAGTTTAGACAGGGCAAATTGGAGTTCATCAGGCCCTACAAACATACCAGAGTGGAGTCAGCTGGGCAGTACTGAGTTCCTGATCTTCACTCTATGGGGTCCAAGTTAGCAAGTCTAAAGCCCACTCCAGTTTATTTACAGGTCTACAGTCAATCTACTACAGTCTGCAATGAAGAAGTGTATGGAGTTTGGTTAAGATTTCTCTCCCTCATCCCACAATGGATTTCAATATTTGAATTTATGTCTTTCCCTCCCCATGTATAATTCTTACATTCACACCCAGAGTATAAAACATTTTCCTTTAGAAAGAAAAATACCGTGCAAACAAAAAACTATGTAAAATGCCTATCAAGAATTTCCCTTTTATCTCACTGAGAAAGAAAAAAGAATCTTCTTGGATAAATACATAGATTCTCCCCTTAAGACCCTAAATCATGAACAGGGGAAAAAAAAGTTCCTGGTGGGTTGAAGAGCAGAAGTGGTAATACAAGAAAGAACAAAAGTAACTTTGGCATTATGGTATCTTATCTGTTGAAGGAAACCACATATTCTGAAAGTGATATGCTTGGTCCTGGGGCAGGGGGAGAAGAATGAAAACAATTACAATACCATTAACAGACGTACTTTACGTTGGGATTTAGAGCATCTTTAGAAAGTGTTTAACAGCTGACCCTTCAGCACCAAGAGTGGTGTGTCACAGGGGTTAGGAAGCTCTGCTGTAACCACCAACGTGGGATGAAGTTCTGCTCTGTTCTATAATTCATGAGGACCATCTCACTGGCAAACAACAGGCTAGAAAATTAAAATGAATCCCCAAATTCAAGTGCAGACAGGTGGTGACAGGAATCTAAGTCTAGGAAACTAAATTACAATTTTTGCAAATCTCTTGGCATAGTTAACGACAGATTTACTTTTCTCACAAGAGGGATTTTCAATTCCGTCCTTGCTACTGGCATCTGAACTGAAAACACTTGTGTATCAATCAGGTCAATTTAACAAACAGGATCCTCTCTTTAACCAGTCCACATAAGATTTTATGTTACAGCAGTCCCAGAAGTAGTAGTCTGTAGTTTGTGTCTTTGATACGGTGCTGAGTAACTGCTGCAGCAAATACTATTATTTTCTAAACACTATTACAAAGATAGAAAATCATGATGGAAAGTTACCACAATACAAAGGCAGGAAAGGTTTACTTCAGCCATAAAAATTTATGAAGGTGATGAAAAGGAGTGTAAAACTTTTGAATATTAATTTTTCACAGAGAATTAATTTTCCTTTCACTTTTATTAGGTGAGGGTTAAGTATAACTTCACTCGTCAAGTATCATAAGTCTAAAAGTTTTACTTTACTGTAAAATAGTTATAAGTAACAGAGAATAAACCACCTGCTTTTTATGAACTTTCAAAGTCTACAGATAACTATGCTTGGTTACAAAACACAGAATGAATGTACTATAATATTTTTACAGTAAGAAGTTAATTAACCATGAAGAAATACAATATCTTGATGAATACACAAAAAAGACCCTGTCTACAATAACAATGTGATTTTCAAACCATGAGTAGGCATTATATAATGTAAAAACAAAGAGAGAACGTTATTCTTGTTTCTTACACAAAACCCCTGTTAACAGATTGTGAGTCTCTGCGTGTCAGCCAGGCATCGCACATGGAGATCGGTGCCTGAGGAGAATCTCAGCCAGTGGGACTTCCTGGATAGTTCCACTCCATGGATCTTGTTGTTTACTTGATTTTACACTATACTGAAACTAGACTAGAACTATAAAATAACATAGTTTGAGCCAAGTAAAGTGCTGTTTAATATTCAATTTACTTATCAGTTGCTATTTGTCCAAAAGAGACCAATGATTCTTTCCACTTATTCCTAAACTGAAATTTTATTCCGATGTAGACATGCTGCTGGTGGTTGCAAATGGAGAGGCCTCTTCCCTCGTGATTCCCATTTGAAAGGAATTTTACACACACACACACAAAACTATGTTCCCCCTGCCCTCATCTGTGTCTGCATTATCCCATCTCTCTTGAGTCTTGTTTGCAAAGTGAGAGCAGGAGGACAGCCAAGGAGTTGCTACAGATAGTCATGTCCTTCTTCATTTCCTATGGAGACCTAGTGCCAGTGAATTCATCAAAATTTTAGCTGTATAGTTGAGGTTGGCATAAGGTTGCGACGGACCACAAAATAACTTCTTTTTCACCTATGGTCTTCCAATTTTTGTATAAATATGAGATAAATTGTTAATAGGTGTGTTGCATTCTGCTGAGTTTCAGCTTTGTATGAAGTAGGTAGAAAAAGCCTTGTCATTTCATCTTAAATGTAAAGGTACACTTAAGAGATTTCACCCCATATATTTCGAGAACAAAGATATTAACTGAGTCATATTCCAAGAAACAGATATAGATTCCATAACCTATCAGAGCTATTGACAATAAAACATATTAAATACTGCATAATAGCAAGAATTATTAAAACAAATCTTTTCCTTTTCCCACTTTATCCTACTATATTTTGTTTTCAGGAGGCTAACTAGGGTTTTTACATCATCCCACTAGATTTTGCAACCATATGGCCAAACAGAGAACACAGTGACTAAGTGGTAGACTTCCAGCCTCAACAATCTGCATTTGAAAAAGAGCATATCCATATGTTTTTCTCTTTCTATCTCTCTCTTTTCTTTTTCCTTTTTTTTTTTCTTTTTTTTTTTTTTTTTTTGGTGTGTCCTGTATCAGTTGCTACAAAACTTGTGCTTTTTTTGTGTAAGACAGGATTTGCAGGAGCACTTTGTACTTTGAGACAGTTTAAATTCTTGACAATACAGGAAGCTTAAAGTTTGCTCATTAAAAAGAGTCTTTCCCAGAAGTTAATCTACTGCCTTAGGATTTACCAGCGACTTTTGGATTTATATATAATTGGAGAATATTTATGTATAATTAAAGCACATACAGACAGGTATGTCTAATGCAAATTGTTTTCTAAGTGGGATGCATCTATTTACTGTAAACTAGTGCCAAGATTGCTGCAGCCTAATTCCTTACAGGTCTACTTTCTGAACTGCTGAGACTCATTAAAAGTCAGTATTAATGGCATGAATGTTTTTGATCTTTTCTTTATCATTAACCTCTATGTCACTTAAAATAGTGACAGATTCTGAACCAGCTGTTTTCAGGTGAAATCTTCTTTAGTTGAAAGAATAATAAATACAGGCTCTACTACTTTATGCAATTAGTCATTTTATACTTACTCCATACGTATGTGCTTTGCACAGAAAATCCTCGCTGCAAGATAAAAACGCCAGATGAGAGGTGAGGCTGCTCATGGAATATGCTCTAATAAATGAAGTGCATCACTCCTAATATGCTTGATCACATTCAGGTTTAATCAGTACTTTACTATTTAGAGATGAATCTTTAATGAGAGGGAGAATAGAGTGTTCAGTTATATCTATTCTCACTTGTGTATTGTTTATGGGTCTCACATAACCTTATTACTGTAAAGGGAGTAAAATCAGGCACTGATTTGGCTCACTAGCCACAGTAGCCCTTCTTTTTTGAGAGAAACCCCCAATTCAATTTCTCGCTGGAATGAATTTTTCACAAATAAGGATAATCCTTCATTTAGTGTTTACACACTTGGTTACCTCTTAGCATTCCTGCCTGTCATATCAAGTTTTAAAATTTTATTGAAAATTGCCAGAATTCATTTATGCATTAGTTGGTTTTATTATAGTTATGGACGAGCTGGCATTCAACAAATTTTGCATTAGGAAGTAATAGCCTTGATTGTATCAGAATATAACAGGACCCATCCCAAATTTTGCTTCATTTTCTTGTGACACGTTACTGTCGATGCATGTCCAACATATGCAGCCACACAAAATGAGTATTTGTACTGGCAAAAAGTAAACTATTTTCACTCTCTCACCTTCTTTCTCCCCTTGTCACCTAAGACAGACAAAAACCACTCAGGCCTCCTAATTTATTTTATCAGAGAATACAGGGCAAAATGGATTGTATCTAACCATGTCACCTCCCTGACGTATTCAGGAAGACCTTGCTCACCACACAAAGTTAAGGTTCAAGCACACCAGTTATATTCCAAATAAAAAAGCTACAAAGTGCCAGTTCTCTTCAACAGAAGATACAAATTGATATATGCTAGAAAGAAGTAAAGGCAGAAGAGAAAAATAAGAGTCAAACTGAATGAAACTTTTTCCAGCAGAGGACTAACATTCTAAATAAAATGACAAAATTTGTAGAGTTACAAGAACCTTACTTTAGCAATTTCATTGTAGTTGAATTAAATAAAGCCTATGAATTTAATTTTCCTCTTTAAATTACTGTTTTGCCAAAATGCCAAAGTCAGCAATCTTAGCCCTCATCACTGGGCCTGAGTTTCAGGAAACAGCTTCTTAAATCAGCAGAAAAAGCAGCACTGAGACAGAAGTGGACAGAGACCCAAAGAAGGAACCTGCTGGCTCTTGTTTCTGATCACAGTTCAGCCTAGAATCTGAACTGCCCCATCCTGCATTCCTCTTAATTGGGTTGGCCAGAAGGATAGGATGAAATCAGGTCTAACATATGATGACATCAACTGAATAATTATGAATACACATTAAAGAGCTACTGCCATGAGGTCAAGACCTGCAGGGAAATTAGGAGAAAAATGAAAAAAAAAGTCTTTGACACTGTTCCAAGCCAGGGAGTGAGGCAATATCAGTTTATTTTTAAAATCCATCCTCAATAAATAAACCTGTACATCACCATCAAGAACTGATGGTATTTTATGACATAGTCTTATACCAAGAAACCCCAGCATGTATGACACCACATAATAGACATATTGCCTAAAATGCAAGCAGAAAAATGTGAAAGAAAACATTAATAAAACTATTGCATAGTGAAAGCAGCCTTGCTTCCGTAAGTTGGTATTGTGGCTTTTGTTTGTTTTTCTTTTTAAAAATATTTAAAGAATTTTTAGTACTGTACAAAACCACAGAGCATCCTTTCCTATTAGTCCAGAATGAAAACAACCCTCAGTTTGTCACCTTACAATTGAGTGAACTAATTAATATCTTATAAGACAGGAGATGCGTATATAAACTGTTTATTCTGATGGCACCTGACTGCACTATTTTAAATCCATTTTGCTTCTCACCAAAAGTACTTCATTCAGGTAGATACTCAGTCTGGTGACTTGACCTCGACAGAAAGGCCCATGAGGCTCAAGACTCATGCAAGTAACCGGAAAGCCTTTCAGTTTGGTGACTTTTTTTTACAAAATTGTACGAAATTATTTCTAACCACATATAGAAGGAGCTTGGAAGTTTTGGACCTGAGCTAAAGCACATATAACTACAGATTCAGAAGAGATTGCATATTAAAACAAAATTATTTTCCCACTCTTAAGCACCACCTAAAACACCAGAAAAACCCTGGCTTAAACACATTCCTGCCTATTTGCCCAAGTTTGTTAGTTCAAAACAAAGAAAGTAATTAGACCTGACTGAAATGAAAAACCTAACTTCGGGGAATGAATTTTCTCTATCTGAAACTAAATTTTTCAAATAAAGCAAGTCAAAATGTACACAGATAGTATGAACACCCAGAAAGAACATGTTCCTGAGATGAGGACAGTGAGCAATAGTACAACATTTTAGACGTGCAGGTCATAGTGTATGAGCAGACAGGCAATCTGCAACCTGAGTGAGGACCAACACACTTCAGGGAAATATTTTTTTTATGTTTTGAGCATATGTCCTACCATCTAAATTGGTAACAGACAAATAACACCATCTTTGCTCATTTTTTCAAAATTACAAACATTACTCTGCAGCACTCCTGAGTTGGGATGAGGCAACAGTGTTTTCATCTGGCAGGATACGTGCAGAGCTAAGCAGAAAAAAGGCAGCAAAAACATCTCTTGGTGCTCTTTACAGGAACCTGAGGCATCAGCTAAAATGCAGTGCCTTACTCTGAAAAAGCTAACTTCTGCCAACTGAACTGACTTTTTTGACTGCACTTATGGAAATAAGAACACATAGAACATACTGATTCTAATTATTAAATCCTGAACTCAAAAATTTTTTTAAAAAGCAATAAAGTCTAGAACTTGGGGATGTACAGACAGATTCAAAACTGAGAAGTGCTTCCACCATCAGATCATAAACAGCTGATGTGCACATGCAGATCAAATCTAAGTAAATATACCACTTATACTCTCTTCACTCATCTTTTTTGACAGAGTGCAAATAGAGCTTAGAAAATTTACAGGGTTCAGTGTTACATGTATATTTGTACAGTTATTTAAAAAAAAGGAACTGGACTCCCAAGATAACCAAGTTCTTAACACAGAATAATTTACGATATTTCAGAATTACCCGAAAACAAATATAACCCCCTTCTGCATTCAGGATATACCCCTAAACTCTTTTTTCTGCATGAAGCAGCAAGCTTTAAACGTATGCAGGTACTACAGGGAACCAAGGATGTTCTGTTTTGTCCAGTTGCTTAAAGCAGAAAAACTTAAATAAGTATAAAGAATTTATTTGTGGATTGTTAACTGGTTATCACCCCCAACAAGAAGGGGAAAACCTTCATTAGAACACCACTTACCTCTGCCAAGAAAGTTAAATCAATATACCTACCCTGGTTGTGGCTCCGTCATGTTAAAGATGTTTTATAGTAACAAAGCTCTGAGGAAAGGTTTAATGAATTTGACCTTAATACCTTTAGATCACAAACCTATCCAAACAAGCCCTATCAATATAACTTAAAATTAGCTGATTTTTTCAGTTAGAGAAGTCTGAGTTTTACTTACATAATGTTTAAGTTCCCTAAACCTTTTTTATTGAGTAATTCAGTCCAAAACTAGGAAAAACAGCACAAGTTGAGACATTCCAGTGTAAAGATATGGCATGATTTCTTCCACAGTGGGTTAGAATAAATACAAGTTAATAGTTCTTTTGGAGGTAAGCAGTCCCTTTACTATGTTTTAAATTAACCATTAAAAATTATCAAAAACTTAAATAATAATATTATTAATAATAATAATCATCATCATCATTATTACAATGATTATTATTTTTATTATTATTAAGAAAATACATCAGCTTCTTAATGGAGACGAAGGTAAACTTGTAAGAAAATAGTTTGACATTTGCTACTTTCCTACTACAATACCATAAGTAAATATACTTATATTTTTCCTCCTGAGCCAGCTGCTGCCTTTGATATTCCAGCATTTTAAAAACTAGGATGAAAACTACTGACCCTTTAGATTTGCTTACTATTCATCATTATGAAAAATATTGAAATAATGTAGTGTGAGCATGATCTCTTTGTACCCACAGCTATCTAAGGAAAAATACTGGGTAGACAGAAGTTTGACTGTACTTTAATAAAGAAAGCAAATTAGGAGAGTTATGCACAGGGACATCTGAATCTCAGTGGCAGCTGCCATATTAAAAAAAAAAAGCCCCACTGTCACATCCCATGATTTGTTGGTATTGTAATACATTCAAGCAACACATCCACAGCACATTTCGGTCTTATTGAGTAGAAAAGGGGATCCAAGAGGGATCAAGAAGGATTTACCTACATATGCAACTATGGCTCTAATGTCAAGAATGCTGATGAATATTCATCGTATCTCCTTTCAACAGAAAAGGCTAAGAAACTAGAAAGAGAGCCCTTCTTTGTGAGAGGAGGAGTTTCTTTACAGAGAGAAGGACATCTTTGCATGTAGTTAAGACGACAGCAGTGCTGCCAGTAATTAATACGTAACTTTTCCTTTTCCTGTCGAACAATACATGTTTGGGGGTGCAATATGCAAGCAGAGGAAAGAGTGTTCCCTCTCTGGTTACATTTCTGCCCTCCAGAACACGGGCCCCCAAAGTGTCCCCCGAACTAAAGGTGAATAAGGCTTACTTATCACATCTGTTGGTACTCCCTTTTTTTCTCCCCAAAAGGTATACATCTAAACAAAAAGACATAACAACATTAATAGAAATAGCACAAGACCTATAAAAGTGAAAGAGTTAAAACACCACATCTGATCTACATCTATACATTCAGAGAATGTACAATATTACATGAAAAAAAATCAAAAGCAACTAATATTTTTGACAAAACAAGTGTTACTCTGAGCATGGTATTTTTCACTAGTCCCAGGCCTTCCATGATATACTGAAAGAGATATTAGTGGGGATCTCACCTCTTTGTATAAATATCTGAGAGAAGAATGTAAAGAAGACAAAGCCAGTCTCTTTTCAGAGGTGTCTAGTGACAGGACCAGAGGCAATGGGCACAAATGAAACACAGGAGGTGCCACCTGAGCATGAGGAGCAACTGTTGTACTGTGAGGGTCACTGAGTGCTGGCACAGGTTGAACAGAGAGGCTGTGGAGTCTGTATTTTTGGAGATATTCAAAAGGACATAGTCCTGGGCAACTGGCTCCAAGTGGCCCTGCTCAATCTGGGAGGATTGTACCAGATGACCTTCAGAGCTCCTTTCCAACCTCAACCATTCTGTGAGTCTGTGCTTCCTGATATCACAGCAACTGCAAGGACAAGATACACTGAACATCATCTGTATTACTAGGCATAAATCTACCCTCTCTGGCAAAAGGGTTTATTAGACATTTGATTCAGAAACTCATGTAAAAGTCTTATCTGAAAGTAAATTTGGTAACTGTTTCCCTTTTCATTTATGACTGTTGTCACCCAGGCTGGAGAAACTCACTCTAGGCTTCACATTAAAAGGCAGTTTTATTTCACAGCATGACTTGAAGCAGTACATAATACTGAAGTCATTTTCCCCTCTTTCCAATGGTATTTTTTCTAGCTTTTAAGACACTTTATAATGTGTAACCTCACTGAAAACACGTACTGCAATAAATATTATAAATCATGCATAGATATCTCAGAGCTTCTAATAGAATTAGGAGTTAAAATATACTTTCTTATCCTATTAAAATAAAAGAAGAACTTACATTATTTTTTCAACATAGAGGAAAAACTGTTTCCTCAGCCAAGTTTATTTTGCATGAAAGAATTGCTGTTCCTTTCTTTTGAAATGGATGAGATTTTTTTTTCATAAATCAAGTATATGTTTTCATTTACTGTGTATTACAATTTATGTCCAGTGTAATGAAATTTTTCTTAAGGGATATTTAAATATAAACGAAGAAGGTAGCTAAAAGCCTGAATAAAACCATGTCAAGTCTTCTGAATCCTCCCAACTGTTCTCTTCAGATGGAGCTGAGCATTTTGGAAGCCATCCCTAATGGCATTGTCACTATGTGAGACAGGTGCAAGAGGGAAGCTGTCCTTTAAGACGTTCAGAGTGAAGTGAGACTTAGAGCCAAAGACAGAAGTGGAGAAGAAAGAATGAAAATGGTTATAAAATAATAATTTGCAGCCACCGAATGTTGAGCTTTCTTATTTCTTTAAGTGCCACAGTATCTTAAACAGGCCCCAGGAATATTTGTTGGAGCAGCCTCCCCAGGGTGCCCCTGGATTCGGCAAAATCTAACTTATCATCAAGGAAAAGAGACTTTTAAAGATAGATATGTAGGCATTATCTTGGGTTTTTTCCTGATATCCATGTTATTAAAAGCAATGAAGACACTTGATGAGCAATGGCAGACCTGCAGATGCCCTGTGATCATCCTTAGGAAAGTTCCACTGGTAATTCCAAATTCGCAGTCAGCTCAGCACTAAATTTATTTAATGCTGATGCTGATTCTGTGCACGGAATCACTGCAAACAATAAGGAAGAGTGGATGACACGAATTCCTTGTGTGAACGGCAGTCTCAGCAGTTCATATTCAGTATCCCTGTTACCATCAGATCACTTTATAAGAGAAATGAGTGCACAAAATAGTACATTTCCCTGTGCAGCAGGTAGGGAGAAGATCAAAATATGCCTGATTTCTTTCTGGAATCCTGGCACAGCTGGGCTTGGCCTACACAACAGAATAATGCATCTGTATTTAAGACGTTCCCTCTCTCTGAAAAAAACATTGGTTCATTAGGAAAAAACATTAGGCTTACAACAATTAAGTGTCCTGACTTAATACAACAAACGCAGAAGGATTTCCTGATTTTGTGGAAACCCTGGGAAAAATTGTTCCAAGAGCTTATTTTCTCCGGTCTAGTCTTCTCAAGGCAGCATTAACATCAGTGCCCAGTGATGGCAATTTAGATGTCAGAATTGAGGCATTTTCCATTATTTATGTAGAAAGAAGCACATATATTGAATACATGTAATTTCCTGTAAATACTACTTCTGTCAGCCAAATGCAGGGAAATTAAGCTATTTTTGTACTAACATATTCATTAGCAGGAACCCAATGATAAATGGTTGTTTCGCATTTATTAGTTTGACCAAGGAGTCACACATTACAATGGTAACTTTCTTATGCACAGTATTCAATAGAAGCATTTTAACACATTGTGTTTGTCATGTGTAAGCTATAATATATATCAAAAACATTTGTATCCTCCCAGAACACACGTAATTTTGGAGAGACAAATACCTATGTTACCATTCTCAAGAATTCAATCACATTTTTAATATCTCCCCAGCCTGTAAATGAGATCACACTTTTTCACATATACTTCAATGCCTGTTTATTTTGCAGTTTAGCTTTAAAGGACAAATTGATTTTTTGTAATCTGTTTGCCATACTACCCCAGTAGTGTTACCAGCAGAGGGGAGAAGCTGACTCAGCAGCAGGAAGGACTACATAATTTCAGAGGTGCTACTTGTCCCTTTTTCTTTCAGTCAGCCTTGCTCTGACGCAGTGAGCAGTACTCTTTCCTTTCTCTGTCACTGAGGGAGGACACAAGTAACTAATTCCAGGAAAAAAATGTGACCTGAAATGAGCAGTGGTGAGAGGTTATGCGCTGTGGAATGGAGTTTTACAATGAGATCTTTTAAAAAGAGAGGTCAAAATAAACTGACTTTTTTTTTATATTATTGTAAAATCTCTGCTAAGTTTATATTCATCAAAAAGAAAACACCCTATTAAAATAGCTTAGATGGAGATAAGAAGTAAGATCTCAAAGCAAATCACTGTGTTACAGATCTTTCTCTTCCTAGGAAATTTGAAAGTATCAAATTCCAAACACTGTACTATCATCTATTAGGAAGACCTCTTACACCATTTATGACCTATTATTTATCAGTCACTGAAAGGCACTCAGAAGACTGTTGTGCAAAACTGTGATGTACCACACAGCCTATGCTGACGAGCCACCCAAATCACAAGCCGTTCATGGTTCCAGAGAAACAAAATTCAGCAAATGTCCATTTCTTTGTTAGGTTTAAGATGAAAAGAAATAGATGTCAGCAACATCCTTAATATGACAAACGATGGAAGAGGAGTTCTGTGGCACAGACAGTTTAACGAAACCTGTGAAGTTAGGAGGCTCCTCTGGAGCACAGAGGCCAGGGACAGCAATGGGACAGTATGCACCAGATGTGCTGTAAGTGTCAGAAACGAAATCTCATCTCAGCTGGAGGGAGTTAGATTTGAATATAACTCCCCATGTCTGAAAAGGTCTGACATAATGATGTGAACACTTGCAAAGTATAAAGGAGCTATGACAAACTCCTTTGGTGCTTCTGCTGGATGATATACTGAAAGTTCAGTACTAACTAGCAAGGACACAAGAAGAAGAAGAAGAAGAAGAAGAAGAATGACCAAGTAGTGATAAGTCCCCACACTAGAAATGGCCTCACCATAGCACCTGTGCTTAAGAAGGGAGGCCTGAATTCTATTTGCCACACTTCAATCCAGACTCTTACTCTGGTTGAATTCTGCATTATGACAGATACCAAATCAAATGTCCACATCTTTTTTTACCAGAAGTACACACAGAGTCAGTTATATTGGAAAAGTGTGGGTTTGTGTATAGCCTGGCGCATATCAGTTTGCAGAATCAGGCCTTCCATTCACAGATACACATTTTTCTTTTCACTAGAGAACTAACACTGTGAATGTTAACACTGTTCAGCTAAAAAAGAAGGACTGCAAATGTGACTGCTATAATCAGACCCTTTTTTGTGGGTTTTTCTTTGTTTGTTTATTTTGAGTTTTCTATTGCTTTGTTGTTTGGTATGTTGTTGGGTTTTTGGTTTGTTTTTGTTTTTGGTTTTTTTCTGGAAAGAGGAATATCCCAACTATCTGAATCATGGCTGCTAAAGTTTTCAAGCTATATGAAAAAACTTACTGGTACTCCTGTAGGTGGCCTACACAAGACTCCCACACTCCAATCTTTCCAGATATCTTTTGTGCTTGATTAATTAGAGAAACTACGGAGATGTGATATTTTTACAGTGATTGGTGTTTTCTTATAATTAAATTAACGTTCATATATCTCCCATAAAGCATTAGGTCATGAAATTTTTGTAAAGTGCCAAGTAAGTGCCAACTGTAAAATTACAAATTTAATATTTAGATGGATGTCCTCGGTAAAAATAAAAAAAGTGGGCTCTTTAATTTCACAGAAATATCATATCATAAATCTACTCTGAGCATCATATATTAAAATAATGTTATGCAAATAGGCATGACTGCTAAATATGGTTTTAGAATAAGACTACTTAAATGAATAAGTAATATTTTAAATGTCAGTCAACATACCATGAAAAAAGAAAGCTCAATTTAATTAGGCTGGTCATTTGTGGCTTAGGTAGTCAAAGGATTAGCATGTAGAGTAAGTGAAGGCTGCACAAAGCTTTGTGCAGGTTTTACACAGGTATTCACTTTCATCTCAATAAAAGATTTAGTGTAACAAATGCTGGCTTACAGCATGCTTTGGTGCTTATGGCACAAATGAGCTTCTCAAGAAACTTGCTGTGTTGCCCTGTAAAGGTCAGGCACAGTTTACCAAGACCGGGGGAAAAAGATTTTTAAAAAAGTGGCTTTGCTGGCAGATCTGTAGTACAGTCATAAAGACAAGTTTTTTTAATAGTTTGTTTATGTCAACTTTATTTTGACTAATTTCTCTATAAAAGCAGAATAACAGTAGTACCAGTAGAGAGGATATCTATCTGCAATCAGTGGTACAGACCAATGGGATTGGCGGGGAAAGACGGCAGGTTTGGGGTAACATATTAACTTGAACTTTTTTTACCTTTTCAGCAGACTTTGCCTACTGTAGACTGCAATGTATTGAAGAAAGCAGGGCAAATACAACTCACTTCCTGTGAGAGCCACACTTTTGCCTGGCCTTAACATAGAGAAGTCTCTACACAGTAAGAAATAAGTTTTAGTACATATTAGAAGCCACCTCACCTGGAATTTTCTGTCTCCTTGGAAGGTGGACCAGAAAAGAAGGTGGGGCAGGCATATGCAAAATCTGCACCTACTCTTTATAACCACAGGAGCGAGATAGATGCTGTGTGTTTGTAAAACAAACTGACTGTTGCATAGCACATTCCTGACATTAAGAGTGCCCATATTGCAAACACTGCACTTTGGAAGCCCAGAGGACTGCCAGCCCAAACTGCAGAGACAGCATGCTCACTGTTCCTAACTACTCTGCTCTGCTTCAATTCGAGAGGAAAAGAATGATAACAGATTTTCTTTGTTTTGCGGAGAAAGTATCAATAATCTTACGCGCAAATTATTTTCACAGCCAAGCATTATTTGAAAACTGAAACAGAATAAAATTATCATTTTTAAACTCTCCAGAAGATATCTCCCTTTCCTCTTCTGTACTTTTACGCTGAAGTACCTTCTCAAATCTTCTGAAAGCTCAGATTTTTTGAATGAACCTTGAAAATTGGAACAGCTTCCACTACAAGTTTCCAGCTACTTTCTTTTCATACGTACTGTAAAATATGCTAATAGGAAAAAGCAGCAGCTGAAATCTGCTCATTCAATTGAATTTATCAGCCTGCATATATTTATTGTGTCATCGACCCCGTATTTGCTAAAAGAATATAGGCCTGCGTACATTCCAGGCAATCAGAAGTTATTTCTAGGTATACCATACTGAAACTTTTTAATATAGCGTTTCTACCATGGAGTTATGAGGAATTTCTGGGACACAATACAGGGTTGGTGTTTTTTGGGGAGTTTTTAAGTCTCCAAACCAAAGAACAGTGTTTAGTAGATACTGTAAAAGCTGAAAAGTTTGGAAATTTATTTAGGTTTATTTAATACTAGAAATGCAATGACCCCAAATCAAACAGCACAGATGAGAAAGTCATCATTTCCAAAAGTGGACATGCTGAAGGAAGCTGCTGAGTCTAGCAAAGGACTCATGTCATGTAATGTAAATGGAATCCCCAAGATTCACACTCATCTAGTGATAACAACAATGTCTTTCTGCAGCACTGACTTCATGTATTCAAGCTGAATACAACATTGTCTGTGTTTTTATGCATCCTACCACTGGAAATGTACATTAATGGTGTCTTCTGTCTTGATTTATATGTGATTCAAGCCTATACTAATCACCAATATTTAAATACAAATTTTGAGAGAAAAAGAATCCCCTTAGATGTGTTCATCTGGAACACCACAAAATGCAACACTTCGAAGCCTCTGAAATAAATCAGAGATAGTTGGTTAATCCAGGAATAGCACACAAAGCTTGAGGGGGATTGCAGTTGTGGCTTTTTGAATTTGATGTGTATAAGCATCGTATGGTTTATTCTTTCCAAGGAGAATAAAGGACCTGGGTTTTTAATTGTTATTTTTTTTACAGCGCTATTACATGTAAAGATTACATTACATTAAAGCACTGTGGTGCATCGAGAACACAAAGCTGAAACTTTAAATGACAGCAAAAGACAAATTTAAACATTTGAATGTGGGCTAAATATGGAAGTTCCCCCCCAAGCTATAGCATGGTATGGCTCAGTCGTCTTCAAAACCTAAGCTTCTCATATAAATATGGTTGACAAACACTGATTCAGGAGACAGGAAGGACTCTCATTCAACAGTAACATAACCAGTGAAATTTAGCAGCACTCAGACAAAAAAAACCCTTTAAAACTTCAGACTACTGCACATTCAAGTCACTCCCCAACACTTTCTCATTCCAGAGTGCAAACCAAACTTCAGAGATCTCTTACTGGTTTTCTGTCCAAGAACAATAACTTTACCTTGACTTTACATGCTGCAAGTGGAGGGATTAATCTTCTCAACTACACATCCATTCAAAACCTTCTGGCCTTAGCTGACAATGTTTACAACTTAGATCTGAATTCAGGTCTTTCTGTGGCCTTGACAACAGCTCCAAGCCTTGAATAAACATCTATCATCCCATCTTTTTAGTACACACGTAGTTCTATAAATTGTGCATACAATCAGGTTAATCATTAGTCCTTAAAATAAAGAACTAAGTATGTTTTTCAAGGACTGGAGCTCTAGTCTGCATGATGTTCCTTGTATATGCTCCAAATAATGGAAATAAGTGAGTGAAATTTTCAAAATTCTTTGAATTACTCTTCTCAGCTATAAACAGCAAGACAAAAAAAAAAGTAGGACTACATATATACATAGCCATACGGATGCAAATAGAAAAGACTAGTTATATCATCACCATATACCCCAAAACCTTGAAACAAATCCAAAAAAGCTTACCCTTGTCAACGTCAGGGTTCCTTGTTTACACACACTGCAACGGACCCTCAGTTTTCCAGGCTTTACAGCTTGGCAGAAATCTTTGCAAAAAACATAAAAACTGTTGTAACTTGCTGCACCTGTCAAGAGGAAAAACAAACAAACAGTAAACAACCACTTTTGATGTATACTGAAAATCAGTAGCAAACTGTCATGAAAGCTTTCTATTTGACTCTGTAAGTGATAAGTTAAAAGAATTTTAAGTTCTGAAGACAGCTTTGTGATCATCCTATCTTGCCTGGTCTAGTTCCTAACACCTTCCAGTAACTCCTGCTTCATGATCAATAAGTACAGGTGAACTACACTATAACTCCTTGAAAATGCATCCAGAGCCTACCACTGGTGAGCACCAATGGAAATCCTTGGCAAGTAATGTATGACATTAATTACCCTAGTCCTCCACAATTTGCATCTCACTTCTAGTCTAAAATTGTCTAGCTGCAATTTTTATGAGGTCAAATTGCATGAAAATTTCTTTAGATGAAGCTTAAAAGATGAGCTTGACTGATATCACAAAAAGAAAACAAATATTTAATTTAGCAAATTTAGGTTTATTCATGGAAGACTGGAAGCCAGTTCTTTATTCTTGCTGGCAGCCTTATAACCTAGCAAAGTCTGCAAACTGCTGCCAAGATATTAGGCCAAGTAAATTTTCAAGGAAAATGAAATGAAACGCATTCTGTTCTGTGAAACTATGGAACAGAATGTGATATGCAGAGAATTGTGAAAGCCCAGGGCAATGTTAATGAATTTGATTTCACAGGCAATGATGATCACTATTTTGAGTGAAACACTTTTTAGAATAGCTATGGCTATTCCTTACAAAATGTTGGAATATCCCTGGCATGGTTTTAATCTATACTGGACAGCTCCAAGTTCAGAGACTCAAGCTTATCAGAAGTTGAAATGAGACCAGAATAAAGTTTTAAACAGAAATTTCTCAATATCAAGAGGAGATTTGACCCATTAACAGCGGTGAACTTCAGAATCAGTAGCAATCCCTTAGAGATGAAAAGTTTTTCACTGTCTTTCTCCCTATTCTCTTATTTCTCCCTACATTCATCAGCAATATATGTTTTATGTACATTTGAACCCTAGCACATTACCACAGTAAATATGACCTGGAATAATATTTTTAAACATGGCTGACTTCCTTTATTTTCACACATCCCTCACATGGTAAAGGGTCAGACCCTGTGTTCTGCCAATGCAAAATGCCAATCAATTACATTTTATACCTATTCATGGCTGTCCTGATTTAAACGTGCTCTAATATAATATAAATGTAACTCAAATATAATTTGAGTTTCCAAAACTCAACCTCAGAGAACTGCGTCATCCAAAAAATCTTTCTTTCTACGAAAAAGTGTGCAGATATCTACAAAGAAGATGTAAACTGTTGAAAGAAGAAATTTTGTAACACTTTTTCAATTTTTCAGAAACATAAGCTACATAAGAGTATATCAGTGATGTACCCAAAACTAATTTTAGTCAACTGATCTATCAAATATTTTCACTATGCTTCCTTGGAAAGTATTAACCACCATGGCAGAACATAAAGTATAACAGAACTTAAATCAAATTCAGTTTTTGTGGGAAAATGACACACACCCATACATTCACACACTTACACACTTTTCTTACGAATAAGTGCCACTCAAAATGCTGAGAGCACACTTCTCAAATCAGTCTAAAACACAGTTCTGAGATTAAAATAGTTAAATTAAAGTAAAAAAGGCTTATGCTAAACTATTTAATATATGGTACAATGTTGAGAAGTGAAACTTAATATGACAAAGTTTTGGACATCTGGATATCCATTCACTCATATTTTGCTGGAGGCTCTGATTACTGCAACTGAGACCACGTCTGGATTAGACTTGATTTGACGTAAAATCCACAACAAAAATCTAAACTATGGTATTGCACATGAGAAGGAGGACTTAAGTCACTTGCAAGTGACTTAATTTTACTTTTGGCAGCTCCTCTATGCAGGATCAGCAGATCAGTCAATAAGACTAAAGGTCAGTGCCTTTAGCACAATTCAAAGGGAATGCTACATGACTTAAGTAAGCAAGAATGCTATTGCTAGTAGAGGTCCACAATAAACAAGATGATTTCAGCCACTTATTCCTGACTTGGTGTCAAGAGCAGGAAGCGAGACCAGAGCCCGTTATCTATTCTGTTATCACCACTCCTCTCCCATTGTTCCAATTCTGTGTGCGGGCTGTCTAATGGGACTACTGAAACTGCTGCTTCTATTCACACTTATCCTGAGTAATTCTGGGGTGCCACTGCTCACTGTCCTAGTTTAGTCCTACACTCCAAAATGACTCCTGGCATGACTCTAATGAAACCCTTCCAGTTAAACAGAACTACCTTATTGAGTCCATGAGCCCTTACAGCATAAAACAATTTGTTAATTGGCTGATGCCTTTTCTGATCCAGTCCTCCACTGTCTGATGTCTTGTGTCCCTGTCTCACATTTTATGCCAAGGACTAAAATTTATTTCAAGCATTAAAACACTTGAGGCAGGAATCATGCTCTCTGTCTGCTTTGTGTTCTAAGCTCATTCCATCTGGACCCAAAGATAAAAATATTTTATTGATAATAGTCTGCAAAATATTCACAGGATAGTATGGCATAAATCAGCATGACTGAATACTGCAGTAAAAAATAGTAGTCATAGGAGAGGCCTAAAATGAGACATATTGCTGATTTACTATAGAGGATAAATCTTACGCATTAGCTTGATATTTGCTCGGTACAAAAATAGACTACATTAGCTCAATATTCATTTTTCTTAGCACTTTCAATTTTGTTTTCTGTTTTCATGAATATAAAAAGTCCCCCCAAACACAATCCCTGCGCACAAATTTGAAACACAAGAAACAAATTTATAATATAATGGGTTGGAGCAGTTAAGCAGCACAGATCTATTCAGAGATACAGAATAACTTTAGAAGTATCTGCTATAGCAAGAAAGCTGGAAAGGCACAACGCGACAAGAGGAATGCACTGATTTTAGAAGGAATGTGTTAAATGGAGATTTTCAGCAACTCATTCACCATTTTATGCAGATGTGCTGATCCCGTTCTCACAAAGTGCAGTTACATCATTTAGGTGCACATCCTGAGAAGCACCACCAGGCAAAACAAAGACTTAATAAAAAATGCAAATGCTGTAAGTCGGCTTACAGTACAACACTGATGGCCAGCATTAAGCTCTTTACTGACTTGTTCATGTCACGGACTATATTAGCACGGCCCTTGGCTGAGACTGCATCCCCTTGGACCCCTTTTCAAAGAGAAACTGAAAGACACAGGAATGAGGAAATCTGTTTTATGCGCCAGCTCTGATGTATCAATATTAACAAAGAATGTAATTATGATACCGTGCCAGTAATCACTAAAATTGCTGCAGAACCAACCATATAGTAAATATCTGAGACACACACCTTTTGGGTGTATAACTTTAAAAAGTTTAATGAGAATTCGGAAAACAATCCGTACTTTGCAGTTTTCACTTCCAAATATTATCATATAAAGCCACTTATTACAGGCTGGTTTTAGGAAAATGCTTGATGGTTTTCTCTATGGGGTTAGTTTAATTATGTTCCCTTTACTGGTCAAAAAAAAAAAAAAGTAGGATGATATGAATACAAGAGGGCTCTCATTTATGATCTGAGTCAGGACCTGTCTTCTCACCCCAATGAGACACACTCTCTCTTTTCTACCTCTTCAAAGCTAATTTCCTCACAAATATCACATTAAAAAAAAGTCTTAAAACTGTCCTCTCCATTTAGTGTTTCATACAAAAAAGGCGAAGTAGCTTTCTCTGATGTGTATCCCAGTGTTTTGTACTGTCTCCCCATCTAGGCTTTTAAGCTCCTTAGGACCTGAATTACTTCCTTATTTCTGTGCTGTTAGTGATGACCATGCTGTGGGAGCTTTGCACATGTCAGTGATAGCACAGACCAATTATTTTGATATGCATGACTAGCTAATGAGAAAACATTAGTCATAATGACTATAGACTTGTTTCTGAAATCTCTAATCAGTCAAAACACCCATTATCATCTCTGTGACTGTTTAAGTGAATAAAATCTAAATAGGGATATTAGTAGCAAACCTACTGTTTTCATTTGAACTGCATTTTCATATAGATTATAATGATTACTGAGTCTTTCCTATAATACCTATTTAAAACAGGACACAGCTACAGGAAATCTTTCAAAAGACTGAAAACTACATAAAGCTAGCATTGTTTCAGATTCCATTATATTTACATTTAGACTACTTGTAATTTGTAAAATGTAGACTGACTATCAGAGACCTCAGACTATTTTAGCAATTTTCACCCACATAATGAAAAATACACAGTTAGAAGTGAACAAAAAAAAAGTATTCTTCCAACTGTGTTCACTTTAAGGACTTTGCTTGATTCAACACAGTAGGAAGAATAATATCTGAAGTATAAACCCAGAAGGCTCAAACTAGTGAAAATTTCCACACAAAGCTAAGTTAAAAAAAAGCATGGAGGTTGCACTTCTGCACTCAAAAAAAAGAGAAATTACTTATAAGATCCCACTCACTCTGCAAAAATACAACTGGTATGTTCTGCCATTAAACTTTTGGTTTTTAACCACTCTTCTTTGCCTGAAAAGATTTCACAGAGCACATAACTTTCCTCCTCAGACCCATAGGTATGGATGTACACATTTATAAAACTTTTCTGCCTGTTCTAGATTATACCTACACACAGATCATGCAGTGTAGGCTTCAGCAGATCCAGCTGAGCACAGTTCCAGTAAATAAACTAAGAAATGTTTATAAATTAAACCAGTGGTCATCAAGAACATCCATAAAGACAAGGCTGTTCCCAGATCAGGCCAGAGAAACAAGAATATACAAGATAAACATCCAGACACGGCATACTTAAAAACATAGCCCAGGGATGTAACAAAGACAAGGACCTGAGCTTAAATGTAACTCCTGGGCCAGCGGGCCCACTGAGGATGTGTGAGGTGAAAACCTCTGACAAGGCTTCCGGCAGCTCTTTCTCACAGAGCTCTTTTGATAAAAGTCTGACCCAAGGTTACACAACTGCCCATTTCACAGCTGGCCTTTGCCACAACTAGCTAAACACCCAAGGAGTGAGGAAGGTTGAAGAAGTCAAAATAGTGGCTATTCCTACTGAGTTGCTTCTCTGTATCAGTTCCCTAATTACTTCCAGTGTCCCAAAAACACCAGCTCTACTCAATTTATGTTGTCCAGATATAGGTAAGCTAACATATCAATAGTAATTACAACCATGAAAGGCTGGAAACCAGCAGCAACATTACTGCTGTTAGCTTTGTTACAGAGTCTGTCACTCTAATACAAAACATTCTGGAAAAGTTTGTTTTTCAGAGCACTCAAGGAATACATAATGAGGTAGCAAGGCTTATGGAAGATAATTGATTTATTCAAGGTACTAAAACTTTATCCTTGGAAGTGGTCAAGGCCTTCTTGGATGGGGCTTTGACCAAACTGGTCTGGTGGAAGGCGTCACTGCCCATGGAAGGAGATTGGAACTAGATGATCTCTAAGGCCCCTTCCCACCCAAATAATTCTATAATTCTATGATTAAAAAAAAAAAAAATCTTTCTCAGCAGTTTTTTAATAGAAATGATATTGTTATTGAATGAAAAACAAAATTCTCTTGTGTTCAAATACATAGTTAAAATACAGGAAATAAAGTTCAGGAATAAATGATCAGTTTTCTCAGCACAGTCCCAAAAGAAAATTGTTCCAGGACTTGAGTATTCACCGTCAGAAAAAGAGAAATGAACAGTGAAGTGACCAAGTTTGCTGGTGATGTGATTTTTTTCAGGATAGTAAAAATTAAGGCCAACGGGAAAAAACACATTGAAGACTGCAGGATGCTGAGTGACTAATAGTAAAATGAAAAATTAAATTCATTGTAGATAAGTGTGAGGTGATGAACACAGGAAAAATAATTTTACCCAAACAGTGATGGTCTTGACTAGTTATTACCACACAAAAACAGGATCTTGGAGCTAGTTCTATGAAAATGTCTATCTATAATAGCTAGTTTATATTTAGTTACATTTAGTTTATATTCAGTTAATAGCTATCTATAACAGCTAGTTCTATGAAAATGTCAGCTCAATGCTTGGTAGCAATCAAAAAAGTAAACTGAATGCTAGGAACTACTAAGAGAGGAATTGAGATGGAAAAAAACTCAACCAAACAAAAACCAACAAAACAAAACAAAAAACCCACCCTGGAAAACAGTGTTGTACAAAAGCTGTAAAAATCCATTATGTGCTCCATTTTCAGTAGCACGTGCAATTCTATCTTTTCTTTGCATCCATAAATTCCACAGATACATCTTTCACAGGACTGCCCATTAATGTACTAAATAAGTTGCTAGGGCCTTTATTCTAACATTTCAGTGTGTCATAAAATGTTGCACAACAATAGTGTACTACAGAAACTGTCTTTTTGAATGACCTGTGGTACTTCTTTTCATTTTCAATGCCCTGCATGTCAGGCTCCTCACTCCGAAGCTCCCACAGAACTAGAATTTTAATGACAATTTACTTCTCTTAGAAGTGAAAGAGAGATGGAAAATGGCTCAGGAAAGGTGTATCTGTAACTCAGTTGATATAATGTTTCTCAATACAGACAGAAAATACCAGTACCAGTACTTTTAAAATTGAACTATTTAATTTCTGAAATGGGCTATCTAATGACACGAGTAACTTCAGTAAAAGTAATATTTTGAGGAAGTTCCTTAGCTGGTTTTACAAGTGAAAACACATATATTGACAATCTTTATCTTACAGACTTGTCCAGAAAAATGGAAAAGGTTGTGTGAAAACGGCACTTTACCATGCTCTGTTATCTCAACATAATGGCATGGTCATTGCATCACTTTTATATAATGCACCAGGACTGTAAGGAGTAGGAATGGATTTGAAGAAAAAGTTCAGCTTAGACTTTCACACACTGTTCACATATGCTCTAAACTGGAATGCTGGATATGCAGCAACACCCTTTTGCATTTAGAAGACAGTTTTGAAAATACAAACCTAAGTCAAGAGGTTTCTTTATCTCTTTAAACCATTGAGCAAAAGGGTTTGGGAAGAAGGGATACAGTTTTTCCAGGCTATTAAAACCAGCCCAGGTATTGAAGCAATCGGCAGTAAACAACAGCTCTTTAAAGCAATTCAGTTGTGACACATGCTAAGAGCTAACTTCCTTCTGGACAGGAAGGAAAACAAAGAACAAAGTATTTCAGGAAAAGAAGGAAAGACAGACAAAGAGAAAGACAGAGTGCACTCTAAGCTCAGGGCTTGAACCTCAAAGCTCCCCTGGCTCTGCATTAACTAACAGAATTCCCCATCCACAGATTAGCTGAAAGGCAGCAAGATTCATCGCATTAAAGTTAAATGTGCAGAAAATGGAATCATAGTAATCCTTACTGACATGTTTACATGTACAGTCTGCTGAGCATCTACGTCTGTTATTTGATAAGAAACATGGAAATAATAGTCTCAGACTTTGAAACAGTGATGAAACAACTAATCCTATCCTTGGAACTCTTACAGATGGCTCAACACATCTAAAAATTCCTCAGAGAGGTGATGGTACCTATGATGTAGTGATTCCCCTGGCCATGCCAAGATACAAAATTTACATAGGAAAGCTTTGAGCTTCAGCTCATGACCTTTCCACATTGCACTTTGGGGATATTCTTTGGCGCAGCTTCAGCCAGATAAACCTGTTGGCTTGATCATCTTCATAAACAACAGGAAAACACACTTTATTATCCAGAAGGAATCAAATGGCTTCCCTATCAGAATAAATTAATCCAATGTTTAAATACTCAAAATAACTCAAGATGAAGTTTCTAAGTAGATATGTGTCACTATAACTCTTAATTACCCCTTTTTCCCTTAATGAAAACCTATGATGAAGTGGGAATGCAGTAATTTGTACACCCTGTGAGCCTTCTCAGTAAGTGATATTATCAATATACATATGGTTCATTGACCAATATGTTCCCCGATTCATCAATTATTAGGTATTTTTTATACTATAGGTACACTGTCTTCAAATGTGACATCAGTATTAAATGTTTATTGGACTTTAGAGACTAGATTGCATAGTAATTCTCTGCACAAGAGTAATTTAAACCAAGTCCTGCTATCATTCTTCAACCCGTCAGTTTAGGAAACAACCCTCTGCCCCATGTTTGCATTCCTACCACACGACCTGTAGAGCCTCCTCTCCTCACCACGTACAGCACAGAGCTTTAGCAGCTGCTTGTTACCCTATTCCCAATTAGTGTGACACCAAACCAGAGACTGCCAGCTGAACTCTCAGTTGTTCCCTGGGGTGCCACGCCAATAAATTAAGCAAATTAATTTTGTAGAATGGTTTTGTTGAAGTTAAGCAGAAATGCTTAAAGACTATTTTGTACATTCAACTCGAGAGGTACTTCATATCTCTTAATCTCTACAAAAGCCTATTCCCCTTCTAACATCTCACGTAAACCTAAGAAATCTGGCTTGGTTTTTTTTCTTTTTGTACAATGCTTTTCACAGTTTGACAAAGTTATGTGCTGGAGGGGTTCTCCTTTCTAGTGCTGAATTCCCAACTCACACTATAAAGTAGAAGACATTCCTGCAGACTCTAAACAGAGAAGATTTTATTCCAATGCCTCCCTACTTCCTTTATCAGTAAGAATTTGATCTCTAGTTGATTCTCTTGAAGAATTTTGATAATCTAGAAAACAATCAAGATATTATATCTACATCTCCAGTACCTAATGCAGATTCCTGTTCTACTATGTATCTGTGCAGGAGCTAATCAACCCTGCAGTTCTGCCATATTTATAGTATATTTATAAGCCATTTAGCCAGAGAAAGAGATTCCAGAAGGTGCTACAGGAGAATAGGGATCATAAAATGAAATATGGAAGAGATTGTGAAGAAAAGCAGAATGTTAGCTATTTTTAGATATGACAATGTTTCCTAAAGATGTTTTATTTATCTACATATTGCTAGTCAAACACAGATCTTTGTAGCTGGATAGCAGATATAAAATGTGTTTGTTCACATTTATACTGCTAGATTTAGTGTACCTGAAAAATTTCTGTTACAAATTAGGAGACAAAATATTCAGGACTTATAGCATTTCTGTTTGAAACAGATTTTTTGCATCTCCATCCTAAATAATTCACAATGGTTAGAGTTATAAAAAAGATATTGATCAAGATGAGTCAAATATTAGCTCAGCTACGGCCATTGTTATGTTCCTAACAAGTTAAAAATTACTGTGAACGATGTTATGGGGTTTAGGAACTAGGATAAGATGATCTATAGCTATTCACCACATTCTGGGTATCAAGAAGGAAAAAAAATGCAATATCCATAATCACTAATCTGCGTCAAATCAAGAATTTAGATCTCAGCCTTTCATAGTTGAAGACAGTGGAGATTTTGCTATTTATTTCATTATTATTAGCATAAATACAACATTCTTTTGAAGAGAACTAAAATTTGCTTGGGAAAAGTCCCTGATAATGTTAATCATGACCTTCACCTGGCCATATCTCCAGCAGAGACTTCATTTAAAACACTACTGATGTTTGATTCAGCTACTCCAAAAAATATTAGTGGAGGCTAATTATACGGTAAGAGTTTCAGTAGATAAAAATTCAGTTGCCATGTGATATACCTTTAAACCAGAAACCAACTGTTGCCAGCTAGAGCTTTCTCCCAGTAATATATGCCGAGTATTTATTGTGTGACAAAGCTAAAAAGCAAACTGTGGTGAACAAAAGGAGGAACTGTAGCTCCTGGTACTTTAGTTGCTCAAGTGAACTTTTGATCTCTTTTAAAATTTTGGTCAAACCACCTCCATAGCAAAAAGGCAATAAAATAATGTCAGCCAGCACTGAAAACCAGGATACCAGGGCTTACAAAACAATCCTTGACAAGTCGTGCAGTGTTGCAGGAAGCTGAACATTAATGAGTACAGTATATGGTGAACAGGCTCAGCTTGGTGCATGATGTCCGTCTGTTCCCCCACCCTGCACCTGAAGGCCCCATCTCCATATCCACATGTTTCTTTTTCTCTATTCCTGTCTTTTGATAGGTAAATTTCAAGACCCACAGAGCTGACTGTTGCACCAGGAGGGCATCATGGAAGCTGGAAAGAGACCGATGGTGCTCAGCAAACATGTTGGCTTTCAAGGACCCCTGGGGCACTTTGCTCCAGGATGCAGCTGCCACCTTTGATATTTCAATCTGTGTTTTGCTGAGTGGGAGGATAGTTAAAATATGAACATAAATACATATATACATAAATATCTACCACATGGGCTTGCATTTTAAGTAGTTGCAGATACTCTACTCCAGAAATGCAGAAAACATTACAGGTAGATAGACTGTCAAAACTAAATCTGAAGAATTCATCTGCAAATACCAGTTATGGCAGTAGTTGATTGTAACTGCTAATATATTAATAATATATAACTGAAAATATATATTCAGAGAACTTCTAATGTTCTCAAGACCTAAGGCTGAATACTCACAGAGGTGTCAACAGTACAGATAGGCTTGTAAGATACAGTTTCAGGAATATCAGTGCATATAAAGATTAATCTTTTTCTGAACTAGCATTAGAACATGGTATTTTGAATCTTAAGACTAATAATTAAATAGGAACTTCCAGATCCTGGATACCTCACTAAGAAAACTGATTCTGAGACAGTAGTTGCACAAAAAATTGGTGCCACAGCACAGCTAATCCAGCTAAGAAATACTCCAAACAGTTTCACTTCCAGGCCACTGTAGCATTCTGTCTCATATGCGAAAGGCAAATCAAGGAAAACATTTTCTTAGTTTATTTTCCTTTCAGTTTGATAATGTGATCACAAATGCTGTAACCTATCTAGGTCAGACTTTCTGTCCAGTGCCAATAGAACCCATAGAATAACAACATTTTAGAAATTTGTAGAAAATATTTATCAATTACAAGCAATGATAAATGTTGCTAAATATACATCTTCTCTTCTGTTCCAACTTAATAAAATCATAATTGCTTGGCATAATGTAGGCAGTGTTGTTTCAAGACCAATGTGTAAGGAGGAAGAAGGTTTAAGCAAAAGGTTCAGTGTACCTCAGAGTAAGAGGAAAGAAACCCTGCACTGAAGCGTATTTCAAAATTCACATAAAGTTGATAGAGAATCTCAGTTTCTATGATTAGACAGTCTCTAAAAGAAAGAAAGAAGCAAACAAACACAAAGACAAAAAAATAGAGGCCCAAAGAATTAATAAAACCAACTGAAATCCCAGCCGGCAGTCTGTGAAGAGAAGTGTGAATGGACATGTAGGTCACTACCTTGGCACCACTAACAGTGGTCACTCATGTAGTGGTGAAAATGTGAAATTTTCACCAAAATAAAGCTGATGGTAAAATCCTAACAACTTTTGGCCCAGCAATGCAGGAGCATTCACCTGACTTTAATTCTGCTTTTCTGTGAATATGAATTAGAACTTCTGAATTAACTGTCCATTTTCCTACAGTGACCACTTTTCTTAAAAAAAAATCCCAAAAAACAAAACAAAAACCAAAACCAGAGAATCTGTCTTCCCCTGCCAAATACAACGATCTTTCTTTCACAGAAGTTCAAATTTAGTCCTACTGAAATTATTTTGTATTTATAAGGAGAAAGAAGGGTGTGTTTTGCAAAGCTATTTTTTTACCTTCTACTATCAACATAATTCCTAATCTCTTCCATGTAATTACTTTCTGTAGATCAAGCCTTTTTAATAAGTCTGTTCTCCCAATGTCCTTGGTGTGCACAGAGAGCTCCCAATGACATTAATGAACGTTGAGCACATGACTTGAGCGAAGACTATGATTCCTGTCATTTTGAGTGCTAAGAGCTCATAACAGAGACCATGTAGTGCAAGCACTAAGCTGCACAGGGGCAGCAACTATTGTTTTTTTAATTAATTTTAGGCGTTCTTAGAATGCCATGGGACAAAGCCCTGGAGGAAAGAGAGGAACAAGAAAAATGGTTAATATTCAAGGATCACCTCTTCTGAGATTAGGAGTGATGAATCCTAACACAGAGGAAGTCAGGAGGCCTGCATGGATGAATACGGAGCTCTTGGATAAACTGAAACACAAAATGGAAGCTTACAGAGGGTGGAAGCAAGGGCAGGCAGCCTTGGAGGAATACACAGAGGTTGTCCAAGCAGACAGGGATCAGGTCAGGACAGCTAAAGTCCTGATAGAATCAAACGTGTTCAGGAACACCAAGGACAACAAGAAAAGCTTCTTGGTAGGTCAGTGATAAAAGGAAGACTAGGGAAAATGCGGGCCTGCTCAAAAAAGAAATGGGAGAACTGGTTACCCAAGACATGGAGAAGACTGAGGTACTCAGTAACTTTTTTATCTCAGTCTTTACCAGCAGGTGCTCCAGCCGCACCACCCAAGTGGCAGAAGGCAAAAGCAGGGATAGGTAGAATGAAGAAATGTCCAGGTGGAGCTCAGTGACAAGTGGTGTTCCTCAGGGGTCACCTTCGTCGGCGACATGGACAATGGTGCAGTGCTGCAGTGCAGCTGAGACACTGGAGGGAAGGGATGCCATCCAGAGGGACCCTGACACACTTGAGAGGTGGGCCTACGCAAACATCATGAAGGTCAACAAAGTCCTGCACGTGGGTAAGGGCAATCCCAAGCACAAGTACAGGCTGGGCATGGGTTGAGAATGGGTTGAGAACAGCCGTGAGGAGAAGAACTTGGGGGTGTTGGTGGATGAGATGACCTGCAGTGTGTGCTCATAGCCCAGAAAGCCAGTTATATCCTGGGCTGCATCAAGAGAACCATGGCCAGCAGGGCAAGGTAGGTGATGCTCTCCCTGTACTCTCATGAGACCCAACCTAGAGTCATGTATCCAGTTCTGGGGTCCCCAGCAAAAGGATGTGCATGTGTTGGAACGGATCCAGAAGGCCATGAAGATGATCAGACGTCTGGAGCACCTCTCCTATAAAGCCAAGCTGAGAGAGTTGAGGTTGTTCCACCCAGAGATAGGAAGGCTCCGGGAGCACTTATAGCATCATTCTCATACCTAGAGGGGACTACAAGAAAGCTGGGGAGGGAGTTTTTGCAAGTGCATGCAGTGATAGAACAAGGGAGAATGGCTTTAAAATAACAGACGGTAGGTTTAGATTGGATATAACAAAGAAATTCTTTACTTTGAGGGTGGTGAGGCACTGGAACAGGTGGCTCAGAGAAGTCGTGGATGCCCCAACCCTGGCAGGTTGGATGGGACTTTGAGCAACCTGCTCTAGTGAAAGGTGTCCGTGGCAGAGGGGTTGGAACTAGATGATCTTCAAGGTCCCTCCCAACTCAAACCATTCTATGATTTCATGATTCTTACTTGTGCTTCATAATTGGACTCTTCCTGTCAAAAAAGAATCACTCTAAAACTCTATTATCATGTTTTTATGCATAAGAGATGTTTCCTAAGTGTTACTTTCCTATTTTTCATAGTAACATCAGCAATAAATTCATGTCAACAATTATTCTGGAAAACATAAAATGCATAGTTTTGTTTAATCACTACAGAACATTTTCCACCTACAAATGTCACCTCCAGCTGGTGGTACAAAGATGCAAGTGATGCACTTGCAGAAGAAAGTCCATCCACATTGTCCCCCATAAAAAATCAAAATACATTGTAAGAACGCAACTCTGTTCCACCCCACCCCTTGACACAGGAGAGTCAGCAAATGATACTGTTCAATTAACATGGAAGGCTTTTAAAAACAATAAAGTAATTAGACACGTTCATGAGAGATAATTATGTCATGCAAAGATCAGCATTCCTGGAAGAGCTTTAGCCTCTATTAGAAAAAAACATTTTTTACATTTTTCCTCTCAAATTAATTTCACAGACATGCAAGGTGTGATGGTAAAATGTGGGAAAATGGCACCATTCTCATCAGTGTTAAAAGCATATGATATGAATGAGGTCTCCAGCATGGCACTGGCTGCAATAAATTATCAACTGTGCGTTCTGTTTTCTGAAATGGGCTCAATTTATCATTTTATTGAAAAGGTTCCATTATGCTAATGTCTTATAAAATCACTTTCTGCTGTTGCTAGAAGGTGAAGAGGGGATATCAATTTTTATATATAGAACTCGGAAGTATTGCAGCAGTGAACTGTCAAGGGTTAATAACCCTAACAGAAGATATTATACACATCAGAGAAAACTTCCAAGGACTTAGTAATGACAGATTTTCATAACCCTTCTGGAAGCAAAACAGTTTTCTTACGCTTAACTCTCTTAAAAGAAATGTTGATGGAATTAGCAATAGTTAATTGCTGGGCTAAAACTCTCCCTCTCTTCTCCAATTAACCCTTGAATTGGCACTAGAGACTGTTTCTTCCAGAGAATATCAGATTAGAAAATGCCATTACCATTCTTGCCAACTTGCCCCAACTTGAAGGATAATCAGACAGAGGTACATAGGTGATTATTTGAAAAGGGGAATACTCCTTCTCTAAATGAAACTTTCTATAATAAGAATATTTTTCTTCTTTTGAACTATTGTATACAAAACAAGAAAGTATTACAAGAAGAGAAATAGTTTTAGATAGACAATATGTTTGATCTTGCATAATTGTAATTCTGTGGTTTTGTGATTTGTATCCAAAACCCCTTTTTTTTGCTGTGCATCAAAAAAATAGAGTCCTGCTTCAGAGACATTATCCTATTTTTAACAGGAAACATTTTCCTAGGGGCATGCCTTCCCTACCTCTGAACGTACTCATAGAGGATAATCCAAGAAAGTACAACATGAAGAGGGATAATTTAATATATACTGACATTAACAAGCTGCCCAGGGAAGGAGTTGAATCACCATTCCTGGAGGTATTTAAAGTTCAGATCTGGCACTTAGGAACATAGTTTAGAGGTGGACTTGGTAGTGATGTGTTCACCTTTGGACTCAATGACCTTAAGGTTTCTTCCAACCTAAACAATTCCATGATTCTATGACTGCAATATATTTTAGCACTTGAAAACAAGTGGAGGTAGAGCACTCTAGCCATTATCTCATTGGATCATCAATAAGCACCTTTCTGGATCTCACAGCTTCAAATATGGATTACAGCTCAACAACTTCTGTCATGCAACAATTACCAAACATCTTGGGAACTTAAAATTTTTGAAAAATTCTCATTCAATACCTAGGAAATATTTAGTACAATTGAGTTAAAATTAAATCCAACATCTCTTTACACTATGAAAATGTTATCGTCATACTCTTCTATTAATACACATGGATTTTTAGACCTGACAAGAACATACTTAAAAGATGGTTACTTCTGAAAAACATGTTCTAAGATCGTGACAGTCTAGTCAGGCAAGATGTGGAAGCATTTTGCATTAAGTTTGTGAGCAATATGACTACCAAAGGAACAAAGAGGTGTGTAGTTGCACACATCTTCATCTCAGGAGGCATCCATGTGACAAAAGGTTGTAAAACAAAACAAAACGCATGAGGGATTGCAAATGGGCAGAACATCTTCCAAGGATGAAACGCCCATGAAAGGTAGCTGGCAAAACAAAAAACAATAGAAGCAGCGAAGAGCACAAAGGAGATTCAGGACAGGGAAAAGTCATAAAAAAAAATCAAATAAGAGAGGAAAAATGGAGAGGAAGGAAGACAAGTACTTCAGTTCCAGTTTCTCTTTTAAAAGAGCTCTCAGGCTCGATGAACGCAACTTTTGTGACTACAACACATCAGTCCAATGAACATGGCATCAGGTTATGGTATTGTACATTGACAGCAAATTTAAGATAAAAGGTTTAACAGTGAAAGTCTAACAGTTTAATGTACATCATGAATGCACAGTGATAACGTTTAACAATGTGCAGGACCTAACCACTAGCACAGAGACAGCTGTCAAGGCAGAAATTTTGTAAAGATTTGTTTTGAACTTTAAAACAGAACTGTACATACAGTAAATTTACACAGTGTGTAATGAAGACAAATGCAGCCTTGCTTCCCAGAAATTATTTGCCAGAATCAGGATCAGTATATTTTTTCTGAGTTGGTACTTTATTCTGCATTTCTGAAAAAAGTAAATTAATATCTTCCCTTTTCTGGGTGTAGATTGATCCTCAAATTAGTATTGCATTTAATATTTAAAAGTTTGTAAAATAATGTATTATGAAAAATCTGAATCAAATATAGGCTAAATCACAATGTGCTGCTTGATGAATTTTCATTTAAATTAAAAGTCATTTAATGCTAATACAAAAGTAAACTGTCAGGGCACCAAATCCAAAAATAAATAGTAATCTAACTAGTTACTTGAATATGTCTACTGAAAGAATACATTGGTTGTATATTAAGTAATTTACTACTTCTTCTTGTAGAGCAATATGAATCTCATTCAAATAGATTGAATATGTCCTCTGTAAAAGAGGACCATCATAAGAATCATGTAACCACCAGGAAATGTTGTATTAATATTTCAAGAAATTTAAGAAAGGTCAGTGTAAGCACTCTGGTAATTTGTTTTGAGAATAAAATTTTGATAACTCTAGGAAAAAGGACCTAATTACTAAATGTAAATTTCAGAGAATACTGATTTTCCTTCTCCAAGCTACTGATTTACAATACCATGGACTTCAGGTATATTAAATTAATTAATTTATGTTATAATTAATCCAGAAATGATTTGTACAGATGACAAAGGAAAAAAAATCTTTATACTCATTAGGTTCCTTTGAAAAAAAATGCAGTTAAACGACACAAGAAAATTTTAGGAATCCTTTTTTCTCTCTTTTAAGGGAATAGTAAATTCTTATATATTTGGATTTGTAACACAGAGAAGCAATATTAGGTCATGGGAAATTAAGTTCATTGTTGTCTCAGTTTTGTCTGGTGCAGTTGCTGAACACTTACAGAGCTTCATGTTTCTGAGTGACAATAAAAATGTTCTTTCCACACTGGAAGCCATTTCGAATGGATGAGTGCTCACATTTTGATGAAATTCTCAAAAAAGGATAAGAAATAGCTGCAGTTGTCTCAGCTTGGTACTGGGTAGTGGTACTCAGCCTAACACCACATACAAGTGGGGTGGTAGATGTACACCATAACACTGCCCAACCTGGGTCTAATTTGAGATTATAAGCCCTATAAAACTATGTACAATACTTCAGGAGTTTAGACTACTCATTTACATCAAACAGATTTGACACAAAAGTTCTTATCCTTTTAGGCTTTTTGAGTAAAAGAATTATAATAAAGTGTAATATCAATTACAGGGCACAGGAATTTTTAACACACAGTCATCAGAATACAATTCAAAATCTATTTGTACAATGTCAGCAATTGCCCTGGTTGAATTGACAGGGGTTTTTTTTATTCATCGGGGCTTGCCTCAGAAGTGTGCACAGTTCTGACTATCCACATCTTAAATTGTGGCTTTCCCTTCTAAGTGTTTTTTACTGTCTCTTTCATGTATCAGACTCTTACATGGAATGGGAACCAGTTCATCACTTTATGCATCACTAACAATACTGAGGCTTTATATATGTATATAAAATTAGTATTATGTACAAATATATTAGTATTATGTATAAATACTAATTTGAGGATCAATCTACACCCAGTTTCATCTGCCTTAACTGATACTTGCATTATTTGGAAAGACAAGAAGTTTTAACATATATTAACTTTTGGTTAAGCATTTCCTAACTAGATGGAAAACAATCAATCCCTCTTTTTGCTAGAATTTACAGTTTGGCACACCTAAGTCAGTATATACCAGTACTTTGTTTACTCTTCTGTGAAAAGAAGAGCATAGAAAGACAAAGAAACAGAGGTGCTTTGCATGCAAGCATTTGTAAAAGCCTACCTAAAGAACATCAGAATTTTTTTTGGAACTGACCAGATGAACATTGATTTAAAAGTTGAAAATAAAAAACCTAAGTAATGACGACCACATCTAGTTGATTCAGACAAAATAATAAATCAGCTGATAATGAATTAAACTGAGAATTAAATAAGTAACAACATTCATGTCATCTCACACAAAAAAGATGCTCTTGAACTTTTTTTTTTTTACATATTACAAATTTGCTTGACATCAGTCATACATTTAAAAAGGGGAGGGAATGGGATTCTGCAGTCTGACTTCCTGCCTAGCACCATCCATACTACTTCTAGGTGAAGCCCAATCTTCATGTTTCATAAAAAAATCTTCTGCACTTTTTTAAATGGACAAATACAGAGAATTCTTATAAGCTAGGATAACTTGCATTGCTGGTTGATTTCCTGGCAGGTTAAAATCTATGTATTTGTATTTGCTGGCTTGCACTTTCCAGACAACGAGAGCTAAAATCCTAAGATAGCTGGTAAGATCTAATACTCCCACATTACCAAATTTCCACTCCCACAGATGCCAAAACAAATATAAACCAATCATGACCTGCATTTCTGTAGGATTCTCATGACTCTTCTCCTGAACCTTCTAACAGTTTAGACATCAAAACAGTGTGTTATACTAGTTTTAGTTATGCAAGTGTCAAAAGCAGAAAAAAACCATATTCTCCACTCCACTCTGTTTTCTGTTTGTACTTCCAAATATTTTACTGGCTTTCTTGGATCTGACATGATGTGTTTTCATATTCAGCAGATGAGCCCTTAGGTTTTACAGATTCATTGTTTTTCAGGTAGAAATCAGAGAAGCTTAGAATTGTTAAGGCTAGGAAAGACCTCTAAAGTCATCAAGTCCAACCGTTATCTCTATCTCATACATGTATCTAGTGATATACAACCATTATGGAACATCAGTTTATTTACTTACACTGTGTTTATCAAAGCACTTTGTCCCAGATATTGGACAGATGCAAATGAGGAGCGGGTGAGGTAGGATGAAAGTCCTGTGCTGAGATTTTTTTACACATCCACTAGAAATCACGTGATGTTTTCAGAAAAAAGAAACAACAACAAAACCAAACACTCCCCCCAACAACAAAAAACTGAGAAGCAAAGGCATTTCTACTTTTGTCTGCAAAGACAGGAAACCTGGAATTCTTTGACGCAGAGATTATTTGGATCCATTTTCATATTTTTTCCAGCTTGTTAATGACTTTCAAACTTATGAATTTCTCATAAACACACTCTAGCCTAAAACCACAATGCAAGTAAGATGCGTCTCCAGACCAGTCAGGAGTTGATTTCATTACTCACACTGGAGTTGGGGGTGAGCTGGGAGGAGGATGTCCTGTTATATGCTTCTGCAAGGAGCAAATAATACCCCTTGGTAGAGACACACTGCCAGGCTATAAGGGCTTTTGTCTCATCAAGTGCAGCAGTCCACACTACTTAAGTATATTGCTTACGTAATAGCAGTACAGCATAACAAGAGTTGCCTCTCTCCTGGTTTGTCTGGTAAAATTTTACATTTTGGCCTCTAAACATTCACGTAAATATTTCAAAAATACTATTTTTGCAGTCAAGTGCTTCAAAAGCTTCTGGGAGAAGCTCTTGTGACGCGAAAATTACCACAAACCTTTTTCCTCAGAATTCAAAAGAGGGCAAATAAAACAAAATCAGGGCAGGAACACAGGGTCAGCATCCTGTGGTAACAAATAGAAATAACTTAGGCTTCAGAAAGACATGAAGTCTCAGTGTTTACTGCTGCAATTATGGAATAGCTGTGTAGCATGTTAGACTAAAAAATATTAATTTAATCAATTCATAAATCCTATGCCTCTAAATTGTATGTTTAAATTTGTCATCTACACTCAGAAAAAAGAAGATTATACTTCATTCACCTGTATAGGTTGCTACTGTAGACTGATCACTCCAACCATTCACCTCCTAAAACAACAGCTTGGAAAGTATAATTTCAGCTGTCAGTGATGGTACCTGCTTTGTTCAGCCACTCATCCCCACTACTATTAGTCATTTCAGTTGTGCCAAAGGAAATCCTTGCTACACAGTAAAGTTTACTGCAAAACTGATCTTTGGAATAATCTTTCTTTTTTTTTTCTTTTTTTTTTTCCTGGATTACTTTTAACCCAGACTATTCCTTAACTTGTGACTACAAATTAACTCACCCTAAATCCATAAGGAAAAATATAGTTCCCCATATTGAACAAAGGGGTGGAGCTGAACAGACAAAAGGACAAGTTTTCATAGTGAGAATCAAAACAAGGAAAGAAGTTAACAAGCCTTTAAAAAGTACTTATTATTAACATCCTTCGACAAAGAACTATCAGTCATCAGAGTGGCTCTTCTTTTTTTTTTCTTCTTATCATAAAAAGCCTTTATAACTTAATCACAGATAAAACTGGTCCACATATTTCATCAGTACATTTTTTCCTCAGTTTTCATTCTGCCACGAAAATACTTGCTGCAATAGAAGACACCTATCAGTTTGTACTTGGCTTCACAGAGTTTGATATCTGTGGACAACCATGTCACATGACACATTTTAAAAGTCCTTACACATGTATAAACTATTCTGTAAAGTCAAGAACAGATATTAAATCCCTGTACATATCATGTACAGCAGCAAAAAATTAAATACGTGGTAATGTTTAAAAGCTCACAATTTTGCCTTTCTTCTGAGACCAAGTCCAGGCTGACACCCTGTTCCTAGTTTACCAGATTTAAATCAGCATGCGCCCCTCTTATCTCATTACTCATTCAGATTGGGAGATGTGGATCATTAAGCTGGGTACTAATTTGCTCCTAAACTGCACTCATTCATCATTAGTTGTCACTGAGAAGTTGACCAAGTCAGTTGTGGAATACTTCTGTGACCCTCCCATGGATTGTATATTTTCTGCATGAGCTACTTAATAAACTCTCTAGAAGTTATTTTAACAGTTTTAGTAGCCATTTTGTTAAGCATGATGATTTCTGTGGTCAGGTTAGTCATAAATGTATCTCCGTCACAATCACAATTTATCTTGTGTACTCTGGATATATATGTTTGGTATTACCTCCTGTACTGTGCAAAAGGCATATTTAGGTACTATTCTTTCTAAAAAGACATCTCTGATGGACAATTACGATAAATCACAGCAGAATCTGGTATTGAACAGAATGAGGTATCTTCCCCGGGGCAACACAAAGCATTAGATAGTCTGTAAAGAGGAGGCTTCTCTGAGAAGATTCATGTAATTGCTAAGAGATTCTTATATTTGCTTCTGACTTGAGCTTCTCTGTCATGAACTATTTTAAATAGTATAGCAGAACACATTTTGCAGTAACATGTGTTGTATCAGCAAAGCTTTAATAAATCTTAAATCTATTGTAAATATTTTTTTATAAAATGTATGGGTATGAAAACATCACAACAGATTGGGAATTAAACACATTTGCAAAGCATAAGCTGCCCAACATTTTAGTTAAGGAAACTTCTATGATGGAAATTTTACAGAGACTATTTTTCGCCTTCTCATAGACCTCTGGGGGTTTTGCCATCTTATAATAATTTGAAAAAATAGTAGCATAATACAAGTTGGAGACAGGAACAACACAAGAAATCACTCATTTTATCCACAAAGCAAAATTATTTTGCTAGAAGACATCAGATGCTTATCATCTCTTAATATTGTTGTATTTTTGTTTAATAAATAAAATAAACCATATATTTTGGGGGCTTTTTACCTGAGGTATGGAATTAGAACTGTTCACGCTAAGAAAGAAAGATACATGTTTAGAAATTTATATTGAAAGGTACTAAATCACTGAATTACCTGATTTTCCAGAGGGAAGTGAAACACTGTTTTTTCCAGGATCCAGAATAATTGCCAGCCCTGCAGAGACTGATGGGAGGATGCTGGTACTGAGATCTATGCGAGTTAGACTCTCAGGTTCTCTTTTCAAGGCTTTTAGAACACCTCCAACACAGTTATCTTCTGTCTCCTCCTTGTTCTGACTGTTTTTCTGTGGACTCTGAACAATATGAACAATGCTCTGCTGCGCCAGGTCACAGTTCTGCAACACAAAACCAAAATCCCAGTAAATAATTAATTGTGACATAATGGACAAAATCCCTCTATCTCCAATTTGTTATTTGTTAAACGGTCTCCAAACCATTTTGTGGAGAATTTCAGTGTGCAGTAATGGAGTTTAAAGCAAAGTGACAAGTGTAAATTGCTGGAATTAGGATTACTTGCATTGCCAAAAGGGTCACAACACTTACAAGTTCTAAACATTTAACAAAGAAATAGTGGACCAGAGCCAAGAGCTCTAAATAAGTCAGGTTTATTGGCACAAAGTAAAAAATCTCCAGAGGGAGCGCTACTAAATCAAGCGCTAAGAATATTCAACACTCAAGAGGCACTTGCACAGATAATGCTGAAACACACTCTTCATGTAGGAATTTAGGGTCAAACTTGATGATCACAGAGAGTTCATGAACAAGGTGCTCCAAAATACTGTTATAATCAGAAACAGGAAGGATGATGCTACTGATGAAGACTGATACTTATTTCTTCGCTGTAATGTAATTTTCAGTCTAAATCTGGTTTGAGATATAGACTCAGTACGAGTTTCCCATTCTTTCCAAAAATGAAATTTAACTGTTGACTTTAGATTTAGAGAAAGCTTGTGGAAGATCTCATGACTGCTGTGGTCTTTCATGATAAAAGAACTGCTGGCCATTTTAGTCCAAAATGAGACCATTTTATGGCCTCACATGTATAGAAGCTTCTCCTCCTTTTCAGTCCTCATCAGAGGTGATTCTTAGACAGTCTTTCCAGATCTTGTCTTAGAAAATGGCAGGGTGAATAAGGATCTTATGAAAGGTTTATCCATGATAAATCAGGATGTCTTTCACAACTTGTTCAGAATTTTCATGATACAGAACAGAAAAGCAAAATATTACCTCATAACTAGAAATCACAGAGATTTTAGAAGACCTATCATTAATGAAGGGCTTTCAAGAAAGCGTTGTATTGATTTTTCCACAACACACCCTGCAAGAAAAATTGTTGTTTATTGGGTGATACCGTCTGGAAACCCACATCTAATTCTGCAGCATCATGAATGAACCACACACAAACATCAGCCTACACAGAAAGTAGTTAGTCTGTCTGCAGCATCATTAGTTTGGCCATCACTGCTGTGAAATGTCAAGACAGACTGTTGAATTCGTTTGGGAGAAACGGAAAGAGTTCTGAAGCATTTGTGTCTGTATCTAAACAATATTTAAAATTTGTATTTTGTATATGCACTTTTAATTGCAAAAGATTCCTTTACAGATATTTTAGTGCTCTTTATATCCTCATTCTCCCATGCTCTCTTCTACCACTTTTTCTATTCTGGTCGTTCTTCTGTTAGGTGTTTTTTCTTCATTCTCTTACATTATTTCTCAGTGCTTCTCCCTCCACACTTTCTTTCTTATGCAATGCAATTTAAAGAACAAAAATCTGGCTTTTGTTTTGTTTTAATTGAATTTTTAATAACACACTCTCTCTTTCGTGAAGCAGTAATCAGCCAGCAGAGATTTGTCAGAGCAAGGACACTGCAGTCATAATATTCAATCAAAGCAGTTATTTCAACCTTAAAACATTATGTTGACATTAAAGGTCTCCTTTTTTTTTTTTTGGTACAACTTGTTGCCCGAGCATTTTAACAAGACCCATTTAAATAGCTCAGAAATTCCATTAACTAACACAATATCCAAAACAAGTCTGTCACTCTAAAACTTCTCCAACTAACAATACTGCATAACATTTAATAATCTAAAAGAAATTAATAATGAAATTAATAACTAGGAAAATGAGGAGTTCAAAAGTGATTTGCTCAGTTACAGTGAGAGTTTAAAAAGAGAAATCGGTAAATATGTAAAAACTCCCAACCTTGGAAACCCCTAATATACTGCCAATCAGTCATACCCTGTTTTAATGATCACCTCCTCTGGCAGTTTTGCTTGCTTAAGCAGACCCTGTTCTGCCTTTCATTTTTTTCTCACCATCTACTGTCCTTCTCAATTTGTTTTGGTTTTTTTTAAAGCTTGCATCAGTTCTTGATTCAGTTCACTGCCTGATGCTGTGCTACAATCACATTGAGGGGATAGTGCACATGAGAGAATAAGAAGCATGGAAAGAGCTGCTTAAACAAAACAAAATTCCCCCCCAAACTTTTTCAACCACTCTTGCTTGATCTTGGCTGCTCTACACGTTTATATGACTAGTTATATCAGTTAATCTTTTAAAAGTATAAGTCCTTTTCCAGTTCTTTTTGCAAGCTGGAGTGTATGGGGTTAGCTCAGAAACAAAGGAAGGGCTGACAAAAAAGAACTCCATCTTAACTACTATTCTCTCTTCAGCAATATCAAGAACTACATACCTCAGAAAAAGATGTAAAATGTGCACTTTGGGCAATTCTATAGATTGCCTCAGCTGGTTAGAGCACAGTGCTAATAATGCCAAGGCTGTGGGTTTGATCCCTGCCTGGGCCATTCTCTTCAGAGTTGGATTCAATGTTCCTTGTGGGTCTCCTCCAACTCAGAATATTCTGTGATTCTGTATATGACCATAGCAATAGTGTATTTCAGTATTTCACTTAATAAAATTTTAAAAGAACAGATGGACATGTTGCATCTTAGCTTTCTTCCACCTCTTTATCTAAAACAAAAATAAACTTTGAAAGATTGAACATCACTACTGATGATGACAGTGCAGATAACAGTCTCAGGAAAGCTTAATTAGCAGATCTGAGGATAACTTTTCAAAGAGAGCAGGTAAGAGAAAGAAAAAACATCCTTTGATTTGTACCCTGTATAGATTTCATACGGAAGTCACTGAGCAATAACAAACATGGAATCCCAAAGCAGCAGTTTTGTAAGGTTTTTCTGATCACATTTGAATTGAATTTGGCTTGTGTTTAAAGGAGGAAAGTAATCCTCAACCTTTTCAAGAAAAGTGATAAAACAGTGTAAGAAGAAAATAAAAAAGAATTGTGATCATATCTTAATTGCGGAGAGATCTGGATGGGAATATCACCAAGCATTTCCCAGAATTTGGGTGATTAATGCTTTATAGAAGTTTACATTTCATGGACGATAGATGGGCTAAGTCTGCAGCTTTTTCTTTGAGAAAAGAGGTAGAATTCTAACTGTATCTGTGAGCGTTTGGGTTTTGCCTTAGGTTACTATTGTAGGTTACAATTATTTATGTCAATGTCACTTTTATTTTCTTCATGCATTTGTTTTATGCCTCAGGAAACATTCTTTTGAGAATATCTATTATTAATGATTCTAGAGATATTGCCTTGTCTTATCTGTTGATCCAAATTAATGCCTGTGTTCCATATTCCAGTGGGAAATACTGCAAGTGTATGTAAAGTAGATTACGAAGTACCTTCTTTCACTAGAACAAAGAGAACTGAGAAGATCCAAAAATTATGAAACCCAGTAATAAGGACTGGTTCTTTAGAGAAAATGGGTTTTGGGCAACTTGGGAAAATGAATTCATAGCAGAGGAAATTATGATTAAAACTTTTTTTCATTCAAGCCTTTTACCTGTTTTTTTTCTTTATTTTTGAATTCTCAAGTTGAATTTCACAAGGCTGAATCAGCATATCCTGAATGAACAACCCAATATCCTTTGGTGCTGAGAGCTGTGGGCTAACTAGAAGGTCAGCGGGGAAGACTGAAATAAATTATGAAGAGGGAAATGATGACTGTGTTTAAGTTACTCTGAAATCCTCTTGTTAGGCTCTGGGGAGACCTCACTGCAGCCTTTCAGTACTTGAAGAAGAGTTATAAAAAAAAAAAGAGGAACTTTTTACATGGGCAGATAGTGACAGGACAACAGGAAACACTTTTAAACAAAAAGATTAGATGTCAGGAAGAAATTCTTTACTGAAAGGGTGGTGAGGCTTCGGTACAGGCTGCACAGAGATGTTGTGGATGCCCCATCCCTGGAGTGTTCAAGGCCAGGCTGGATGGGGCCAGCTGATCTTGTAGGTAGCATCCCTGTCCATAGAGAGGGGGTGGGAACTAGATAATCTTTATTGTCCCTTCCAACCCTAACCATTCTGTGGTTCTGACAGATTTCTGTTTGATATGTTCTAGACAACATATTTTGATAGTATAGCAATACTGAAAGGAGTGTTGTCAATCTAACAAATATAAAGCCCACTAGAGAAGTCATATTTTCTTAAGTGCAATACACTTTATTTTGAAATGTTTTATTTAAAGAAACACTAGAACAGAAAATAGTTTGAATCTGAAGCTTTGTATATGAATATAAAAAAGCTTGTGGTGCTTTGTCTTGAAAAGGAATTTAATAAATTTCCATATCCTGCCAACCATGAGTTGAGAGTTTTAAGGTGTTGAGGTGTTTTCTTACTGCATATCAACCACAAAGAGAAATTCCTCACACTGCTCTACCTATGATTCAGTTTGAACTTCCAACTTTTATGTTACCTGGAGATTCACACCTTTACCCATGAATCCCTGGGGCCTCTTGTGGATACAATAACAGTAGAATTGTCTAACTGCTGCCTATTTAGATCAAGCAGATAATAGACTGCCTGATGCCATTCCCTAAGAGATTCACACAAGGCCAATGCTCAATAAAAGGTACTTTCTAGACATGATCAACAAAAACCAAAAAGTTGGCTTTCCAGGTATTTTTTTCCTTAACTGTGCTGCATTTCAGCATCAGACAGAAAAATAAGGGAGGCACTTTTGTTTCATTAATCTGCAGAATGAATTAAATAAGATTGTTTTCCAGAGTATGCATAGCACAACACATCTCTTCAAGCCAATAGGACCCATGTAAAAGTTCAGATGACACACCAATTTTATTGGGGAAATATTTTTTCATGGATAATGTAGAGACATTAGACATGACCTTCTAAACAGACAAATAAACATATGAAGTTCCCAGAAAAGAGAGGAAAAAAAAGCTCACCAAGCCTTACTCTACTATTGCTGCAACTCTTTCACAAGGACAGAGTCCAGGTCTCAAAAGCAGCAGAAACAGAAAGGAAATCAATTGGAAGAGCAACACTGTTTCATCCCCTGATTACAGTGAATGCAAAAAAGCAGAAGAAGAAGAAAGCAAAACCATGATAGTACACTTTATTACATAAGAAGCTAAAGCTGGTATATTAATGAAAGTAGAGACTACCTAAAATAAAAAAATACAGATATAGTAATAACATCCTGTTGAATCACGCTGGTTTAAGAAATCAAAAGCAAGATTTGCAAGAAGACTTATTATCTTTTATTTGACCAGCTAATATAGAAAGAAAAATCAGCTTCTGGGCTCAGAGAATCTTATGCAGGTCATGGCAAGGAGAAATCTGAAGGGAAAATTAAGCACTGTTAAAATAATGAAGCAAACCAGCACTCGGATCTGATATCACCATCCATTTGTGTGAATACTGTCTGCTCAGTGGCAGTGAACTAAATATTGCTCCACATGGGGCAGGGGAAAAAAGCCAGTGCACCACCAGGCCTAAATTACATGGACCACTCAGCAGTTAAATTCCAGCAATCAGAAACTACTTGCTATTTTATGATACTATGGAATACAGTACTATGGAATATAATATTTGATTTCAGTTCACCTTTTCAATATTTTCAGATTTATACATTACTGTTCTAGTTTAGCATTCAGAATATTGTGGGTGCTAAGCAACACCTAGAAATAGAAGGAAAAATAGATGTATTACTGAAAGCACCACACATTCAAATAAATGTGATGAAAAGGCAGAAAACCCTTCACTTAGTAGAATATTTGTACCCTGATTTTTTAAACTTTTCCTATTCAGTTCTCATAGTAGTTTAACTACTGACAGTGTCAAAGAAATAGAATAAAGGAAAGATATAAAAAATGTCCTATGAAAAAGGATTCATGGCTTTCTATGTCCAAAACATAGCATCATTTTAAAGACTACTATTAGAGTCAAGTCCTTTTTCACATGGAGTCACACGAAAAACACAAGGGGTCATGGGTACAACTTAATCCTGGGGAGAGTCCAGCTGGAACACAGGAAGAACACTTTTTGCAATGAGAACAATCAGTCATTGGAATAATATCCCCAGCGTATTGGAGAATTCCACAGTGTTGGACACGTAAGAACATCATGCTGGCCCATCTTGTCCAGACTGTGCTTTTGCCAAGAACAATTGGACCAGATAATCCTTGAGGTCCCTTCCAAACTGATAGTAGACAAATGAAGTTTAGCAGAACCCAGGAAAGGCTCCCGAGTAACAAATCACAGCCACTCTATGTAACCTCCCTTTGAGAAACATTCATGTGCTACCAAGTTGTCACAATCCTGATGGTGTTTGCCAATTGACAATTCAGGATTACAGCAACCAGTAAGCATAAGCATATATAGTGGTATATATTGCTATAGATTTTCTCTTCCTGTAACACTGAACTTTCTGAAGACAGCTGTAAAGACTGTGTCCCATATGTAGGTGCCAGGTGAGAGGAAGAAACTCCATCTACAAATTGTAAGGAAAGATAATCCTAAAATTCCTGAGATATTTGCCTAAAACCATAACTCTTACTGTTTCTTTGAACTTCCATGTGGAACATGCTTGCTACTTAGCTTCTAACAAGTACTTTTTATGTAATGTTACACAAAAAGATTTAACTCAGACACATTCAAATTTAGATTCTATTATTTTTTAGCAAAGAGAACAGTGTATGTTGAACAAGATAAAATAAGTACATACTGCGTGATTTACTACAGTTCATTCAGCCAACGGTCCCTCTCTGTAGCAAGAAGCCCTGATTAGCATTTACAAAAAAAATCCTCTGATTTACAGCCAAACACAATAGTTCATATATTACAAAGGTTCTGCTCTGAATAATAAAAAAGAGAAGTAAAAGACTTTAAAGAGAAGTAAAAGAGAAGTAAAAGTCAGATAGGACTTTATACTGACTAGTCCTTTAATGAGTTAATAATTTGCTGGAAACGGAAATGTATTCAACTAAGTCAGAATTCCCCCTCTTCCTTCACTTACAAATCACTTTACGCTTCATTTCCATCTTTTTCACATTATAACACAAAAATTTAATGTTAATTTCTAGCTCAGTGGAGGGAATGCAGAGTTAATGCTCAGTTAGGAACTTTGCAGGGTTATTACTTTTTGTACACAATCTAAGACCTTAGCAATGCTATATACATATTTCTAAATGGCATTACTAATAAAACGACACCGTTAATATGATAACTTTTCTTGAATGTAGATCTTTCAGCACAAATTCCCAAAAGATAAATTAACCCTTATAACAAATAAAAATGTTTTATTGGCAGCACACGAGACAGTTTGCAACATTAAAATACCTGCCTAGATTATTGCTATTCCCTTCAAAACTCTGCATAACGATCTGCAAAAGACACAGAAGGCAGCCAAACCTTTTTATATTATGTTTACAAAGCTATTAGTATCTCCACAGTGACATTAAGAACATATCATATGGATATAAAATTGAAGAGAAATAGTCAAATGAACACTAAATCCATATAAAACTTTTCTCAGTAAATGAACAACTTTTTCCTTCTTGTAATTTCATACATTGTGCACAAAAAGCAATCTATAAACCTGCCATTTATTATAACGCCTGTATAGAAAGCAACAGGACAACGAGAAGCTTATAATGCTACATTAAAAATGAATTTAAGTTCTCATGACCATTTGCTTGCCTCCTAAACACAGTCGAGTGCACCTCATTATTATTCCATCTTCCACATTGAACTACCTGATAGAATTTATACTCTCTAAACATGTTATCTCCAGCAGTAAACATAAAAAAAGAAAGCTTATTATTTACCAGATATGGATTGTATTTTCCATTGCTCTAATTCCTTCTCAAGCCACACCGAAACAGAACAAGTAACAAGTGTATTCTGTAAAATGCTTGAATGAATTACATTTGGGCACATTTTGGTCTGGGTTAAACGGTAATAAAACGTACTGTGCTCAGAAAAGGTCTCATAAGCGAGGACTGCTCACAGTCTGCAGAGTGCAGCATGGCCTCAGGACTGTGGACTATACGTTATTTGACTAACGTAAGATCCAATTTTTATTTCCTCTTCCTCTTAAATTCTTCTTCGAGAAGATTTATCTCAGCAGGGCAGACACTGCCAATCTGCTCACACTTCTCTGTCTTCACTTAAGGCATACATTAGGCATTAGTGAGTACGCGAGAAACAGGCATAAAAGTGGCTTCACACTGACACCTAATAAGTGCCAGGACATTACTGAGACATAAATTCTATTTGAAAAACTGGAGAGTCACTTACTATGCAGAACTCTGAAAATATTTTAAAGACTTCAGTAGTCTTTCATGCTGATGGGGCACTACGGTGGCAGCTATGGAGCTCCAGAAAGGAATTTGGAAAATTCTCTTTTCCAAAGTTGTCTGAAAGAATTCCTGTGTGTAGTAAATATTTCACTGCAGAAAGCAAATTTTTCCTGTGAATTTACTACCTAGTGTGTCAAAAGTTTAATAGCTATAAATATTTATTTCAGTTACTTAACTAGTCATTCACAGATGCCTTTTTCATGCTTAATGGCCAGCACCCAGTATACATCCCAACCAAAGAGCACTTTGCTCTTCTACTTGTTCATATATCTATATATCAGGGAGTAGTTGCTATGAGAACAGCCATAAATAAAGCCTAGTGAGCATCCTATGTGGCCCAACTCGGTAACTTAACTCCCTAGTATAAACATGGACAAGAGATCAAATATTTTCCAGAGCTTTCCCTGATTTTACCTGAAGACTTGCTCTTAAACTAGCAGTTTCTGTTACAGGTGAAAATGGTCTTAGATTTGATTTTTGGGCCATGCCTACCAAAATATCCCAGCAAGATAATGCTGGAAAATCTATGCAGTGGAGTATTATGCAGAACACCTACATATCCAATTGGACTTGACTTTAAGGCAGAAAAGGCTGCTTTGCCAGAGGTATCATCAGGTATGTTACAAAAGAGACAGTTTATAGATTCTTCTCAATCCCTAATGGGGGATCCATGCCATATCAGAAAATACTCCTACAACAAGTTAATCCCTATGCCCAGTACATGTGGGCACAGTTTGTCACCTCATTTATTCCCACCCCATATGAAATCATGTCTTATTTTAAAAGGGAGAACACTCATGCTGTAGTTTGACCCAGCAGGCAGCTAAACACTCACAGCCACTCCCTCAGTTCTCTGCACCTGCCCTACTCCTCAATGTGATGGTGGAGAGAATTGGGAAAAAAAGTAAAATTTGTGGCTTGAGATAAAGACAGTTTACTAGGACAGAAAAGAATGGGGGAAAACCCCCAATAATAATAAGTCAAGTGATCTATAACACACCCACCAACAGATGCAGCTCAGTTCCTGAGCAGCAGCCCTTGGCCAGCTTTCCCCCTTGTTTATATACTGATAGATACAAGAGGCCATATAGTGTGGAATTTCCTTTTGGTCAGTTGGGATCAGGTCTCCGGGCTATATCTCATCACAACAACTTCTGCCCCCACAGCCTGTTCGCTTCTGCGGTGGGTGAGAAGTTGAAAAGCCCTTGACTCTGTGTAAACACTGCTTAGCAAGAACTAAAATATCAGTGTGTTAACAATGTTATTCTCATCCTAAATCCAAAACACAGCACTGTACCAGGTGCTGGGAAGAAAACTAACTCTATTCCAGCTGAAACCACAATATCACACTGATACTTTTCAAAAAATGTCTAGCATAAATGGAAAACATGACTATAAATAAATCCAGACCGATTCTGCTAAATAACCAACGTATACATTAAACATACCATTATAAAAGGGAGGTGAGAACACCTTGTTGACTCACAGATGAAAGATGTTTTTGAACATCATAACAAGAGAATTATGACCCATAAAAAAATAAAGAAAACTGCTTTAGGAGTGTACTTTTATCCATACCAGGGAAAAAATGTTCAATTTCCCCCTGAGGCAATTCAATTCTAAGATAGAAATCTTCAGTGATACAGCATCAAACTGTGATAGAAAGGTTCAGTACTTGTATTTAGTTAGAAAAGCATAAGTTATTAATACAAACAGGTTCCTGAAAATTATTTTGAAGATTTTTGTATCATGCCATTCTCTCTTCTGCATACATTCCATTTACAACATGTCATGTGCTTTTCATAGGCATGTCATATATAAGTTCAAACTCTTTGCTAAAACAACTGGAATATTAAGATCTTTCCATGGAAATGAGCAATTGCGTAATTTGGATTCAAATCAAGATTTACATGCTGAAAACACATGAAGGAAGCAGGAAGAATGTCTATGAGCATTCTATCTATGAGCAGCATTCATGGAGAGAAAAAAAGTGCTGTAAAATTGAGAAGCGCCAAGGTTTCAAAAATTTTAAGTTTTACGGACATGTAGATTTCTCCAAGTCTGTCAGGCTTGTCTGAGTAAACAAGCAAGCAAGCAACTCAATTCGCACTACCAAGTACTGCAGACCAAAAGAAGCAGCTCTCCACAGCAAAGTGGACCTGACATCCACACTATAAAGCTTGGGGGCTGAGGTTCAGGGCATGCTTGGGGATGTTTTGAGTTTAGACTACCTCTAGTCTTGGCTCTCTTTTGCAACTCTAATAGGTGAAGTTCTGAAACACATCTCCCTGTTTAGTTTCAGTCAAAAGGCATCTACTTTATTTGCTCTGAGGATGCCCCGTGATGCAAGCTACAGCATGGTAAATGGCAATGATCGCGAGATCCATTTCAAAAGCTGACTCCTGTTTCAAACTAAGACACTAGTCCAAACACACATAAATTTTCTGATTCTGATCTCTTATCAAAGACATCAGCAGACACATTTCAGATTATCTGATGGGGTGTACTACTGCTGATTAAAGGTAACATCTTTATTAAAATAGCCACAAGTACTGTCTCGTTACATACTTTTGTGCAGTGATCTGCTGAAAGTTACACTTATCTACGTTTACAGAGAGTAAAAGAAACACATAAAGTACCACAGAATGACTAAAAGAAGATCAGCAATTGTATGCTGTCCTCTCTTCAAAACTAAACCAGTTCTGTTTAAAAGACTAGTTGACCATTTTTCCTACAGCATGGAGATTCAACAGGTTTTACAACTGTTAACTTTCTACTGGTGTATCAGGTAAAACCACCACAGTGGTTTCTCCAGAGAATCAGACCTGGTTCGCTTGGCTAGCTCCACTGAAAATCAATTTAAAAAATCTATTATTTTAAAAACAAATGTCTTGTTAACAGTTGTGCCAAGAAAGCATATAAACTCCTGTGAACTTTCCTTAGCAATGGGAATTAAGCTTTGTAAGCCTGGACTTGTAAATCATCTCTGTCTTAAAGATGAACAAGCAGTACAGTACAGATACATTTTAAAGCCAGAAAACAGGTAATTCAGCCACACAACAAAGGGAAGAAAAAAAATCCAAGACAAAGCCAGTGACTGTCACAGTTCAGTAAGAGAAAGCAGAGAGACTACCAGCACAGCTTCTAGCTCTTTGTGACAGGGATTGTCATGTCACACAGCAAGCATCATCCCTTTTAGCACTTTTTATCAGAGTGGATGCATACTCCAGTGGACAAAATGCACCCCTTACCCTCACAGCACCTCTTTGCGCTAATAATTGTTTTACGGTGTGAGAACATTTTCTGACTTCAGCCAGGGACCAGCTTTAACAGTCCTGGAATTCCCACTTTACTGAGAAGTAAAAGGTGACGCTTCTCTTATCCCTGCAAGGATCAACACTGCAATTTGTAGTACAGATGCTACAAATTCATCTCCCTAAAGCTCTTTGATCTTGTCCATCCTCAGCTTATGTCCCTCAACAAGGGACTGAGAACATTCATGCCAATGACAAAACACAATCATATTTCTTTTTTTTACTTTCTTTTGTTTTCGTCATCTTTGCCTTAAGTGAGAAAAGCTCTGAAATTAATTCAATGACAGCACGCATGTCTTTAGAAGTACAGAGTTAGGAGCAATGTGGAGCTTATATTTGCATGCTTTTATCGGTGCCCACTTGAATGATGCTAAACTTGCCTGGCTGCAATTAACAGGATATAAAACTGAAACCCTTACCCTTAGCAGAAATTATCCTTTCTTCAAATAAGCTACCACTGGAATTGAAAACACAAAAGATGCAGGGGAGACAGTGATGGGCTGGTTTGAGTGGATATGGAGGGCCACAGATCTGGGAGCTTCCCTGTTTTTATACAAAGTGAAGGAATTTTCCTTATTCAAGGCTGGTATATTTCTTTAAGTTAAACACAACGGAGAGCAGCTAGAAATGTGCGAATTTCAATACATTATTTCATTTTCTATATCTAAAATGTTTGGAAATATGTACTTCTTAAATTTAAGTAGGGGACTCCAATTGATTTTACTTGGGTTCTAGTCACAGTTCTTCAGAGCATCCAGGGCTTTCACGCCTTTAGGTAAATTTCAACCAGCAAGAATTCCTTTACTTTTACTTTTTCTTTTACTTCTTTCACTTGTCCTGTGACTGAGAAGGGGAGGGAGAAACAAACTGGGCCAAAGTTTGCAATGTTACCTGCAAATAATTAAGATCCTTGCTCAGGCTTAGGATGCTGGTTGTCACAAGGCACTGCCAGCTCAATATTGCTTTCTAGATATGGAGGGATGGGGTTTTCACACAAAACAAGCAAGATGAGAAATTCCTCTGCTGGGCTCAAGCTTCATCTCTTCAGATTTTAGCACTATTTTAGTTGCTTCTGGAGATGCAGCACCCAAGCTGTGATTCAAGTTCCAGCAAGTTGCACACACACATCCAGGAATGCAAGCTGCCTCAGGGCACTCGTTGTTGCTATTTATCACCTTTAAAGATACAGCCACAAGGCGGTCATAAAAATGGTGGAACTTTGCACCATAAAGCTTTGTGTATAAAACCCAAAAGTCCTGAAAAATCATACAGGTTCTACTGCAGGAGTTCAGTGCTCTTAAAGACGAGAGTGCTATACTTGTAAATCTGTGCTGTCATTTTCTGACAGCAATGATAAATAACAACCCCCCCACTTAACCAGGGGAAAAAAAAGAACAAACAAAGAAGAAATTAATAAAAGGTATATTTTCCAAATCATGTTCTAAATCCTTAACAAACTTTCATTCAGTGTTTTGGGAGCTGTGGTGCCACAGAGATCTTGTGGGATGAGCAATCTTCTGCCAGCCTCTGGCACCCAGGATGTGTGCAGAACAAAAACGCAGAGAGCAGTCTCAGCTTGGCTTAGGACAAACACCAATGCATCACCTATGCGGACAGCACTGATATACCCACAAAGATAAAATTATGCAATTCACTACTAAAAGCTGTCTCGTCACTATTAAAAGAAAAAGAAAAAGCTACTTTTAATCTGTGCTCCACAAGTTGCACAAATCAGTGAGTGATAGAGATGAAAACATAGTTATACATACTTTACACTTGAAGGTTTCTCTAAATGAACATATGCAAATGCTTGAAGCCCAGGGGCAGCTCTTTCTTTCACTAAGGACATTTACTTAGTTTTCCAAGCTAATATTTAATCTAGTACTCAGTAAAACATCATTAATTACTTTCATAAATTCCTAATATCCTGTGAGATGTCTTTTCCCTCTGAGCTGCAAAACAGAATCTTCAAATGCCTTCCTCAGTGAAGTGCAACAATTTTCACTCTACAGTCCCTTTAATTGTAAGAAAAGAAAATTTTTAATTTTCATCTTATTGCTTAATGGTGATCTTTGTAGTTTTAAAGAACACTAAAATATTATATTTTGTTAGGAAGAATTTTGGGGCAGCAAGGAATAGAAGGGTTAGAACACAAAGCTCAGTTAAAGAACTGGTATGGTCTATAAAAGTACTTTGATAACAAGAAAGAGGAATAGTTACCCTGAATGACTCAAAAGGGTCTCCATCTCACCCACCATCAGTCACTTTAACGGAACTTATAAGAAACTGCAGAAGGATGTTACAGCAAAATCTTATACCTAAAATTAGTATTAGGATCCATTAATTTCCTAGTCTTTCTACATATTTTTATTACTTCTACACAGATACACAATTTTGTAACACAAATGGAAAACTTCTAAGAAATCCACTGCTTTAATTCCCAATGGGGCTGTCAACACTGTAGCTGTAATGACATTTGTGCTCAAACCACAGCACTCATACTATATAACTCCCATTACATCACATACAAAAAAACAGATGAATGAAAATTTCTAATATCTAGTCATTTTATAGCTGTTATTTTAGATACGCTAATCATGTCATTCACTGATTTTCTCTCTCACATCAACAGTTCAAGTATTTTCAAGCATTTCAAGTATTCTCTTCTCTTCCAGAAAAATTTTCTCTGGTACTAGCAATTGTATATGACTCACAATCCTTTCCACAGCTGCTCCTCTGATCTGACCTCAAGCATTTGATTTTTGTAGCAGCCCTGCAATGTGCCAGGAGAAATAAGAAAATAAAAAAGCCACTAAAAAGTGCGGCAGCATCTGCACAGCTAGTGTCTAGACTGAACTGTAATACAGTGTGGTGCAGTTTTAATGGATGATGCTCCTCTGCTTCATGGAACCCTTTCCTTCCCCTGCTCTTGCATTTTGTATTTATTTTCCTCTTTAGTTAAATTAGACATAAAATCAAGTCCCACATGAAACAAGAATTCTACAAGAATATAGCAGAATACCTGCATAAGTAATTTCTTTTATTGATTTAAACCCTTAAGGTCTATTTAATGGATTTTAAAAAAACAAACTAAATAGGGCAGACTGCCCTGGTACCAGTCAATGTAATTTAACACAAATCCATAGAAGAGGATTGATCTTACTGAGCTTATCTCTAATATGGTTTACAAATACTGACTCTTACTGTGTTAACTTAGGCCCTCTTTGCTCTGAAAAATATTTTTATACCTACTTTCATACCAGATGGGCACCCAAGTATTTTATAAAAGATGACAGAAAAAATACATTATATAAAGCTGAGAAGAGGCAAACTAATATAAAAAACAGAAAAAGAAGTAATGAATTCGCCTGAACCAATCTTGTATTTCATGACCTCATCATGCAGAAGCTGCCTATCTATTTCAGAACAAGTGATAAATATTAAAATGAAATTTTTTTTGCATGTCTTATCAAAAGCTTCCACTATCAATTGTTTTCACAAATGTTTTCTCCTGCAAGAAGTGAATGCCTCTTCATCAATCTTTTATCAAAAGCAATCTTGTTCTGATTTCAGTCTTATCAGAGAAAGTTCTCTCTCTCCTTTGTTGTTGTGTTTTTTTTTTTTCCTTTCTTGGCAGAAGGTACATGAATATCATTTTACACATGACTGTGGCTGCATCTCCATCAATCAGGAAATAAAAAGTAAGTGTGAAGGATACGTCACGACCCTGCAGAACTCCAAAGAGTAGAAATACGTGTGCCTGATAGTGACAAAGTAGGAAAGCAAGTGTGCATATTTACATGAATATATAAATATTTCTTTTTACAACAAATTCTTGCATTTCCAAATATTTCTAAACAGAGAAAATGAAGATTTAACAAAGAACTTGACTTCCAGATACCTTCCTTGCATGTCCATTGAGGTCAAAAGAGAGTATACAATATCAAAACGCCAATATAACACAGAGCTTGGGCTTTCAGCCCCCGCACTGGGGTCTGCAGTGGGAGGTGTGCAGGGAGAAGCTATGATCTGCCACGTGCCAGTCACAGCCGAGCCCAGACACCTTTGGACTAGGTGACAGCAGCGCACAGGGTGCCAAAATTGCAGTGAGGCAGGTTAGCTGGCAGCACCCCAGCTCCAGCCTACTTATGAAATACCTGCAGACATCAGGGTGAAGAAGATGCACACGCAGACTGATGGCTGGAGGCGCGTGACTGAGGAGACAGACGGAGACGTGCTGCTGAAGGTGCTGCGGTGGAAACACAGCCAGAGGCATTCTTTGAAGGAAGGTCCCCATGCCAAAAGGGGTTATTCGTAAGGAACTTCAGCCCACAGGGGCAAGCTATGCCAGGGAGGGGAGATCCCTGAGGGACTGCAGCCCATGGGCACCCCTCGGTGTGGAGAAACACCTCTGAAGGACTGAAACTCACAGGTGAACCTTGTCAGGCAGGGACATAAAGAACAAAGGACAGACAAAGGAAAACCAGAAAGGAGTGTCAGACAGAAACATTATGTACTTTACTCCAAACACCTGTGCTGCCCATTACCTCACCAACCACACTCTGAGGGACTGACCACAGCCAGCAGTGAAAACAAGAGGGCTTCAGATTAGGAAGGTGAAGACAAGTTTTTTATTTATGTTTTCCTTTTTGACTCAATACCCAACTCAGTATTCAGAAGTTTTTGTTAATTGACAATAAATTAAATTTAGCAAATATTCCAAGTCCCTAATATTTGGCCTACAAGACTTGCTTGATCTTCTTGAGCCAAAAATGCACTGAGAACTATTCAGTCTGAAGACTCATTTGAACATCACCTATGACTGGCAGAAGAAAACATTTTTAACAAGTACCATTTGTTTTCTGCTGCTCAAGCTGGACAGCAACCAAGGTTTCAATATATCGGAACAAGATCCTCAGTTTGTACAAATAAATGTCATTACAAAAGTCTCACAGCGTACTGAGGCCAATGCACAGTGACAGAGCTCCAGAACAGAGTGAGCTGGTGCAGTGAGAAAAGGTTGAATATATAATGATTTCCACTGGAGAGACAAAGAGGCTGCAAAATTCCCATTTTTTGACTCCTCAGGGGAAAAACCACAATAAACATAAATAAAACCACCTTAAGAGAAAAGGGAAGAAAGTTACAAATGAAATTAAATTCTTGGGCAAACAACTGGAGCCTTGTGCTTCCCACACAAATGCTATGCGTGTGTTTGCTTCATAAGTATGCACCAGGTTGTTCCTGCCACTCACAGGAAGAATCTTGTCTTGAATATCCCAGACAGAGGAGAACTAAGGAGACAAAGAGCTTAATTTAGATAAATCCGTAAATGAAATTTATAGCTGTCCAGGCAGACTACACCTAAGATGTTCCAACCAGCTTCTCAGCTCCTGGGCTGCTAAGGAGAAAAGTTTCAGGCAGGAAAGTGTTAAGCTGAGTCACAGGAGAAAAAATCCCAGTGACAGGATCATCACAGATCCCCACCTTCTCATGATGCCCTCTCACATGGGCAATATATGTGAGCACAGATGAAGATAGGCAGGAGGACTCAACCATTAGGCACAACAAACTGTTGGGTTTTAGGAACATGTTTTGACTTGATCCTACTCGGCACAAAAGTGGCAGAGTTGTAGTGCGTTAGAAGAACGCTGGAGACAAGCTGCTGGTTTGTCAGCGTTGACTTTGGGGGTAAAAAATTCCAGAGAGAGAGACAGAGAGAGGGCTGTATAGTCATGAATGGCACACAGAAGGTGACAGAAGAATGATTATTCACTCTTAGGTACTAAGAAAGCATCTGATAAAAATGCCAGAATAAGATAAAGGCTTCAATTTTTCATGCAAAATTTTTTATTTTATTTCTATGCGGCTGCCTTGTCTCAAGATGCAGGGAAGCTGAGGGGGATGTGTTTGAGGATTAGAAAATCACCATCAGACAGGGAAGCAGATAATTTATCTCTTAGAGCCAGCACTGTGTAAGGACTCTTTCCCATTATGCTCTTTATATTTATCCCTAGTGTTTTGTTGTGGTTTTTTTTTTTTTTTTAACTATTTTTATATCTGACATGATGCCTACAGATTTGGTAAAGACTTTCCTTCCTACATGAGGTGTTAGTAATGCAAAGGATGGAAAAATTCTCTTTTTAGAGAATGCTTAAGTATGACAAATGCAAACATTTAACATTTTCATCATGTTCCTGATGAAAAGTGGCAAAATTTACTAACTGGAGGCTGGAGAGAACGTACATATGATGCTTTCTCATCTGGAAGTTACCAGTAGCTACCAGGTTAAGGCTCAAGCTGAAGTTTTCCACCATTTACTCCTAAGGCAAGTCTCTCAAAATGTCTTTCTTTTGATTTTCTCCTCTATCATGGCCTCAGTAGCAGATTTGGCCCTTTAATAATAAAGGTCTCAAAGGTGTGAGCCATGAAAGTAAATATGCTAATCTTCTAAGAAACTAATAACTTTGTACTCAATATGAAGAGAAGCAGATTAGTCACTAAAACACTATTCCATTTTTCTGCTGACAGTAAATGAAGGAAAACTTATTTCATATAATACTTAACTTCAAATCACATTAAGAGTTTAGAAGATGCATTTTTATAATGATCCTTAAATTACTGCAAGATCCAAAACTGCAGTGCCTCGTTCTTAAGAAGATTTTAGTGTTTTAAATTGTACTAGAAAGATAGTCTCTAATTCTATACAAAAGAGATGGAATGGTAGATCTTCCTGATATTATCTTGAGTTTGTATACGAGAATTGTCATGGTAAATAGGCTTTGCAATATTGAAAGGCATGATGACATCTTTTTATAAGGGAGAAAATTTGCTAAATTCCTGTAATTTTTGAATGTTAATGTATGGATATGCAGAGGACAGTAACTGCACTCTGGTGAAGAACACTTCAGCAAATTTTCGTCATGCTTTGTTTCAGCTCAATTTTTTCAAACAATCTTGAGGTACCAGCTTAAAAATGCATATAAAGTCCTTAGAATACACAGTACAAGTGTGCATCATAAATATGTGTCATAATTATAATTTGCAATAATAATTACTGAACCTGGGGAGAAACTAAAACTGAAGATTCCCATTACCTGCTGTGAAAAATTAATAAACAAATTCCTATTAGACATTAATTTACATTTGTCTTGAGGGCTTTTGGGGTTTTTTTCACAGGGATGAGGTACAAAACATACAAAAGCAATTAATGGAAATGTCCTATAGGCTTAGGGTTTTATTGTGGCAGTTCCGCAACACCAGTCATTACTTTGCTCTGGTTTACATTTTCATAATATAATGCTACATTGTAAGTATCTGGAATTCTTTTTTTTCTAGCAGAATTCTGTATAAGGGCCAATGTTCAGGGAAAAATCTCAGCTTATAGAATTCAGGCCCTTGTAAGAATAAGACTAAAGAAAAATGCAGTGTTTTTACCTCATTAGAAATACTTCTGATGATTATGAACTGGGTGGTGATGGTACAAAAGTTCAGTGACCGGCACAGAATATTGGACTATGAATGTGAGAAAAGGGCTCAGAACTTAATGATACATGAAGTTCAATAAACAAGTTGTCAGACAAGGACAACGGGATTTGAAGAAAAATCCTGGGCAAATGGCCACACGGTGAGATTCCATAAGCAGACAGGGACTAAACATCAAATGAGAGAAAAGGGAGAATGACGCCAAAGTCAGACTGAAAAAGAATGAGAGAAACAGTCACGATCAAAGAAAACAAAAAAGTTAAAGGCCACAAGAGCATATTTCTTTCTTTAAACCACAATGGAACCTGGAAACTGCAATCTCTGTTGTTAGAAATACAAATGAAACTAGACGGCAAAGTTCTTCCCAAGAACTTCACTTCCTAAGTTTGACAGTGGATGATTGTAACATACTGCAGCATTTGTTACTCTGTTATCTGATATGGCAAAGGTCTGTGGGGTGTATTGGGATGTATAAGTGATTTCAAATCTGTTACTGATTTCTAATTTTTTTCAACTTTCAAGCCCAGTAAAGGCTTTAATTATTGACACAAAAAAATCACATAATTAATTTTTTCCCCCTACAGGATCTCTGTGTCATTCAGTAACAGAACCATCTGCGAGATTGTGATGGAAGCTCTTGTTCAAAAGATGAAAGAAATAACTTTCGTTTCCATAAATAGAAGAGGATTGAGCAAACAAGTGCATGAACTCCCAAAGTGCTCTAAAAAAAACCCCTAAAGAATGCTTCCTTAAAAAGATGTGTTTTGGTAAGCAAGTTAACTTATGTTTCAGATGCGTTCTTTAATTGGTTGTTTCAAATCGTCTGTATATTTATCTTGAAACATAAACACTCTGCAATAAAAAAATCTTGGAAGTTAAATTATTGCAAAGCAAGTTGAAAAAAATTGAGAGCCCACCTTTATAACATCCTGACTACTCTGTTAAATAGAGGAGTCTGGCTGTCATTAAAGGGTTGTATCATACACCATGTGGACCACCCATAAGAAGATACAAAATCTATTCTTCCTCTAATCCATACCAGGTTATAGGTATATTCTTCTGTTCTTTCTTTATTTTAAGACAAATGCATCTTGGCAGAAATTATGTCTTCTTTTCTTTTTGCATTACTTGGCTGTCCCTTAACGAGAACAGACAGGCTAGGGTGTTTTTAATGCTTGCATGAAGGACGACAAAAAAACAGCTCATCTAGGGGAATGGCTACGACGGACACATTCCTGTTTGTGATTAAAAGTGATTAAAACAGCGGCAATTTCAAGTTCATTTTTTATACTCAGAGGTCTGAAAAAAAAGATATTTTGCCAGACATAAGAAAAAGCTGGAATTTGCTGCATCATAAATATCTGAGATATATTACTCATGCTATTCTATTTGCTAGATGGTCATATTTAGAAGGATGTTCCTTTTACAGGGCCTCAGCTGTTACCAGATTGGTATGGAATTGGACACAGATGAACGTACAAATTGTCATCACCACAAACTTCATTAGCAGCTAAGATGGTCATATGTCCATATATCCAGAGTAAACAAAGGAGACAAGATGCAATTAGCTCAATCTATCATGAGAAAATGCAGAATGTTACAAAATTAAAATCTGGTTCTGAACTATCTGAAGTCATCTCAGAACAAAGTCTAAAGAGTCAAATGACAGCACTTTGTGTTATAATGGCTGGGTGTCTTAATATTTTATGCCAAGTGTTTGTTAGTTTTCCAATTGTGACACCATGCTCCACAATGTGAGGGTCTTCTATATTTTTTATGACTTTCCCCAAACTTAGGACATCGTATAGGGTAATCTATAATCAGTTAATAAATACTAAATAAACAAAACAAACTTTGAAGATTAAAGGGTGAGAGGCCTCCTGGTTTGGGGTTTTTTTAAATAATAATCTAGCTCTTGTGCTGAAGCATAATATATGATAATATAGTCCAGAAAATACAAAATTAAGGCTGGTAAATCCTGGACCTACTGGACACTGTATAGAAAGTTAATATGAGAGCTTGGGGAATATATGAGAGCTTGGGGAATTCATGCAAACACTCTCTGGGATGGAGAAGAGAACTGAAAAGAGAACACAGGAGGGAATATGGCAGAATTTCAGAATATTCTGTGAGGGAATGTCAGCTTTATTGTGTCTGCTCTTGGAAACTGTAAGGGACATTTTGAATGTCATAGCTGGGCACAAGGCCTCCCTCTAGCCCAAAAGTTATCATGTCCACAGCATGTGAATGCGTCCTTGTGTTGAGGATCCAGGACTTTAGCCCAGGGACAAGCTGATGTGTTCTGGATGCCTGTCTGCACACAGGTTGTATGGCAACCCAAGGGAAGCTGCGGTCACCACACAGACATACAGCACTGTAAATGACATCTGCTTTTACGGCAACATCAGTTCACTTGGCCATTCTTCCTTACGTACACACCTCTACAGAGTCTGTAGTCATCTCAGAACAAAGTCTAAATACCTCTTGGAGCTGAACACAGTGTGTTTTGTCTCTTGTTAACTCAGAAAAGTGGAGAAAGGTAAAGCAGCAGACCAGATTTAACCAGCATACGTCCACCCCTCTACCAACACACATAGCTTAATATTTCCTGGTTATTTTCTAGGTATTATGATCCAATCTGGGGACGCAAAAGTTAGATCTGTTGCACAGATGTTTGCAGGCACTAATTCCTGCTGTTCCAGCCCTCCTCTACACAGGGGTTTTTTTCTGTGAATTGCCTAAGGCAACTATTAGTCCAGATTGGAAACAAGACAATTCAACGTAAGGGATCCTATCTGTTTTTTTCATATCTTGGTTTATAAAATTGCAGCTAGTAACATTTATTACCTTTTTTGTTCTCCCTGATACAAGTTATTGTTTCTCTATTTCAAGGACATACTCAGCAAAACTATGTTATTTTCATATTTTAAAACACAATGCTCTACCTAGAGAGATCTAATAAAAAGAAAGTTCTTAGTTCAAGATGTGATCACCTCTTTCAACAAACGTAAAAAAAAAAAAATTAATTAATCCAAAAGTTGCAGTAGCAATATTCAGCAATAACAAAGTAACATGGCTGACTTGATATACAGAGGGAGGGAGAAGGACAAAACAAGCCTGAAAAACACTTAAGAGAGGGCTTTTCATTACAACCTAAGCTGGAAAAAAAATGTGGGAAGGTTGCTAGAGGCATTTCCATGGGCTGACTTATCTTTTAGATATTATCATGAAGATCTGTTGAAGTCTTTAGCTGAGTGAGCAGTTATCTAAATTTTACACACAAGCACAGTAGGTTTTTGTCACAGCAAAGAAAGATGCAACTGGATAAACATGCATTTATGTATGCTTCAGATTTTCTTAAAATACCTTCCCTGTCTTCCTGTTCACACAATTCTGTTTATTGACTTAAATGTATTACACAGAGAATACAAAACCTAAGCAGGGAACAGTAATTCTGGATGACTTTTTACTAGGAAAGAAAGTGATGGCATTGAAGAAATTATTCAGTTCAATAGTCAATTTTGATGCTCACTTTTGGCAGTACTTGAATGCAAGGAACAGATTTGTTGAGAGAACACTGCATTTTTTAAATGAGTAAGGTTTAAAGAGTTATGAATGCTAGTGCACAGAGGAAAAGAAGATGGAATATTAAGAAATATTCATGAACATTCAAGAAACTATAAATAGATGTTACAGATAACTGGTACAGATGTTATAAAACAGGAAACTCACAGAGATCAGTGAGCAGTTTCATAAGAAACTGCAACAGAGACAATGTAAGTTAGTACCGGTACTAGTTGAAATAACTTCTTCATACATTTATATGTAGAAATAGAGGTACCTAAGAGCTCTATGAACTTTTCCAGTTTCCAGTGTAAATTAAACACCTAAATGTTTAATCAACTGCTCAAGAAAAATCAAGTAAATTTATAGCACCAATGATGCCTTGAGTGGCTACCTAGAAACAGAGACTAGACAGGAGTAAGAGAATAAAGGTAGGTATTTATTTGAAAGGCCTTCAAAGGTACACCCTGGGGAGCCAGAGGCTACTTCCAAAATGGACCCCAAGATGGACGAGTCATGAGTTCTCCACACTTTTATAGGTTTGGTCCATTTGCACATCAGCATAAATTCACCAATTAAAACTTTAGCTAATGATGTAATTTCTTCAATTTCTCCACCTCTCTAGAGGCCCTAGTTTACACCTTTTGGGCCTAGGACAATCTGAATGTCCTTGAATAGCAAGCTCAGAGAGGCTTTGTTGTGTCTACCTGGCCTAGGAGAGCAGCTAACAAGCTACAAGAAACTCCAGAGTTACACACTAGGCAATATAGAATTTGAAAAATATAAAAGTTAAAACCTAAGGCATCGCCAACAGAGGAATTTTCGATGCCTGGACCAGTTAACAGGTTTCTCTCAGCTATATCTAGGGCTGTATTAGAGACATATATTATTTTTTATTTTAATATATTATTTCTCTCATTTATAATCAGACTAAATATAACTGAATACAACATGAAGACACTAGATCAAAATGTACTTCCCCTTCATAAATTCTTATAGCAAATTGTGCTGGCAAATATATCAGATAGGGAAATCCTGAAATAGAATATTGAAAATGATTGGCCAAAGTATCCAGTTTCTCAGTCAAATCTGCTCTGAGAATTATATAATCATTAAGAGGATATAAGGAAATAATTTCTATTTCCACATGTGTGTTCTTGTCCAGAATCAGAAAATTTATAGAATTTGATGACATAATTCATGTTATTTTTTTTAAAAAAAAGAAAAATAATTAAAATTTGGAATCTATTGGATATATTATTGTTGTTGTTTGACACTGGCCAAATGCCAGGCACCCACGAAAGCCACTCACTCACCCTCCCCTACTACAGCTGGGCAGAGGAGAGAAAAATTTAAAGGAAGGGTTCATGAGTTGAGATAAGAACTGGAGAACACACTCCAAGGTCAAAACAGGCTCAACTTAAAGGTACAAAGTGAATTTATTACTAAAATATCAGGATAATGAGAAGTAAAATAAGCCCTTAAAAACACCTTTTCTTCCCCCCAACCCCTCCCTCCTTCCCACCAACAGTGCAGGGAGACAGGGCATGGGGAGTTTTGGTCAGTTCATCACCAAGATTCTCTTCTGCTGCTTCGTGAGAGGAGTCCTACCCCTGCTACACCGTGAGGCCTCCCATGGGAGATGGTTCTCCGCGAACCTCTCCAGCATGGCTCTAATGTCGCGAGCAGCGGTCCTGCCAAAACTGTTGCAATGTGAGTCCCTCCCACAGGCAAACAGTCTGCCCAAAACTGCTGCAGTGTGGGGTCACTCATCCATGGGGTGCAGTCCTCCAAGGACAGGCTGCTCCAGCCTGGAAGCAAGGGCCCTCTCTCTCCACCGGGTCTTCCGCTGGACCACAGCCTCCTCCAGGCATCCACCCGCTCCGGTGTGGGCACCTCCCCCACAGGCTGCGGGTGGATCTCTGCATTCCCCGTGGACCCATGGGCTGCAGGGGGCAACCAGCTTCACCATGGTCTTCACCATGGCCTGCAGAGGCATCTCGGCTCTGGCGCCTGGAGCACCTCCTCCCCCGCCTTCTCCACTTGGTGTCGCCATGTGGTTTTTCCTCACATGTTCTCACCTCCTCCTCTTCTCTGACTAGAATCCCAAAATCTTGTGACTTTGTTTCTATTTTTTTCTTAAATATGTCATCACAGAAGCGTTACCAACCTCTCTCATTGGCCCAGTTTTGGCCAGCAGCATGTCCATCTTCAGAGCCATCAGGGATTGGCTCTGTTGGACATGGTAGAAGCTTCTAGCAGCTTCTCACAGAAGCCACCTTTGTGGCCTCCTCGCTACCAAAAGCCAGGTCGTGCAAAACCAACACAGTTACTCAATCATTTTGGACCTTTTGTACATATAAGCATACTTTAGAGGTGCATGAGGCTATCCCTGCAATCTAGTGAGGGTTTAGTATTCAATAAAAATTACCTTGATGTCTCTTCTGACTTCTGATCTAATATATTTGAAAACTCCTGTGTCCAAAGATAAGTAAGAGGAGATTTTCAACTGCACACACTGAAAAGTTCATTAGAAAACGTTGTCAAATGAATATATCTGTCATGCAGTGGCAAACAAGTATGGATTTCAGCTGTTCTGTTTATCACAGGCTTTCATAGTCAAGAGAAATAATCACTTTGTTTAAAACATACTCTCTTGTTCAATGATGAAATGACAACAGAACTTGAAAAGAAATGGGCAACAAAATTAAAGAAATAGCACTTTATATTGATGCAAAAAGTAATGAGAGATGACAAAGATAGAAAATGAAATTCATTTGATTGGGAAATAAGCACGGTTTTAAAAAGCATTCTGGAATAAAAGAGGAATTTGAAGAGCGGCATAGCCTACTGATAAAGACAGAAAAAATACTGATAATGCAAAAGAAGTGCACAAAATATTTTTATTCTCCTTCTGTAGAGAGAAATGAAAGAATAACTATATCATATAAGAGGGAAGAAGCAGTTTCCATCCTAACAGCATCCAGTGAGGATGTTGAAACATATATAAGCAGTTTTAAGTCAAAAGACTTGGGTAGTCTAAGGTGAGATCTCTGTCTTCCTTATTTTAATTTGTACTTAATTGTGAGACACTATTTTGTAATACCGAAAACGAGCAAGATAACCTGCTTGTTCCAGCATAAGACAGGTAGCTGGATATAAATATGAAGAAAAAGAAAATCAAAACTTTACAAGTAATGCACTTTAATGTAAAGCTTTAAAAATATATGTATTATCCTTGTGGGTCAACAAGACTATATGGAAAGGTAGATCTTGCCAAACAAAACGTTTCATTTTTTAACATGGAAATGAGCAGCTTGGCTGAGAAAGATAATTTCTTTTGCCAGCAAGGCTAACTTAAGGAGTTGCCTCTCCTTCCCCCTCAGCCTGTTGCAGAGCTGTTCTAGTATTCCAGCTGCTGTTCCAGCAAGTCTGTGGAACTGCCCTGCAAACACGATGACAGACTTAAACTACATCTGAAACAACATCTTTCCCCTCATTTTTAAACTTTTCCACAGTCCTTTAGCCAGTTCAATCATGGTTACATAAATCTTAATAAAAGGCATGGAGCTGCATGGCATAGGTACGAAGAAGAGACTGAAGGTGAAAATGTTCATTCCTATGAGCTAAAATTGCTACCAAATCTCCCATTTCATAGAACTATCACCTGCTGTTGTAAGGATTCATTCCTAAATGGGGCTCTTGCAAGAATTTTTCTACAGTCATTGGTAAAAAAGCCTGGTGCAACACTTTTTTATCAATAGTATGTGAATAACTACACAATTGTATCTGATGTGTACAGTTTTAATCTTAATTATTCTTATGATCTTGAAATATAGGAAGAATGCAGGGAAGAGAGAAGATTCAACTGCTGGGAAAAAATCATAATTTAAAACAATATAAGCAACTCAACGTGCTGAACATTTCAAAATAAAACTGATATATGACTTGGTTGCATAAGGTAGAAATATCATACGCAGATCACTTTGAGAAGTCATTCAAGGCATAGAACTTAACAATAGAAAGACAGAGAAAACCAGTGGTTCTTACAATAACTGGTTCCATGTCTTAAGAGACACTGTAAAGAAATCAGCATCCAGACTGTAAAAATGAAAGACTCCTTTAAATGTTACTTACATTAGATTTACACTAGTATTTGCATTCACTGGTGAATGCCTGATAATCCAAAACATAGGTCTTCAAAAACATAGGTCTATAGAAATTCCTGCTAAGCTGCTAAGGAGAAAAGATACAAATGCCATCACAATGGGACGAACTGTTTTTCTTTTAAAAGAAAGATTGCTTCTCAACATGGAATGTAAGTGCACCTGTTATATACACGAGCAACAAAAGCTTGTGTAACCTTTTTCAGTATTACAGATCTTTCTTAATAAAGCCAGAATCACTTTAATATTTTCTAATTTCGCATATGCTGGTAATTACCATTAAAAATTAAATACGTAGATGCCTCTATAAAAGTGTCAGAGTTTGATGCTTTTCAGTCAGTGCTGCACAGCTCTGCTTTTCTTACGTCCTGATTGGCAGCAATTACCATTCTGTTGATCTCTCAGTATGACCAAACCCTTGTAATTTGTTTTGGTAGTGCTAACAACCAAAATCTCATTAATTGTAGCCCTAATTTTCTGAATGATCAGCCCAACATAATACCGGGGGAATCCTTATTGACAGATGCCTATTGGGTCCTCTCAACCCACCCTCTCTGACACTGCAATGGTCCTGTCTGGGCTCCAGGCTGAGGATACACAAAGAAGAAACCAGCAGAAAAATGAACCTGACAATAAAAGGAGTAATTTTTTGTTGGATTAGGGTGTTAGACAAGACCAAAGAGGAGTTACACAGGCTTGAGAGGTGAGCAGTGGGAGCTAGTGGCTTCAAGCAGGGAAAACAGGGGGGAAACAGGGTGAAGGGAATTGGCTGGGTCCCAGCTGGTCACAACGAGCTAGACTGGCTCAGCCAAGCATTGAACTGCTGTTTCTTAAACACTGCTATCCAGCTTTCTCTTTCTCACACTCATGCAACCTGCCAAGCTACCTCTCTCGAGTCTGTCAACAGGCAACTTCTTGATTGGTCTGGCTTGGCTTCTGCTCAGGCCAGCCACGGATAGGTGGTCACCGCACTGAAGAGGAATATTTTACCAATCTCACCAAAGAAAAGAGCCTTTTTGTAGCTTCTTCCATTAAACTACATACTGGTGCTTAATACATACATATCCTTTAACTAAATTTACAATTGTGTAAAGATCAGACAACAATCTGATGAGAGCAACTACACAATTGCTTGTCTGACCTCTTTAAACCAGCATCTGTTGACCACTACTGACAGAAGAAACAGGACAGAAATAGAATGTCTTCTATTTGAGATACATCTGAGATTTTTTTGTTAGCTGTATTTCAATTAGAGAATTAAAAAAGGCTAATACAGAAATAAAATCAGAGTATTTTTCAGTATCACATGATAGGCAATTATTTTAAATTGGGGTATAATCTAGGGTCCGGCTACAAAATATAAGAGTAAATTGAAGTATTATAAGTAACTTACAGATGACAGCGAAACAAAGAAACAAGAATAATATAATTCTAGAACTTAATTTTCCTATAACTTAAGACTCCTGCTGCATGAGAAACCATAGTAATATTTTTGTCCCTATCAACACTGGCTTGATTAGACAGGACCCATATCTTTATTTTCTACTTCCTGACTCATTCAGCTTCACCTTCCCCTCTACCCCAGTATTTTTAACTGTTTTCTTGGAATTAAATAAGTTGTATATTTTGTGTAAGAGCAACATATAAATGGAGCTTTGTACATTAAAAACCCTTCCACACTCCTGGAATAATCCCCTGACATTTGCACTCAGCATGATTCAGCAGCAGGAGACAACACCTACCCTAAATTTGCTCCCCATGTACATAATTATACTAACACATGGTGATTTAACACTGTGAGACAAAATGATCCCAAGGGTTTTCTCTAGCTGGAAGTCTCCAAGTACCTGTAAAAGAGCAGAAGGCGCTGACTCTACGGCATGTGTTTTTATTTACAGTGTATGTTCTTACTGATGGCCTTATAAGCAAGTTAGTCCCCATACTAAGCTACATCCATGCAGCCACAGCTGTACCAGCTGTCTCACCCCAAACAGTTTAAAGCAGGGACCTTCCTGACTAAACTGCAACAGTTCCCAAACATCTCTGGACACAATTTAATTAGGAAATCACAGGCTGTTCTACCTCTTTAACGTGGTGGGATCCTCTTCTTCACCAGCACTGCTAGTTTAAAGCAGAGACAACTCAGCTGCTCCAGAACCAAGCATGGAAAATAGATGAGAGGGCAAAATGTCAAAGAAAACAAACAAAAACCCCAGACCAAAACAGTAGAAAGAAAGCTAGGAGTTTACCTCCTGATTTTGAATTTCTGTTTCACGCTTTCTTCTTTCCACCGTGTTATGGCAGGAAATACCTTACATACTTTTCTTTTAGGCTGCAGTGGCCTTACCACAATGAGATCCTGAACAATGCTTACTAAAAACCCACATATATCTACAGAGATCTATATAGATAACTCTTCAGATACTGTAAACATTATAGAACTATTCATCCTTATGAATTCAGGAGACATCTGACAGAAAAGCCAAAGAGCAGTCTGAGAGGGGCTTCGAGTCTCTCCTGTCCCTGGGTCTCAAAGACAACGATTATGAATCATGCAACGATAAGAGACATCCAGCTCACTGGTCTCAGTGTGGTCTCACTGGGAGGCTTGCTGGGGTATCTAAAGTCAGAATATACAAACACTATATGTACAAATCACTTCTTTTCACCATCAAAACACTGAAACCTGAGCTGTAATCTGGCAACTGCTGTGACAGACTCAGCATGTCAGGGAAAAAAAATATATAAAACCTAATCCAGCTACAAATACGGAAAACTAAAGTCAACAGAGCACAATTACTCTATCTAGAACTCAGGCAGAGTGTGGAAACCGGTTCTCAAAGATGTCAAAAAAAACCTGAATCATCATACCTTTCAGATTACCACTTTTCTGTCTGCTTGAATCAAAAGGTAACAGTTGAAGGCTGAACAACTACAAAAATAAAGATCATAGAATACACTGCAAAAAAGCAAAACTCTCCCTCCAATATGCCAGAAGTTCAGTTCAACCTTTCATCAAGACCTGCAAGAACAGTGAAGATGTTTTGGTTTTCATTCTTAGGACATACTAAAGTGAACCTTAAATTATTTATTTTGGCGTCCATGATAGTGTGTTTCCTTAGCATCAGCATGAAACCTTGATTATGACTCTAAGATGCCAAATTTCATAGCCTATTCAATTTTAGCCTATTTCATAGCTCATCTATGGAAGGCAGGAATGCTTCAGAAATGGCAGTGTTCAATCTCACAGTGAACATCTGCTACGATTTCAACCACGCCTCCAATGAAAATTCCAGTCTATGCAAAAAATTGACTCACATGACTTACATCATACCAAATGATACAGAAAAAATGGTATTTCACTCAACCCTCAGCTCCTTTGTTGTCTCCCCACTTTACACTTAACCCTCAAAGAAAAAAAATGAAATTCCTCCATGCCCCCACTTGCCTGGGCAGATGAGTGGGCAGATTTACAAGTTTTTTTAAATGTTATGGCCATGAACCCATCATGTAAGAAAAGAACTCTGAAATTTCTTAAGTCCATTTTTAAAACAAAAGTCTAATAAAAACTTGTGAATTTGGTCTGTGAGACAAACCACCACCTGGAGCTCACTGAGATAAAAAGAAAGTGAGCTTCCTTTCATCAAGGATCATACTGAGGGTCACAGTGAAGTGCTAGGAATAATCTGTTGCTTCAGAGACTGCCTTAAAATCTTACACTCTTTGCAAAAGAAAAATAAAGACATGTATGTCTTGGGGTGACTCTATCATGTGTCATGTCATCTACTTTTTGGGCATAGAGCATGATAGGGGATACACATGATAGAGTCACCCCAAGACAATATATTATCTGCCTGGTGATACAGAAGATTAGAAGAAATATTTATTATAAGTCTTTTATGCAAGCATTAGCAAAATTTAGATGGTTTCATAATTCCTTTGAGGAAACAACACCATCAAACTGGGAAATAGAAGTCAAATATAATTAAACAAATAATATTTTGATATGCTGTTATGTTAAGAGATACTACCCAAAGGCAAATTCTAAAGTTGTCCTTTTATTAATTGCCTAAGGACTAAAAAATATTAATGATACTTACAATGATGTACACCTTTTACATTATGCAAATCTTAGACCTCAGCTTTAATCTCCTACTTAACAGTGAGAATTGTTCTTGCCTGAGGTCCCTACTACTCAAACTTCAAGAAATTAAAAATAGCTCTCCAAACCATATAACTTTTCTTTGATATAAAACAACCTAAGCCTTTATGAAATGGAAAAATGGCAGTAAGGAACTTGAAAAATAACCATGTTCCTCTGCTAAAAAATGCCCTCATTTCAGACATCAGCCACGTTCTCTATGGCATTAGATTCAGAAACCGTGACTGTGGAGCTCTGCTGAAGCCCAGCAGCCCGTCAGGTGAGCAGAGACTCCTGTGTACATAAGCACAGTTGTAAGGATAGCAGAATAAGTACCCTAATTTACAGAAAATGGAGAGGTTTTGTTTAAGCAATAGATGTGCCTATCTATTTCTGCTTTGTCCATGACCCTCATTAAACCAATGGTGTATGGCATAACACAGGGCAGACCAGCACCTTCTTCATGCTTTGGCAGGCTACCCTCAAACTGGAAGATGCTACCTTCAGCTATTGTCTAAATCTAAAAGTCTTGCTCAGAATTGAAGGCTGAGCCAGGTTATTGTCTAAGAAATGTTATTTCCTTTGAAGTTGAAGGAGGCAAACCACAAGATATTCCATAAATTAAGTCCAAAGAAAACAGTATGATTTTTTTCACTACTTTTGCCAAAAATGAACTTTTATCCACAAATTCTATTTTACAACATATGCTGTGAATCAGCACAATGTACACTGAAAAAAATAAATAAATGTTGCTCATAACTGGTTTGAAATCGGATCAAAAATGCTGAGGAACTGATTAAAAATAGACAAGAATAATTTATAGTTTTATTCATTTTGGAATGCGCCTGAATACCGATTTTTTTGCAAACTATGTGTGTTGTGGGGTTGGAAGACACAAAGAGTCAAGATGTGATGGGAAGTTAGGTAATACAGGCAGAGTAGTTCTGGAAATTATGATCACTTGTGCGATTTCACATCACAGAATAACACCTCCAGAGATTAAAACACCCAATAAAGAAACAATTCTGACCCTGTTGAGGGAGAGAGCAAGTTCAGCAGACAGAGAATTTGACTGAATTAAGCACAGCACTGCAAGAAAAGTAGCTTGAATTTCCCTATACATACGGAATGTAAGCATGTATTATCAGGTGGTCTGTAGTCAAGGAAAAGCAGCTTCCACCCATGGTTCTGACTGGTGCTTGATTGGCCTCAAAATCACAGCCTATAGGTACCTCTCTGTTTAGGCTCTCCTTGGAGTCCCAAGGGTCTATAATCCCTTTTTTCATCAGACGAGTATCTTCCAGGTTCTATCCTCTAAACAGTCCAGAAACCTTGTATTTCAGTTGTAAGACTGGGATGGTCCAAAGTAAATCACTCACTCTTGTAAAGAACTCTCCTCATCTTACCAATCCATTTTACGGAATGGTTTCAGAAGCAATTGCACAGCTCCAACTGAGCAGGAGGTTAATGAGAGTAGGACTTCTTAGACACATCATACAGACTGCGTTTGTGTCACAACTCAAGATGTCAGCCTCTAAACCACTCAGGTATCTACTCTCCTTAGACCACATTTGGACAGATGAGCCCCATCAGATAGATGGGTAAGAAGAATGCTCCAGCTTGGAGGGGAACTAGGTATGCTCCAACAGGAAAGCTCCAGGAGACTAGACTATAAGGTGTGTCAGGGACAGGAAAGATTGAGAGAAAAAAAAGAACACAGCAGTGGAAAGAGGCTCTTAAGAGAAGGAAGCTGAAAAGGTAAGCTTTAGAGGTAATGGAGAAAAGCCCAGTGTTTTATCACTCAGAGTTGGCTGACACTAAATTGAACCCATCCAGAAGGACACCGTGTGGAAAGAGCAAAGATGTTCACAAATTGCTTTTATTTCTTTTCCTTTCTATGTAATCACTTTGAGTTTTCCAAATTTAAAAGCTTACAAGCTCATGAAAACCTGTGGTTAGGAGAAGTTGTTGAGTGAGTGAGGGCTGCTGAGTGAGTTTAAAAGACTTTCCCCTTCAGATACTTCACTGTAGACATAGGTAAATCCTATAGATCTAGGTAAATCCTAGAACCACCTTTTTAACCAGGCTGGGTGTCATCACACATTTCAGGAATAAGCACAGTAACATTTGCAAAGCAATACTTATGATTTGTTGGTGGACTCAATATTAGGAGTAATTCCTGTTTTTACAGATTTCAGCATGAGAGTAAAGTAGCGTAGCATCAGGACTCTCTAGAACACATTTACTGTGATTTGGTGCAGTAAATATAACTACAATTAAACTAATTTGTCATAAGAAAAAACAAAGTACATTTTTTATACAGTATCTTTGATTTAGTTAATATTAAAAAACCTGCATATTCCACAGTAAGTTTCCAATTCACAATTAATTAGTCATTTATATTGAGTTTACTTCTACAAATATTTTGTCTTAAACAAAACCCCAAGACATCTGTAGGTTTAATTTGCATATTGTTCAATTTCTTTCCATTGCCATGAAAAGCAACTCACTACTTGGCTCTGATAACTGTTCAAAGAAAGTCATCTAAGTTTTGAGTTATATTTGCAGCCTATTTATGACAATTGGGAAGCCATTTAGCCTTACATATTATATCAATCGACATGGCAAAAATGCCATGCAGGTAGGCTTCCTTAAAGAATGAAAGACTTCTTGAAATGAAGTATTCTGCAAAATCTGACTATTCTGCAAAATCTTTTTAAAAAAAAGACTGTCACAGATGGTCTATTTTTCCATGTTTATTTCCTATATGTTGCAAAGGTTATTATTTCATTTTGACATATTTATTTTTTCCTATGACAGATCTGTATTCAACAGACAGATTAAATGAGTAGGCACATGTTTGATTTATAAATATTTTAAACATTTCTCCACTGAACATGGATACATATATATTCTCTACAAAGAAGGAAAATAATCAGTCAGGTCACAGTAAAACCCCTAATGTTTGATCTTCAGATAACAGGGGACCAAAAAATTTGCACTGCCACAGTTTATGCTTCTACAGTTTATGAAAGGAGACAAATATTCACATCACCAAAATACACTTACATTCAATTTTGCTGAAGATCTTTTTTTAAAAAATGATGGATATAAAAACTAAAGATGACAAAAACAATCACCAGAGTTTCCCTGATAAATTTATACTTATGATTTTCATAATCCTAAGGGAATTTAAACTGCAGATTTGCTGCTAAGTTATCAGTAGACAGAAAAAGATGGTGAGAATATTTCCAGTGGAGAACCAACACGTTTTATGAGAATCAAAGATGACAAGCTCACAGGTTGCAAAGAAGCATAACTTGTACTGTGAATATTATTCATCAGGTTGAAGCCTTTTTCTAAATATGCCAGGGGATAGTACAAGGTTGACAACTGCTCTCTGGGAAGTTTTATTTTGTCAAGAATTTCACAGAAGTGATTATGCTGTGTAATTTCAATATATTTTACCAGACTCCTTCAGGCATGGTTAACACTCTCCTGAAAAATATATCAACAAAATTGGTGAAGTACTTCAACATACTCAGTGTCATTCACATTAGGCTGGCTGAATAATTGCAGGAAAATTAAAACTTCTTACTGAGTTATTTGGCACTATTTGCTTATTTGTTATTTGGCGCTACCTGGTTATTAAATGTAAGTCCTCACTGTAACAGATGACCATATAATATGTATTTATCCAGAAGGGTACACAAGAAAAAGCATTCTTTGCCCTTCACAGTTGACAAGTGAGAACGCTACTTCAATGTGTTATTCCACAAACACATTTAAAACATAAGTACCAAAATTTATAAATTAAAAAAAATGGAGTGCCAAGAAAGAATGGAAAATATGTTTTTTCTGTGTTTGCACTGGAAGGGAATTAATCAGGCACAGCAAGTTCAGTAATTCAATGAAAAGAACTAAACCATGCTACAAATGAACACCAGAAAATCTCTTCAGTCTATTCCATGTTAACATGGAGGAAAAATCATCTTAGTCACCTCTTTAAGGGCTGTCCTGGGTTGGTGTGGCAAGGTTTGGTAGAGGGGGGAGCTACAGTGGTGGCTTCTGTGTGAAGTGGTCAGAAGCTTCCAGCAGCTTCCCCTTTGTCTGACAGACCTAATGCCAGCTGGTTCCAGGATGGACCTGATGCCAGCCAAGGCCAAACCCATCAGTGACAGTCTCTGGGATAATGCATTTAAGAGAGGAATGAGAGTATGTGAGAGAAACATCCCTGCAGACACTCAGATCAGCGAAGAAGGAATGGGAGAAGGTGCTCCAGGTGCTGGAGCAGAGATTCCCTTGTAGCCTGGGGTGCAGACCATGGTGAGGGAGCCGTGCCCCTGCAGTCCATGAAGGTCCAGGGTGGAGCAGAGAACCACCTGCAGCCCAAGGAGAAGCCCCATATCAGAGCAGGTGGAGGCTCAAAGGAGGCTGTGATGTTGTGGAAAGCCAGTGCTGGAACAGGCTCTTGGCAGGACCTGTGGATCTGAAGCCCATGCAGAAGCAGGTTTGCTGGCAGGATTTGTGATTCCATGGGGGACGCATGCTGGAGCAGCCTGTCTCTAAAGGATTACACCCCATGGAAGAGACCTGCCCTGGAGCAGTTCCTGAAGAGCTGCAGCTCATGGGAAGGATTCATGATGGAGAAGCTCGTGGAGGACTGTCTCCCGTAAGATGGACCTCAGGTTGGAGCTTGGAAAGACTGTGAGGAATACAGTGAGGATGGTGAGACAAGTCAATAGCTTGTCCAGAGAAGTTGTCATCAGTGGAAGTATACAAGGCCAGGTTGGATGGGACTCTGAGCAACTTGATATAGTGAAAGATATCCCTGCCCATGGCAGGGAGTTGGGCTAAATGATCTTTGAAGGTCCCTTCCAAACCAAACCATTCTGTGATTCCGTGCTTCTGAACCCTTCTCCTGAGGAGAAGGGTGTACCAGAGACAATGTGTGATGAACCGATTGCAACTTCCCTGTCCCCTTACACTACTGCAGTGAGAAGGTAATAAAAATCAGGAGAAAAGTTAAACACCGGAAGAAGGGAGGGCTAGAGTGTAGGTGGTTTTAAGATTTCGGTTAATTTCTCATTATCCTACTCTGATTTAATTCATAATACTTTCTTTTCTCCCAGGTTGAGTCTGTTTGGCCTGTGATGGCTACTGGTGATAGATCTCTCCCTGCCCTTATGTCAACCCATGAGCCTTTTGTTCTATCTTCTATTCCCTGCCCAGCTGAGGAAGAAAGTGATAAAGCAGCTTTGGTGGGTCAGCCTATCACAAATACATAAGAAGACACACCAAACAAGCACTTTTCCTGAGAGATTTGAGAGAGCCACTAAAGCTTCCTTGACCAGTATCCTGTTTCTGTCTATGGCCAAAAGAAAATTAAAAAATGCTCAGAATCTGTAGCACACATAAAATGCATTTTTTCCTATCGTCTGCAGCAGAGCAGCAAAAACATTGAACCATGAGATTATTTAAATGAAACACAAATATGTTACACAGGCACAATGATTGATATTTTCTTTAGTTATGTCTAAGGAATATTTATAAATTCATCAGTTGCAGCGGCACATCTAATGCTCATGTGTCTAATTTCAGGACTGCACCTATCCTGTCATATAGATATTTTGATTAATCTTTTTGTTCCATCATTAGATCATTTTCCTTCTTTTCCTCCACAACTCTTCAACAAACACTTTCCACAATCTCATTATGTTTTTAAAAACGCTTCTATAATTACACAAGAAATAATATTGCATGTCTCTTTTGTTGATTTTCATTACTTGAGTGATCACAGAAAGAAAAAAAAATTGATCACAGACAAATTCTTCCAACTGCATGGTAGGAGGAATTTATAATTATAATTCTATTAGGTTTTACATTTGCAATAATTATACATTTCTTAAAGTGTGAAAATCAGCTCAGAGCAACCTGAATTACAATAATACATAAAAACAAAGGAGCTCTACATAAATTTCTTCAAGACAAATTGCTGTGCTCTCAAATCAAGCCTTTTAAAATATTGCATTCTAGGCCCTGTCTCTTGGAGTATTAATTATATTCCAAAAGCTCAATATAGGTGAAATCACTATCTCATTAAAGTCAAAAGATATTTTGACATTTGCTTCAGCATGGCCTTAACCTATTGTAAGATCAAAAGATACAAATATGCAGGGAAAAAAAAGCAGAAACATACATAAAACCAATGTTCTTTCTGAATTTTCTTTAAAAAGCAATTTATTGTCTCTCCTTTTAAAAACAGCTTTACAATTAGACCTATTTCTCATTGCGGTAGGGATAGTCGTATCAAAGATAATGTGTCGCCAAATCCCAAACATTCAGTTGAGGTTTACAGATTTGTAGGTTTGTTTCAATGCATTCTTTTTCTTGACCCGTGTACATATTTCAATTCTTGAACAGCTCAAGTCCTCTGATGTTTCAGTGGTGTGTTTATATAATGCAGGACAGTTTACCCAAATAGCCATTCTGTTCTAATAGTTAAAACCACCCATCTGGCACACAACTTGATGCCAACTGTTAAGCACTGAACTGACAGGATCATGACAAAATGCTAATTCTCTTCATGTTTTGCATGAGAACAGTAGAATGAATATGGAGGCTATTATGTGAAAATGATTGAGGCATGCCTCATCAACAGCATCTCCTACTCTTACCTCCAGTCAATGATTCAAATAATGTCAAGCCAACATTTTCAGAAAATGTGTAAGGAATTTGGCAGGTAGTTCAGCTTTCCAGCGCATTTTACAAGTGCTTCCACAAAACCCAAGTCAAATAATCATCTCCTTCAAAGACTATTCCCTAAAATAGTATCAGACTGGTGTTAAAGAGGAGGTACTGAAACTTGCTTCTGCTTTAGTAGTGGTAAGCTAGACTGAGTACAAAGGGAGCAATAGGGATTTGAATCTCCAGAATTGCACCTTATGATATTAATAAAGAGACATTTCAGAGGTTTTTCTGATAGTTTCATAGATTAAATCTATAAATGTGCCCATGGGAGTGAGGGCCCTGGTGGCACCACCAGCCCGGACTGCCCTTTCCCCATCCCACCGTGTTTCCCCAAGGCCCAGGACCCTACATTAGCCCCTGCTCCAATGATTCTTCATCAAGGCGGGTCCCCAGCTCCCCACAGACCTGCCCGGACTTTTCTCAGAGCAGTGCCCAGTGGCCAGCACTGGAGCTGCCCATGCCTGGACAGGGTGAGGACAGGCCCTGGCCCCTGACACCCCCAGCCCCCAGGAAACCCTGACACTTGAATAGCATACGCTTTAATCAGTTATTTATTCTACCTTATGGATTAAGATAATTAAGTATCATAGTCAAACCATTAACTTATTATTATAAACTGCCCTTATTAACCACACATTCAATGGAGTGCTTTTTCTGGTCAACCCTGCAAAAGTATGGTTTAGTGGTGATAAAGTGCTTGAGATGGCCAGGTTAAAACAACCTTTCAAGAGGGTACAGTAAGACTAAATATTTTACAACCTTTAATAATACAGCAGATCCTGTAGGCATAGAGTCCCTGTTTGAAAAAGAGCAGAGGTCTAAGTTTAAAAGACATGAAGCATCCTGGTAGGCCCTGAGGAAGATGGTTACAGGTGCAGAATATTCATTGTTGCTCTTGCTCTCTCCTCTTGTCCACTAAAAACCCCCAAATAATCATTATTTGGTGTAAGTTATGATCCAATGTTTTTTCTCATCTAAGTCTCAATGCGACAAAAACATCAGTAGATAATTTTCAAAACCACAATAATTCATGTCAAAAGCAATCAGAAATTTTCCACATGCAAATCAGTGAATAGGCTTCCTGCTTTGTTTCTATCTTACAAGTAGGATGGGGTAGTGCTTAATGCAAATATTAAGACTCAGTCTCAAAATTTCGTATTCTGGTATGTATTGTCCTTGTCTTTCATTCAAAAAAACCCCCAAAAAAAACCAACTGAGCTGGCCAAAGGGCCATCCATCCTAGCAATCCTATTTTCAATAGTGGCTGCAATCAGTAGATGAGAGAAACATAATAGGGCAAGCATATATGACACTTCCCTTTCACTCTTCAAATCTCCATTTATTTTCAGCTAAGGGATTTCCAAAGCTGGATAAGGATTGAATGAATTATCTATTGGTAAGACAACATTCTCTCTGGATCATGGCACTACTTTTCAGCTTCAGTGCTGCAAAAGAAAGTCCTTATAACTGATAATTAAAACTGAAATAAAACTGAAAATAAAACTCAAAGAAAGAGGCTGGCTGTTTTTAAAGGATATTCCAGCTCATTAAAATTTGAAAATAATTTTTAAAAACCCTCTCAGAATAAACCTTATAATTTCAAAGGGTACTGAGGAATTCCACTGCAGAGAATGAGATTAAAAAAGTCTACCCCTGATGTATGAAGAATTTTGTGAGATACAAAAGTCTTCATATAAGAAGCCAGGAAAAAATATACTGCTACAAACCTCGTTGCTCAGGTCTTCTCAGTGCAGTCAAAGCTCAGCTCTATGGAGATGTACTCACACATACTTTTTTCAAAGGTTCACATCTCTTTCTAATGCCCCAATTTCTGCTTCTGTTTCAATAACTACAGTTTGTGGCCCTGCTATCATACAACTACATTGAGAAAACAGCATCATTTTCAAAAATAATAACTTTCTTCCAGATCAGAATCTATGTTTTTCTCTCTACCCAGTTTTAGGATGGCACAAGGTCAATATTCCAAAGCAAAAGATTCCATTAAGTTTCAATACTTTTTTTAATGTAATTCAAGAGATGACATACTATTAAATAATGTATTTTCAAAATTCCCAAGTGGAGACCAGAAATGTTACTAAAACTGTCTGGAGCAGGGCTCTGTGTCTCTGCACATGTCAATCGCTGAAAACTCCAATTTCTCCTCAGAGTTTATGAAAGTCATTGAAATTCCACAGTGCCACTAACTCCTGCCAGCACAAATCAAGTCTCAACATTGTTCCACAATTTATGTGACTAAATGAATAACTTTTATTTTTCTTAATCAAATAGAGATGACAGCATAAAAACTAGAGATTTTAAGTTGTCAAATATCTACTGAGAAAACTAAAAATTTAAAAAAAATCATAAAACATTATAACAAATTTTTCTAAGTGTTAATTTTTGATTGTATACTATATGAAAACTTCTCTACCTCGTGGAGTTTCTAGAGAAATAATTCATATAATGTATTTTAAAGCATGGAATTTTTTTATACATAAATTAAATACAGGTAAGATTTTTTTTTCCTAACCAAAGCTGGGAAAAGCTGCTATGATAATATTCATATTCCAACAAAGTCTTAAACAAATAAATTGCTACTCTGCCTCCATAATATCTCTCTCATTGTCAGTGGCAGCTGGAAGATCAGCAGGTTTTCATCTATTATCATTACTTACTGGGCTTGATGATGATTACTCTGCCAGTTGAGTCTGGGATCAAGTAATCATTACTTGTAACTGAGAATGTGAGCCTTATCACAGCTTCTGCCACTCTCATGGTAAATGTAAAGATAAAAACATGTTCTGTATAACTGTATTTAGTGTGAAGTTTATACTGAAAGCTCTAATGGAGAACCATGACACGATCCCTGAAATATTAGGGAGATATTCCTAAAAGTGACCAGTTTTTAAAAGAAGTCTTCTGAGTACAATTAATACTTTCATAACCTGTAAAAAACACCCTATGCTGAATTGTCCAAAATCTGCATAGAAGCAAGGTTTGTCTGGGATTGCATCTTCCCTATGAGATCTAAAAACATTAGTCCTTTACAGTGATGATCTCTATAACATCAGCATCATCCTCACCTAACAGTCACCTGCAGAAGGACACACTGAATATTTGCCAAGACCCCACTGTAGTGGGTTTGTTCGCATTTCTTACCTTCTGTGAGATAAGAATCAGGAGGAATACAAAGCAGGTTCTAAACTTAAAGAATATAAAGAAGTATATTAACAGAACTAACAGAAAAAAGGAATATTAAGGGTCAGAATAAACCTTCAGAACTTATCTCGTCTCCTCATCCTCCCTCCTCCTCCCACTTACAACATAAAGACACAAATTTAGGATTATTTCAGTCAGTTTACCACCTCTGTAATAGTCTTTCATCAGTTCACTTAGGGAGAGGAGTCTCTTTTGCCCATGCTATGGGGCTTTTCCACAGTCACAGCACAACAGCCGCCCGGGGTGGTTTTCTGTTGGCATGTGTGAGTCCCTTCCCTCAACTTACAGCTTTCCCCACAACCGTTTTCAAGGGTTCAATCTTAGCTAATGGGGTATTACTTTAAGGATGAGCTATTCAAGAGTAAAGGTTTTCTTCATCTGCCTCTGGGATCATCTTCATCTCTAGGAACAGAAGTCTTCTTCTTCCCTGGGAGCAGGGGTCTTCATTTCATCATTACTTCTCTCTGCTCAGGCTTCTCATTGGATCTCAGCTACTTCAACATTTGCTTATTTCAGCACAGGCATCTTTGCTCATGGCTACAATTTGAACGCTCCACCCCCCATGCTTTCATGAAATTACAAAAGGGTTTTCTGATGTATCATAGTCCATCAACATAGCTTTACAAAAGATTTTCAGTTTTCAGGTTGTAAAAGCATCTCCTCTATCCCCTCTCTCTCTCTAGGTTTCAGTTCTCTCTTCTTCACTGACTTTGGTGTCGCTATCATGGTGTTTATTCACGTGCCTTTGCCTTTCCCTTTCCTCTGACCTGAGAGAGGATTGATGTTGCAGGATTCATTTTTTCTGAGGAACTTACAGCACTGAAGGGGTTGCTCTTATCCGGGTCTGGCTGGTTGGTCGCACGATCTCTGCTGGGCAGCGGCTGGAGTTGGTCTCTGGTGTAAAGTTTCAGTTCATTTTGCCGCACCAGGGAAAAGTTCATGCTGTCCCGCATGGAGCTGTGGGCCGTGGCCCGGCCCCCGCTGAGCCAAGATGGAGCAGGGCTGTGGCCCTGGTCAGGCCCAGCCAGGCCTGGACTGGCCCGCCAGGCTGAGCGGGCAGCCCTGTTACCTGTCCAAAGGGCCGGAAGCAAGAGAGAATTCCTGCGTCTCCACGAGGTTTAAATATGTAAATTTCGATATGCGCTACTGGTCTAAATGACTGTCCATCAAGTTCAGGTTCAAACCACCACAGCCACCAGTGCAGCTTTGGTCCCGCTCCATTGAGTGGGTGCGTTCCACGGCCTGCTGAGTTTCTGCCTTGGAAATGCCCAGGGAGAGAAGACCCAGAGGGAGAACTACACTAAATGTATCACACAGAGTTTGCCAACTGCCCTTGCTCCGTATTTTGCCTCTCATACTGTTTCTAGGAATGCTCATGAATATTTATGAATGATGTCAGAAGGAACCCAAACGTCAACTGCTCCATGCTATTCTAATAAAGTTATGTTATTATTCACACAATAAGACCACAGGGCTATAAAACACGAGAAAAATATTATGAACAACTTTGAAATAAATTCAAGCTATAGCTAAAAAGCTCTGGAAGAGATGTATAGGATGATGACCCTTCCCTGAAAATCTCCAAATACTAATGAGATAGGAAGTACATTTCTTCCGGGAAAATGACATAATACATAATGAAGAAATACAGAAACAAACACGGATAGTGTAAATACCATAAAACAAAAGCTATTTAAAAAAGAACCCTGTAATCATTCCTTAGAAGAAAACACTGACTTAGAACTGTAGGAAAAAAAAGTTTCTGTAAAATTTGCAATGAATAAACTTTTCCACTATAGATAAAGCTTAAGAATTTTATTCCATGTTATTAAGATTAAAACAAGTTTATATTATAATATATTACTAATTTTAGAACACTTTCGCCAAACTTCTAGTACTCTATCAGTAAGCAGAGATTTCTTTAAATTAACTACAGTAAATTTCAGCTAACTTTAAAATATTAATAATTTCAACTTTGATTCTGGGCACAGGCTTAAGGAACATTTTAATAACTAGCATAAAACAATTATTGTTTGCTTTATAGAGTGTAATCCATTACTAAGCAATATTTATCACTTCTATATTGAACAACTTTATTTCCTACACAGAAAAATTACTGAACTGTGGCCACTTCAATTTTATAAATTGGAACACAGCCAGTGTGCCACAGTTCTGAGAGTTATACTGTGGAAAGTGATAATCACTGAATAGTAAAGCTTTTGGTAAAAAAATTCTATTAAAAACACTTAACCCACTGGACTAAGAAATTTTGATATGGTTATCACATTTATGGCTCCAAATTTTCAGGAAAGAGGAGAGAAGAAAAAAAAGAAAAAGCTTTATAAGAAAAAAATTAAAATAGTTTTATTTGGAAATGATAACTTTTTTTTTGAGTCAGATATGAGTAAGAACTTTTTCTTGTGACAGAATCATATTATTAAAATATCTATAAATAAAATAAGTAAAATTTTGCCTTGGATCAGAAAATGTCTAATAGACAAACTTTCCTATTTTTCCAAATTATGAAAATGAGGATCTGGATAATGACAGAGCCTGAAGCTTAAGTGCATTCCTGCAGTTGATAAAGGACAAGAAAATATTGAATCTTGGAATGGACAGTGGTTTGTCCAAGAGGACATGCATCAGGGAAATCATAATTATCATTTTGGTGACCATCATAGCATAACTGCTAATCTACCTTTTTTTTTTAAGATGGTAGTTGAGTTTATACACCATTGGAGAACATAAAACCACTGGGTAAACAAAAGAAGTTTATTCCTCAAAAAACTTAAAAAGAGATGGAAGAAGACTGAGCCGGCCTATCTCCAAATGAGCCACTAGCTGCTATTAGAGCTCTCATGAAAAATATGGAAGACTTGTTCTGGCACCACATCAAATGTTACAAAGATGTAAATCTGTCTCTCAAATACTGTGCTGTTTTTTTCATGAAGACACTTGAATGTCATCAGATGTGAAATGGAATCAGATTTCCAAACCCCCAAATGTTTTGCAAAATAGCATTTCTGCTTTTTTGGCTATTACTACTGATTGCATGACTTCCACTGACACTTTTGACAGAACTGACAGTTTTGAGAAAAATTTCTATTGTGTAAAATGAGCATTTCCATGGTAAGATTACTTCACCAGATATAATTAATTTGTTTTAACATATTCTCATACATTTTGCCTTTTACAAGAAAGCACAAGATACTCGATTCTGTTGTTAGAAGCAGCAGTAATTTCATTTCAAAACAAATAATGATGTATTTAAATTTCTGCACAATTCCTCCTGAACTGAGAATATTTGCCTTGACAAAACTGCCTTATAAAGAAAGGCACATTGTAATTTAACTGCCTTGGGTCAAGTGAAGCTAGTGACAGTGCCATCCTTATTATGTTGCTCCCATTCTATCTTAATCTGTTTCTAAATAGTGATGAATTTATTAATCTCATCCAAATAATTCTCCCTTCCAAGATATGACCATGCCTTAGTGTCAAATACGAATGAAGCCAAATTTCCATACTTAAACCAAAGCTGTTAAAGTATCACACAATAGCGTATATGCAGGTGCAGATTTAATACAGAATCTCATTTGCCACAGTTTTCTCAGACATAATCCTTAGCATTCAAGAGCTCCAAGAGTTGGATCACTCTCTAATACATTTTTTTAAATTCCTTGGCACAGCAGTATTACCAAATATTGTGAATTTAAACACATTTGTATAGATACATTCAGGTCATGTCAGTTTTAATCATCACAGTTTCTAGTTACTATTAAAATCTCCATTATATCTGTGTTTTGCTATTATTAGTCTTTCAAGATAAAAGCTATTTACACTTGATTATTCTTAGACTCCTTAGGGCATATTTGGAAAATGTAGCATTTTGTATAAACGTTTCATATGCCTCATATTCATAATATGTTGCTGAATACAGGATACAAGCATTTGACAGCAGGGTGTTTACTTCCAGGTTATGAGTTCAAATTCAACATGAAGCAGAAAAGACAAAGGTAGCACCAGGTACTAAACCATCTGTGACTTTTATTAAATTAAGGTAACAGATTTTAGAGTCAGATGTGACTATTATGATTTTCAGGTCTGGATCCAGATTCAGTTTTTGTCACAAAGGTTTACAAAGTAATTTCTTCATAAAACCTATGAATTGCATGAGGTAAAAAAATTCTTTTGGAAATGCATTCTTCTTGGTTTATACTGCATCTGATGAAGAATCTACTCCCCTGTAATATCTGCTTCACTATCAAGAATTTGTCAGTGCCCACTTAGGTAACAGAAGGTTACAAAACACATTAAAAAAAAGACCAAAGTGTTTCAGGGTAGATGGCAATGTAAAGGAATGTTCTTGCCCAACACAGATGGAATAGTGCTCACAAAAAAAGAAAAAAAAAAGAAAAAGAAAAAGTACTATTTTTGAGTAAAACATAAAATGAAAAAGACATAAGAAAAGGGGCCTGCAACCAAGTAAGCTGCACAGAACCGGATTCATGTGCTTTATACACTTGGTTTAGACCTACCTCTTCCAATCAGATCTTATCAAAAGGAATATATTTATTTAGTTTTATTGTTCTTTGTTTCTGGCTGTTTTTCTCATTACAGAGACACCACTGCATTTTTTATTAAAAAAATACATTTCAAGTTGTATAGCTGAATCCTAGCCCATTAATCAACAACAAGGAATGCTTTCTTTTAACTGCAAAATAGAGCACAAACTGCTTGAAGTGTTTCATTTTAACGCTCTATAAATAGTGGCTAATAATTCAGCTATATAAAATGAGTTATTGATATTTCAGTGCATTCTTATTTGGAGTGCAGAAACCTTCAATTTTTTTCATTTTTGTATAATTAGGCTCTAAATTTCAATTATTTTCTCTACAACGAAGGTAGAAAGTAGAGATACAAATATAAACTTTCTTCTGTATCCATGTCATTTAATCACCATCAGTTCACAGTCTAAAGTACAAAGCCTTTCCCAGTCACCTAATGAATGAGGTTCTTGTGTTACTGAATATAGGAACATGATTGAAGAGCACTAACTTTTGCATCATTTAAAAATATCAGTGAAAAACGACGTATGTGAGCTTTAAAGACTAGGTAACACTAGTGAGTGGAATATTTAAAATGTCTTTCCTCTCAGGACGAAAAAAAAAATTAAAAAAAATGTTTTTACTCAGTAAATTTCATGTCCGCCTATCCACAAGACTTGTTCACGTTCCTGAATAAAGTTGTAAAAGTCCTTCCCTAAGCAGTTTTCAAAGTTTTGGAAGTACTTCATTCCAGCATAGGCAGAAGAAAATAATAAAGATTCCACCTGTCTTTGTACCTTATGGTTTTGATTGATCACTTGCCAATAAATTAACACTATACAAACCAGTGGAAAGCAAAGGGGTTGCATATGTGGCATTTAATGTAGACTTTGAAAGTGGTATATTTTGACTCCCCAGTGTAGTGTTCTATTTTCCCCACTCCTGTTCTTACCAATCGCCTGCCTTTCCATGTGGGTCCCCCCCTTCCCCGCCCCTAGCCCTAACCTATAACGCCGCTAGCCTCAGGTTTCTCCCATTGGTTCTGTTACCCCAACTCCGCCCATGTACCACCCCTGTGCCCTGTGACCATTGGCCCATGTGCTCTCCCTGCCCCCTTCGCCCCCCATAAAGGACCCTGCATGATACCTGATTCTTTCTCTCGCATTCTACTCTGCCTTGGGACGCCTGGCTCTGCCTGTGGGAACCATGCCATGTGCTGACTCTCTACCTTTGGGAGCCAGCACATGTGCTGAGCCTGGGCTTGTGGGAGCCACCATGGAATAAAAGATCTTCTGCAGTCCTCATGCGGTGAGCCTCCTCACCTCCTTTATTGTCACCATGTTGTGGGGTGTCAGCTAGCTGGAGTTTGCAAGGGGCAGCCTGGAAGAGGCACGGGAAGCGGAACAGCCGCTCTCCCTGAGCAAGCCTCACTGCGCTCTCCAAGAAGGCTGTGGCATGCCATACCACTGCAGGAAACTACACACTGCAACACCCCAGCATTCTGAATACTAATCTATAGAAAACAAAATCTTGGTTTAAAGCTCCAGCCTCAGGCTGTGCCTTCAGAAACAGTAATTAGAATCTCCCTATTAATTGAAAAATTTCAAACACAATTTAGAAGGAAAACAGAGAAAATGTAGAAGCAGAGTTCAAAGCTTAAAAAAAATTTCTTGTTCAGATAGCATACTTTAAACATATTTATTACTTCGGGGAGGAATTCATCTATTTGTTTTTTAAATTTTCAAGCATGATTTCCTAATTTCCTACATAATTTTCTTTTTTTCTGTTGTCCCAGAGAATCAAAATAAATCCATGAGGTTTTTATTTTTTCCGGTGCATTTTAGATTTAACTGTATTGCAAACAAATGTTACCAGTTATCCTCTCTATTCAGCTGGTCTGTTTTCCTCTTCTAGATTCCTAATATGGAGTCTCACAGACAACAGACCAACATCCCTACTCACCCTCCCCTTACTCTTACTATACACTGCTAGTGCATCTGAATGAAAATATTTAAAAAAAAATAATTTGACATGCCAAGTAATTCTTAAAAAATATGTAAGTTCTCAAAATAGTCATTTATCCCAAAATTTGTATTTTAAAAAAATTAAAAAGGTCTCATCTGATGAGGTACTAGAACTCATATCAAAATCAGTTCTCATGCATTTGGAAACGAAAAACACCTCTGTGCTGAAAACAGGTATGCTAGTCTTCAGCTGAAAGAGTTTTTCAGGAAGTCATGTGTGTCTGTAAAGTGGTGCTTATCATAAAAGTGCCTCTCAGCTACAGTATTGTGTACTTAAGCACATCTTCTACTTTGTTTGATTTGCAGCCAATACTCTGATATAAAACCAATCATCCTTCTATGTTTTTCTTCTACTAAACTGTTTGTTTTGCTGACTGTAAGAGTAGTGCACATGACAGGGCTGATAAGGAATCCAAATTTATGCCAGCCTGTGCCTGTGCCTAGATCCTGTTTACTTCTATGGAAGGTGACACAGCTGCAAGAAAGATACTACATAGTTCATTATGTCTTAAAAGAGCTTGTCTGACTAGACCAGTTCATCCTGGCAGTGCTTCTGAAAAACATCTTTATGGATAAGGACTTCACAGTCAAGTTCTTGTGAACGTTCTCATTTCAGGAACCTTAATGAAGCATCACAATTACAGCAGTTTGCATGTTTCTGTTCTATCATTTCATTTTTCTGTACTTGATGACTGGCCACTTGAACAACCATGGTGCATTTAAAATTCATAAATGGATGTTAACATAATACTAGCAATGAAGAGTTTTTTGCATGACATTGAGGACAGAAGACAGGCAATGAAAAAGGCTTTGCAGTTACAAGATGTGTTATTAAATCCTGAAGTATATTTTTTGGTGAATTTTCCTTGTCGTCACTTCAGAAATACTCTCTGAGTTTAAACACGTGCATGGATTGCATTCCCACCTTCCTTTAACCACTGGTATCAGAAACTGAACTAGCCTGACACTTCAACACTTGTGGAAGGAATACCTCATTGAATTCTGTCTAAATATAATTTGCTTCTGTTTAACTTCAGTTACCTGTTGACTTTGCTTTGGTATTAGTGTTTCTGTTTTTCTTTGTCTTCAGTACCAATTCTTTTAACTTTGAAGTCACCCAAAGGCTTGGTTAGCAACGTGCACTTTAATGGGAAAAATGACTACCTTTTTGCCTTTCAAGATTTAGAAATGGCAATTATAGAAAGCTCCTGTTACAGCTTTTGCTCTGAAGCCAAGTCTTGGAAACAAAACTAATACTGCCTAACTTTAGCAATATTTTTTTGTGAGCTCTCTAGCAAGCCATTTCTTATAAAATTCACAGTAAGGCTGACATTTTTTGCTTTGTATCTGTAGAGGAACACAAATTTTTTTTTTTTAAAAACTACATGTCTTTAGAGATTTTAGCCTCATTTCAGGCTGCCTGACTGCCACAGTCTGCGTGCTGCCTGACCTGTTGCATCTGCTGCCAAATCCATTGTTCAATTACGCTTACACTTCTCAGCAGTGTTTTTCATTAGGACACATAGCAGAGATGAGAAACCTTATTCTTTGCATTACCACTATCAGACATATCCATCCTTAGATTCTTTACAATCACAATGTACCCGCAGATACACCAATAATCTACCAGTGTTACACATTTTTTCTTTTTATGGCATTAATGATAATCAGTTTTAGATGGAGAACATTTTCTTCCAATTATGACATATTTTAGCACATATTGAAGTGTGTATTGCTTTCTGCTCTCTTCTAAACATCTCCATGCTTTTTATTTGAATGTCCTAATATTTTACATTTTCTTGAGCTTGTTTTCAGTCATGGTTTGAAAGTAAAGTTTTAAAAAGCATCATATCATGTAATATCTTTCTTGAACAGGAACTGGATCTCAGGGAGGAGAAATGGATGGACTCTCCAAGGAGACGCAGAAGGTGCATCTCCTGCAATAGGTTAAGTCCAGTGGGACTCAAAGGGATACTGTAAGGATAGGGATTCTAACATTGTACGCTCACTCTTGAGACCTCCATATGACCTAAATGGACCTAAATTTCAAATAAATTTCTATTACATGAAAATGTTAATATGAGAATGCTCTCAGTGAGGGATCTCTGGCCAGTGAACACAGTTAAGATAAAGAACTCCACTTGGCCTTAAGAGCAACCTGTAAGGGATAACAAGCCATCAGAGATGGAGAGTCTCAAAAAACTAAAGGGACAAAGGTCCTGCATACACCACAAAGCTACCGGACTCAAAAAGCCCTGCAGGCAGACTATGTAGCTTCCAAATAATCCCTGATACTTTTGAGTTTCCTTCTCCTCTGGAGAAGGAAAACAGTAAATAAAATGCACTAAAGACTAATCTCTGCTTTTCAGGCTGGCAACACAGCAGTTTTTATTCACTTGCCAGAATTACTCAAAATAGAACAGTAGCATCTAAAGTGCCTGTTGGGAACAGATCCCAGCATATGCTGTTGACTCCAGCCACTCCTGAGAACTGTCTGGGAAATTGCTAGGTTGGAGCGCATCAAAGCTACAACAGAAAGTATGCTGGTAATAAAAATGCATGGATGGCTGCTTAGCAGTGCTTGAGCCCTTGCCACTGCTCTGTTCCATTCTCTAGTAAACACACAAGCCAGGCAACCAGTGCTGATGCACTGAAGCTTTTGTACTGCAAACAGCAGTACCAGAACTGTCACCACAGTAACATACTGCATGAGTCTCGTACGCCTGCTGTGATGCATGGGCTTACACAAGACTCTGAAGGACTCAGCCGCAGTAGCAAAGTCAGACTGAGGAGTCTTTAGAAAAGTATTTATTGGCATAAATTTCACCCTTTTTACAGAAGCACTAGCTCTGGACCCAGTTTTCACATATCAAGAGAAGTGTGACTTTTTATATGAGGATTTAAGTCACACATATCTGGCACAGAAACTATAACTATAAGAACTGATGAAGCTGAGGTTGCCATGGAACATCCTAAATAGAACATTATCCATGGAATTGCTGAAGTTGGATTTGAAGCTGATCTCCGTCTATAATTAAAAAAAAAGACCGCACCCAAGAGAGCAGACAGGGAACAAGATTTTTTAGTGCTATAATTTATCTTCGAGAGTTTACCATTAAAACATTAACCAAGGATGAGGAATTACCTTAGACAAAAAGACAGGTAGCGTATTATGTAAAGACATCAGCTAATTCTACCTTAAACATCTCTCTGAGCAAGGTTTCTCCTATAGCAGAAGCCTCCAAGAATACATGCACAGGATCACAGCATTTACCTTGAAGGTGTGAGCACAGGAGGTATCAGAGGCCCAAAAGATTATAGCATAAATTGCAAATGGAAAATCAGGATTTCATGCCAAGGGAAGAGACCAAGAAAGCAGATATCCAACATAGATGAACTATACAATACACAATCAGAACACAAAGGGCATAACAAGGAAAATCATCAAGACAGTTTCCTAAGCTGGACAAGTCTTGTTTTGGAAGCATCTAATATTCCCTATTGAATAGAAACAGAACTTAGGCAATTAGATCAGGCTAGACACCCAGTTTTTAGATGGCTACAATGTGGAAAAATGTACCATGCTTTTTATATGGCCGTAATTTACTGATACAGCAGCTTCCCAAACCAGAAATTACTTCCACCTGAAAGGACATATAAAGCTGCATAAAGGAGAGAAAATTTGATAAAGGAGTTCAAACTCCTAAATTTTTAGATAAAAATTCCTGAACAAATGCAGTAAAAACTATGCTGATGAACAAAACACCACGATGTTGAGGAGATACCTACTATAAAATTATCAAGAACGTCTCCTGTGCATTGAAAAGAATGTGACTATTCTGGGGGTTTTCAGTCCTTCACTCTTTCAGGAGGGAAGGATAAAGGCACTTAGGATGACTGCAACCTAATATTCCCAGAGAACTATTAGGTCACAGGCAGATTGCTTCAGATGTGAAGCGGAGTGTCCCACGACTCTAGGAACTGGCAAAAAAACACCTACTTACTAGTTTCTTCTCCAAGTGCTGTCTGAAAGCTAGTTTGGCCTAGGTTTCTCTTTCCTAAAAATTATGTCACTCATTATCTTAGAACCTAACCTTACTATTTTAAATCAGATCTAACATGGCAAGAGTAGTCAAGCAAGTAGCAGTTGTTTTGGACCCTAAAACAATGTAAGAAAATATCTGTGGGAGCTGAGGCTGTCATTTGAGTGAATTCAGTGTTTCACTGCAGATAGGTGGAACTGCTGTTCTGCATATTTTCCAGGCTTCCTAATTCATACTGTGCGTATTATTACCAGTGGCAAAATTGTAGCAGCAAAGCTTTCCCCATACAAAACAGTGTCACGGTATCTAAAACACAGCCACATCTTTTCATTTATAAAGGTATTTTGACTCTGCACATCTCAGTTGCATCATTTATATAACAGATCTGTTAAAATTTATGACCCTTCTAGCAATAAATAATGGAGGTAGTATGAAATTATTTCAGTCAGAAACTGAAGTGAAATTCAATACTGTAAACCCAGTCAACTGGAAACCTGAATTTCAAATCATATGGCAAAATTTATTACAATGAGATCTGCAGCAGTTCTGCTATTCATTTTTACCACTTCTATGCAAGTACCCTCTTCAATCAATGCAAGAATTTGACCTCACCATTTTCTGAAATAAAATGTTTTTTGCTCTTAGGAAACTTCCTTGCCATACTCAGTACCTTTATTCTAACTTCTACCACATCTGCCCTTTGGAAATTTCTGTAGTGTCTCTAATTTTATTGGCTTCCCTGTAATTAGGGTATTGCTTTTATTTCTCCAGTTTTTACAAGACAGTGAGAATTAAGGACTGTTACTAGGAAAGCTAGCACTACTTTACCATGTATTTACCATGGAAAGAAAATAATACATGTCTGGGAAAATTGGCAAAATTTTTAGACATACTGAGCGTACAGTTTTAATCATTTAGGGACGTTTCCTACACATAGATCCTCATTTCTTGTCTGTTTACTTTCCTTATTCTTTCTGATATAATCACTCAGCTATAATATTCAGTGTTTAATATAGTACTCAGTAACTGTTCAGCAATTATTGGAAACAGTTTAGGCAAAAGCTCACAGCTGTTAACCTAAACAGAAGTCATTCTTATCTTGTTAAGACTTGTGATCAACAAAATACTAAAATAAAATAGTAATTAAATAATCTGTCTTGATGGTTTCAGTTTTGAATTCTGTGTGCAACCATAAGCTGGTCCAGACTCAACAGGCATCTCATAAGGATTTTGTGACATATCTTCTGCCCATACTTCACATCTGATGTATTTTTAAAGCACTGACTTTTGAGCTTGCATTTTTAGTAATGTCTTTGGGCTATTTGTTCCCACAGCATTAGAAAATACATTTAAGAAAATTGTTATCCAGCCACAGGTACTATTCTATGGTCTAGGCATGCACACTGAGCAAAACCAAATCTAAAAGTGTGCCAGGATATTTTTCTAGTGCTTGTACTCATTCCTTATGTTGCATAATATTCTTTACTGATTGAGTTTTTTTTATCCCAGAGTAGTGATATAATATTGCTAAATATGTTACCTTGGAAAGACAGAAATATGTTTTTTCAGGAACTACGTCATTTAGGAGCCTGACTTCCTAGTGCAATACCAAACTAAATTATTAAGTGCACTACTAATGCAGATTTTTCTTCATATAAAAGCTAAGAGATTTCTTCCCCAAGCATGCATGGGTTCAATAAAAAAGAGAAGCAATTTTCAATATGCCTTTGATGAGGAGTTATGGTAATTTGGAAAAAGATACTTTAACCACAGGCTGGCATTACATGGTCCTGAGTTTATTCTTTCTTAATTAAATACAATAGCTAAAAAATAACTCTTAGGTTGGTAGGTACTTAAACTCTGCAACTTAGCATCTCCTTTTCAAACTCTTACTAAATAAATATATTTAGGTTACACATGGAATTCTTAGAAAGTCAGCATTGAGTTGAATATTGTTCTCACTAGTTTTTACTTTGAAATTCAACATAAGCAGGAAAGGTTGAATACTTTTGAAAATTTTCCCTCAAGTGTGTACATACATCCCAGCCTTTTCTGGTGGAGGAAAGAAAAGAAATAAAAGCCTATTTTTATATTACTTGGTTTTTAAACCCATACTGTATTAGTTGGTGGTGAATTAATCTTTCCATGTGTACGGAAAAATGCCAGGTTGGTAAAGCAGCAGGGAGCAAAAGAACTATCCAACAAAATGCTTGCATCAGGTCTCACAGGTGTGTAGTGATCTTAACCAATACACAACATGAGAGCTTTGGGGGTGCACAGAAGGTACTTTTCTGTACAAAAAGAGTGAGAAATAGGTCAGTGAAAGTTGGATGAGAAATCTGGCTTTATTAGATTAGGAGTATTGTAAACACCACAGAATTAGCATGAGAAAGGAGTACAGTTAAGTGGAAATCCTACCATAGAAAGGGTTTCTAAATCATGAGAAAGCCTGTCTCTCTAGATGAGCCATTTAATAATCCCTACAATCTCAATGCAAGACAATTTCCTCTTACTTTTATGGTTCCTACTGCAGGCATAAAATGGCTCAAAAACTGTTCTGCAACCAAAATGTAACTGCTTAACAAGTTACTGAATGCAAAACAAAACTAAGAAAACTGAATCAAATGATAAAATCTGGATGCTACGGCATCAACCACGAGACACATAACTGTATTTCAACACTCTGTGAAGCCAATCACTAAGTAAGTAAGAATGAAAGCAGATTTTTAAGAATACAGCATGGAAAACAAAGATTAATTTGTACCAATTGTATTGGTTTTATTTCTCAGGATGACTCTCCATTCCTCCCATTTTTCAACGCTATCTGAGAAAAATGGGAAGCAATGTATTGTGATCAATATAATCCTTCAGAATTCATGAAGTAAAAAATAAACCATTTATTATAATTATCAGTGTTGCTAGGAATAATTGTGATAGTGAAAGCCATCAAGATTTATTTGATATTTCACTCCTTTTCCCTTGGCTTAGGATGAATGTTTTAGAATCCTACTGCAGCAAATCAGATTGTTGTGCTGGTCCTTCGTCCTTGATTTCGTGGAAACAGGGTATGCTTGTCTTTGATGTCCTTACCCCAAAAGATTGCTGCTTGCATTAGCTTCTATTCCTTTTTTTCTTATTAAAGAAGTAACATTTTATCAAATGACAGTAAATCTAATTCAGAAGACACTGAGCTGACATCAAAATGCTCTGATTATAAACTGCCTATTATAGAACTAAGAAAACATTAAGGATTAACAGTTGTTTGGTTACATACTCTGAAAGTTGTCTTAATCCTCTATTCAACACTGAATTTGCTCTTTACAAATGAAGATGAGAAACCTGCTATTCAAGGAAGTTATAAAACACAATAGGATTTTCATGCCAAATTATAGAAAGAGTTTTGCTTTTGTACTTTATCTGGCTAAAAGATGGACCGTCAATCACTCTAGTATATTTGGGAGCTATGTTCTCAAGGTGATCATCTATACTAATGTAAGTACATAAGCTCTATCAAATGAACAAAGAATAACTGGATTTACAGAGTTACGTAAGATGAAGGAAAGATAAACACAAGCAGCAAATCTCAGAAATACAGAAGAAATTACTAGTTTAACTAGAACAAAATTAATCTTCTATTAGTATGAAAACATTTTTGGTTAGTCTTCTGGTTGGATTGTACTTTCGGCATAAAGCCAAATACCAAAATTTCTAGATCACATTTTCTGTGTGAAGACTGAAATACTATAAAATAACCTTTGCTACAATCATTCTGAATAATTTTACAGTTTTTCTTCTATTTAATAGTTAATTTATATTATAGTATATGTTTTCTACTCCCCCACATTTTCATTATTCAGATTTTCTATGAAGTGGTAAAACATTGAAATATTTTCCGTTCGTAACATGCATGAGCGTTCACCTGACAGAGCTCTGCTAATTTTTTCAAAGTGATGAACAAACACAATGGATTAGTGAGCAAAAGGCGGGACAGAAAAGAATACAAATATATAAAAAAACCCAACAATCATCTGTACATATACTGAAGAACTCATCTGTTTTAAATGCCAAAGGAATCACCATCACAGTAACTGTCAAAGATATTTATAAATTGGAACTTCAAATCAAGGTCTTAAGAATTACATGTAAACAACTATCAGATTAGCCCCTATCCTCTCTTGATTCAATGACAAAACTAATAACTTTCCTTAGTTCTCTGTCTTCATCAAAAACCCAAAAGTGTATTTAAAAGTTTTTCTTTTCTTTATGTTTCATTTTCTTTTATGTTCCTTTATTTTTGTGCAGAATTTCAGAAAATGCAGTTTGGCTGTCAATTTTAAAATACCTACTGTTTCTTAAGGTGTTCGGAAATTTGAAAAAAAAAAGGATGTTGTTTTCACAGTCTAGTTCATATACAAATGGAAAAGACGTTTCAAGTCAACATTTTTTATCACTGAGGTATTTCCTCAAGTTTTGAAGAAGGAGTTCCTAAAATAAAATTACTGAAAGAACAAAATCCTACTGTGAGCAATAGCAAAGCTTTCCAGAAGTGCTCAGTCCCTAATTCTATCACCTGACGGTCTGGTAATGCCACCTCATGTTCTGCAAAAACGTTCAGTAGTGAAGTACCTGGACATTGTCTCATCTAATTCCCCAGAATGAGATGAATGACAACATTCTGGTTTTTCTTGATCCTACAGTACAGCATATAAATCTAGTTGGTGGAAAGTCACTACATTGCTATGTCACCATATGCTTCCCAGCAGGAGAGGCTGGAGAAGTGAAATTGCATATGAAAAGATTCAAGCCTTCTCTTTAATTTAAGTTTCACTCTCTGAAAAAGGGTAGGGGTTTTTTTGGAAATGACACTCTGAAGGCTATGTGTGTATAGTGTTTTGGCACCAGCCAAAGACAGAAATAATCAAAAATGACGTATCTTTTCTGATGCTCAGTGAATGAAATAGAAACCAAAACAAACAAACAAACAAAAAAAGCAAAACTTTTACTCTTTACAAGTATCTTTAACTAACTTTGCTGTTTGCTGTCAGCATGTAACAGCGGACATCATAATACCTGTAACTCATTAATATCTCAGGAGTGATGTGCGAGATATACAGTCCTTTTGTGTATGTAAAATGATAAAAAACACTGTTGCACACAGAATGAAAGATGCTTCCAGCCATCCCAACTTCAAATATACTTAGAAAAAAAGTATTATGAAATTTACGTGAAAATGAAAAATTTGAGCTCTTCAGAATCCCTTCTGTTATTCGTTTAGATAGGCAAGGAATTGAATTTCATCCTGCCACAAATTTTCAAAAGGTCATAGACTGAAAAAACCAAACCTATGAATAACTGTAGAAGTTGTCAGGTTTGAAGCTGGAGATTTTGGCAGCCAGGATGGGTGCAGCTGGAGCTCTGGCTACCTAACAAGTTGTGATAAATAGCTTAGACACTTGGGAGACCAAGGCTTTAAAGAGAAAATTGATCTTTTTCTTTCCAGTATGAAGTCTGGAAAGGGAACTCTGGATGGGAGCCAGCTCTTCTACTGTATTCTTCTGAAAAGCCTAACTATAATTTTGCCTAACCAGCTCAGTTTAATTTAAATTACTACTGTTCATAGTTCAGCATGGTTGAAGCCCTCAGCTGAAATTTAGGCTACTTTTTACTAGGCTCCTCAGAGAAAAAGAAAAGAGAAAAGAGCCTGCAACAGATGAGACTCTTGTGAAAAGACAAGGTCCAGAGAAAAGTCACCGAAAGGCAAATGGATGAACGAGTTTCCAGGTCTCCTAGATAAAATTACTATTCTTATGTACATGCTACTTCTCCCATTTCAAAAAGAATAATGTTGACATTTCAAAGCTAGCAGATTGGATTCAAACTTCTTATGACTACACATAAATGAGGAATTTCCCATCCCACCATCTCAGAAATAATATTTCAAGCTGCCTGAATGATCAGAAGTTCCGCAGTATATGACCACAGCTCCTGCTTACATTCTTCCCACAGTTTGGAAAGTTATCTTTGGAACAGCAGGAAATTTTGAAATGAATCCTTAAAGCCTACTGCACCCTGCTATGATGGGTGATCACTACGGCAGATCTTCAGCTTTGCAGTCATATCATGCATGGACAGAGAGATGCATATATCTTTTTAAAATAAACAATGTAATCAATGCTGTTAGTGAATGAGGTTGAAAACAGTCCTACAAAATGTCAAATACACAGAGTGGTCTGCCAAGCAAAGCACAACGGAAAATAAAAGGAACAAGCATTACTGAATTAGTTATTGAATCCACAGACTCACATTTAACAAAGGGTTCAAGTGGCCAGAACAAAATTATAATACAAAAAACAATTGGAAAGGAAGTCACTCATAGTAATAATGTTTTTAGCATGCTGTGAACAGAAAGATGAAGATAAAAGCATTCTCTTCAACTTTTGTGTTTTTGCATTAATTGCATTAATTTTTTGACAATTTCTGTTAGAATGACTACCATAACCTTTTTCAAAACGAGATATTTTGCAGTGTTAAGAGAAAGTTTCCCAAAAAAAATTATCAGCAGCAGTACTTATCTATCAAAAGCAAAAGGTAAAGCATTATATAAAACTGTAGCTTTCCCTATAAGACCACAGGAAGACTCACAAGATCATTATAAAATAGTGTTTTATAACATGGCAGTTATCTTTTTCACAATCCCAGGTTAGTACATGATACAAACTTTCATTTGGAGAAAGGAGAATATAATTCATTTTCTCCCTGTAATTATCTGACATTTTGTAAATCAACAAACTTCAAATGTCAACATCCATTTAGATCAGTGAGAAAGGAATGATGCCATGAAAATGAAAAGGTATCTCAGGAGGCACTACAGTAAAACACACTGCAGGAAAAAAATCAAACCATGAAAATTTCAATTTTTTTTTGCTTTTCCAACTTTATTTTTTTCAGCCTTTGCTTAGGAAATATAATCAAAGCTAACTCTGAAAGCATAAAATAAGCCTAGTAGGACGGATATTCTGATTCTAATCATTAACAGTACTTTCATCCTTCCGCTTTCCACTCACAAGCGATTCCACTGATACTTTAAAACTCTTTTTCTCATGAATGGAAGTTGGTCCTCATGACAAAGTAGATAAATGCTGACTTTTAGAATTAAATACTGTGAAAGCTTTGAGCATTAGTGAAAATTAGAAGGGAGAAAGAAAGTCCAACATATTAAAAGAGTCTTTCATCAAAACTGAAATATTTTCAGAAGAAACTTTGGCATCCCACTCAGTGCCTTTGAAGTTGGCTGCAAAACAAGACATCCAACTTATTAGCTGGGTAGAAATGCCTTTCAAAGAGTGGTGAAACCACGGCTTGTAAACATCAGTCAGCTTGGAAATGGCTGCATTTTCACTATGTACATTGGCTTTGTACTCACTATGTCTAAGATTTTAGAAGTATGCTTAAGTTGTTTAAAGACATTAAAGAACATTCTTTCTTTAATTCCACCTTTTTAGCCAGCTGTGATGAATTGATGGCATACCTTGACTGAGTATTTGTAGAGGAATCAGTCAAAAGTATTCTACTTAATTTTGGACCAAATGTATGCAGATTAAGACTATTTACATGAAAATCTATTTTCTTCTGCTGTTCATGTCTATTTCAGCAACTGTGGTTAAATATCAAAGTCACAGTTTCAAGGCAAACAGAACATAAGCACATAAAAAGAAATTAAAATGAGAACTAAAATAAAATTAGGGTTCAAGTATCATTTCTATACAGAAAAGATATTACTGAATGAATTTATGAAATCACATCCGAGGAGTATATTGCAGTATTCTATTAAAATACTGAAGACTTGGAAAAAGAATCAAAATAAGCCAATAAATATTTTGGAAAAGATTATTAAAAATTACATTTTTCTTAAAATTTAGCTTTTAGAGATCATTTATTATTTCTTAAAATATATAGCTGCCATCTTATTTCTTAAACAGGAATATGTAATTCTATGGGACTGTGTTCAATGAGAATATCAGTACTAGTCAATGCCATCCAATTTTTACATGCAATCTTTTAAATATGTTCAAAAATACTTTTATCGTATTTGAATTATTGTATCTGCATTGTTAAACTACATTAAAATTTTGTTTCCTCATGCAGTATTTGAATAAGTTTCTTACAAGCCAATTGTAATGTCACCTCTGAATAAATTTTAATTCAGTACCTATGAAAACTATTTATGCAGTTTATTGATGAGAGACTCAAACACTATTGAAGGTACCGACTCAAGAAAAATGGGGTCTTTCTGTAATTGGGATTCAGTTGGAAAGATACGTAAACATTAATGGGAGCTCAAAGCATATCCTCTTCTTTTCTGTTTTGTTCTCCTGGAGCACTGACTAATAAAGAAAAAAAAAAGAAGACAGAAAAAAATGTTTACTCAGGTCAACCAAACAGGCTGGATGGAAATTTTCATTTACAACCAAATTAACTTTTTACAATATTTCAGCAGAGTCATTAGTAGAGGCAATGAGGAGTCTTATCTTGCACATCCTTATTCACCTGGAAGTCTAATTAGTATGAATATGTACAGTGTCAGAGTCTTTGAAAGAGAGGAAATATTTTTTGCATACATCCTCTGAAAACAATATTGAATTTAATGTGTATTTTGTGATCATGGGATGCAACAGAAGTTTGTAAACAAAGACCACCTTGTTCCCTTTCAAAATATATGCAGAGTTGTGGAGTTGTCTACAGCAGTTTTTCCTGTTAATTTGACAGGTGATTTGCTGTCCACAGCTCTTTAAAGATATTCCAGACTGGTTTTTGACCAGGGAATTGATGTCAAAATCAATTTGATAAGCAAAGTTTCTCTTTCTTCCACTGCTAAGTAATAGATAATGAACAGATGGGGGGGACCACATGCAGAATACACAGGCCAGTGTGCCAAAAGGTTAAGAGAAAAGAAGCCTCAAAGATCAATAGATGCAGTGTCAATGGCCTGTAAATTAAAATAGGAAGTGAGACGCAGAGTAATACACTTAAAATCAAAGAAGCCTTTCCTTCTAAATCTCCAGGGTAGAGAAATTAAACACAAAGCAAGAAAAATGCCAGCTGTTCAAATAAATTACAGATCACCACAAAGGAATCGAGTAAGCCCAGCTACAGCACACTGCGTCTGTCTGCAGACACCAAGTAAGGAGAACAAACTGCTTTCCAGCAGCCGACAGTCTCTGGGGCAGTTTCTGCAAAAGGTGCCAACAGGAAACTGAAATATGAGCTTGCTTTTCACTTATGAAATGAGAAACCGTCATAATTCATGCTCTTTATCCCTATTCATTTCAGAAAGTCATGTAACAATGCCAAATGCACACCTTTATTGGCTTACAATCTTAAGTGCTGTAGGAGAACGTAAATCCCAGCAAAGCCGAGTAACTCCACTGGCCTCCTAGAAAACATAAAGAGCAGCCGTTCGTTTGTCAGATAAACAGCTGGATCTGAAATATTCAAAGCAATCAACCTTTCTCTCAGATTTTAGACCAATGTCTGACCAAGAGACAACTAGCTTAGGAAGTTCATTCCAGTACTTCTGTAATTAAAACAAACTTCTAAGTCACCAGCTATGTGCTATTAGGTCAGCTCTGGCAAGCTGGGGACCAGCTGGCAAAGGAATTGCAAACTTCAAAGAAAGCTCTCAAATACCCAATCGCAGAATAAAAAAATACCCACTCTTAGTACCTTATCTTGGAAGCTCACACTGGTTAGACGGTGACCTTTACAGGATTACCTCAAGATGGAAGGAAATCAGCCCCTCTATGAAGTGTTCTCAAATTTGTAATAGAAGATGGCTGTGTGACTGACGTTTGTGGGAAAAAAGAAAGGAAAGAAAAAGGCTTAAATGTCTCCCAACATAAGCTGAAGCTCTGATTTACTTTCAAAGGAACGATGATAGCCGACTGCAAATTTACAGTACACAACACAACACTCTCAATCCATCAGCTAGGGCAGGGCAGAACGAAGCTTCCAGCTTCTTAATCTTTTTTTTTTTCCCCTCATGAATTTGCTCATTTTAACAATATGAACAGGCTGATTCTTTCAAATATTTCCTTTGTTCCTCCCATCCTCCAAACATCCTGTTCAGTCTGGCAACAAAGAGAAGTTTAGAGAAAATGACAGAGATTCAAAAGACACACTTAAAAGCAATAACTGTTGTTATCCTCTATTTATCAAGCACAGGTGGAGAGTAGAGAGTAGATCTGTCAGACAGTTTTTCTGTCTTTTCATAGAACTAAAACATTTTTTACACTGAAAACATCTAGCTATCAGCCATTTATGTATTATTATACTTCCTGAGTCAACAGGTGTGGAAAATTTTCAGCTATTCTACAGAATTAAGAGAAAAACCCTTTCTATTAAAGGATATTAAACATATACTATCTTCCTCCTAATGACAACTTCTGTTCCTGTGATTCAAAAGCCAGTTTCTCCTCTTACTGCTGATATAATGCTTTTTGCTATTTCATCACCACAGCCTGGAATATCAAATTCATTTTAGATAGCCACAGAGTCCATATACAGACCAGCTATCTCTGATGCTCTAAAATCAAAATAACCTGGG